>JAUBNY010000700.1:9561940-9666271 GCA_032275445.1 Crypturellus soui
CCCCATATTCAGCAATAATATAACTCTAAGGTGCAGAAATGAAAACTATCATCACACTTGTTTTTTTTTTTTGGAGACATACATTTTGCATGTGATTAGGTTCATGTTTTCAATGAAATTGAAATATGAAATTGATTCAGAAATTTTTATATTTAAATTTTAATGGACATAGTTATGTCTATGTCTGGGTGGAAAGGGTCCTTAGGTTTCTATATTATCAGAATTTTGTTTGTTTGTTTCTTGTTGGTTTGCTTTGAATAGTAATCCTCCTTATCCTTTACCTATAGGATGCTATTCATGGCAGAGGGATGGTCTGCATGCCCTATGGATCTGAATTTGCAGAGATGCAACTCTCAAAAATACAATTACTCCTTATTTGATTGTTTCTCAGAATATTATATTATTCTCAAAACAATATGATACAACCTCTGCAAAACAATATGATATGACCTCTGCTTTTCTTCTGTAACCTTTGCTTTTGCTTCTCATCCAGCTGCTTGTACTTAAGAAGTCTAATCTGTGTCAATAAGGATGTTTTGCTTACTTAGTGCTGTTTGTTAAATGTATTGTACTGAAAGATTACTAATCAATTAATTAACTGTATTTAATTAATAAATAATGATTGGTTATAGTCCTAATATAATAAAATAACAACATTAGCAAAAGACTTGTAGATCCCATATCACATCCTTTAACTTAGGAAATTAGGAAACCTAAAACTGCTCTATACAAACCATGTAAAATGTCAGAAAAACATTCAAGAAATTCCAACTACCTAACAGGATATTGAAATTCTGCTGGATAATATGCAGACTCATATAAAGTGCTAAACTCTAGTCCAAAGAGAGGTAATAAGAACAAATGGTAACATATTAATTCAGTTTAAATTTATAAGTTTATAGGATTTTCGACTGGCTTGGTTTCTGTATATTCAAGAAAATCTGAAGAGGTCTTCTTGCCTAAGGCATGTTCTTCCTGCCTATTAATAAATGAAATGCAGAAGTATTTGATGGCTTGTTATTGAATATTTTCATATATTCTGCTCTGTGTGATGAAATAGGTTTGGGGTAGTGAAAATTTTTGAAGCATAAACAACTTCTAAAAAATATTTTTGTGATTATGGTTTCTTTTATCATTAAATTAAATGATTTATTTGTTATATATACACATCTTTACTTAGAAGCCCTTTGACACTTTGTAACATAAAGGACCTATAATTAAGTCCACTTCAAAACTATTTATACTAACAAGATGTTTCTCTAATAGAGCGCTTTTAGGGAACAGCTCAGCTGCCCTTAAAGGAGACATCTAAAATAAGTCAATCTGCAGGTGCTCATTTGCGCTGACTATGAAGGGTTGCTAGTCTTGGCAAGTTAGAGATATCTACCTTCTGTATGTCTAAAGCTGGTAAGGAAAGTGCCATCCAAGTCATCTGTTGTTACATGAAATGCTCCCACCTCCTGCCCCCTACTTTGTCTGGAAAGGGACACTGAGCATGCTGTAGCACACCTGACTTACCCTGAAGATCAGGTGTGCTACGGACATGCCTTGCTTTCTTTTCAATGCAGTTTCTGAAAGGGATTCATGTGGGTATGTTGAAAAGAACAGGCCATATTTCTGCCATTAACATATTTACTTCGAAAACGACTGCAAATCTTAAGGCCACCATCTTCTTTTAGTCTAGTCTTGCAGCAATATTTTATTGCATGGTTGCTCTGCTATGACCAGACTGAGCATTTTATTCACATAACTGCTGCACCTTTCAATCTCACTAGTCTCAGTCTCCTACTTTTTGCATTTTCTCCCACACTTATTCCTCAGGGTCATTTCTTATAACAGTCAAAAAAGCACTTTTTCATCTAATTGGAAAAAAATTGCGCTTACAATTTTACTTACTTTTCGTTACCAAATCCCTTTTCATCTTTTTTCTGTCGTTTTTGCTTCTTGCTAAAATTTACTTTTGCTTTCTGTAATCTTCTCTTTCCTTAATTAGATTCCTCCTAAAGACATTTCTTCCAGGAAATATAGCAACTTAAACCCTCCCTTCTTAGGTGTTTATTTATGTTTTAATATTGACGCTGTGCGGCGATGCTGTACCTTCCCATCACCTGTCCTATTGCACTGGTGACCAGTTCTTGCTGAGACTGCTAGCTGTGCCATCTGACTGATGTGAGAGGCTCACCTGTCTGGTGTGTTACTCTAGATATTCAGTGACTTAATCTGAGAGCAGCATGTACACGAGGATTTTTCAGCAGGAAAGACTGAACAGGCGGCACTTGACCTATCCATGGGAAGAAATCAAAAAGCATGATAGCATCCAAAAGAGTTTTTAATCATTCTAAGAAGAGCATGGAAAGCATTTGCAATGCATCTTTCTTCCTAGCCTTGCTGAAGCATGCTTTACTAGGATTGTATATGCCTAAAGAAAGCACCTATGCATATTTCTGTGCTTACACCATGAAATTTGTTGCTAAGGAAATACTGAAAACAGGCTATGACTAAGAATGGGTGAACCCATTCAGGCAAAATAGTATCCAGCTACAATCTTCATTCAGCAGCTAAAGTGCATTGCAGCCATTTTCATGCTTAATATTTGCTCTGTATTCCTGAAGTCTTTCAGCCACTTATATCCAACTCACATAGGCCTCAGCTCACCCAATTCAATGCGCAATTCGGGCATAGCGGTTCCAGTAGCATCTATGATAAATCATATTAAACTAAATTAATTAAATTACCCTTACTCTTCTTTGCTTCCTTTATATTTCTTGGCACAGAAAGATTTTCAGATTAGTTGCACCAGTGGCTGCACTGCTTTCTTTCCTTCTAAACTTCCAGTGATTTATTGCTTCTGACATGTAGAGTGTACTCTGGAGATTAACTGAATGGAAACCTTCAGATCAGGGGGGAATTTGAAAAGAGCAACAATAACCTCCAGCAGTGTCTTGAGTCCTGCTGCCTGAGCAACAACTTCTGGGGAAAGCAGCAGACCGCAGCAAACAAGTGTGGCAGTGCACGTGGCTTGGGCTTGCTGCATGCTCCCGTGCATGCAGGCCTAGTGCTCCCAGTATCACATTTTCTTTGATTATCAAGAATTTCACTACATTATAGTCTTTTTGAAATTAGTTCCTCGGAGTCACAGGGAAGAGACATATTTTTCAAAAAGCTCTGCCTCTGTTAAGGATATCAGACTTCTGAATGAGACAAGTAAAGCTCACAATTAAAAATGAGTGTAACATTTACCAGTAACTGGAATGTCTCATGGGTGATAATCTAACACCCAGAATTACCTCTTCAAAGAACACGCTACCAAAGGATTATACCAGAAGCAGGACATGAGAGATCTATGCATTTATCCTCTCTTCTTCCTTCTCGCTTCCCATGGCAATTTATTTAATTACCAAAACCTTAAGGATGATTGGAAAACATTCTTAACTGAAGTTACTTTTCAGTCAATAGAGTGGATTTGTAAGATTTAACCTTACAAATCCAAACTTCGGGCTCCCTGATGAGCCCTAAACACAAATGCTCAGATTACATTCCTTGGAGAAAAAAAGATAGATCTTTTAGAGGTAAACCCTTTCAAGGATAGATGAAAAAACTAAGTCTTCATATTAAAGCCTAATAAAGTAATTAGCAAAGATGGCAAAGTCACACTTCCTTTCAAAAAAGCTAAATTATTGATGGCTGCTTGAATTACAACTCTATCATATAATTAAAAGACAAGAGTTTGAAGACAATCAATTAAAATCAAAACCAAGTTCCACTTGGAGAAAAAAATCACATTGAAAATTCTGGAAATTATAAAGTTTTCTGATTAAATGATAAATTATCTGCTTACTAAATGTCTCTCCATGTTCACTACAAGACGAAGCAAATGCTTTTCTACTTTACCAGCACGCCATTGAGAATTTAATTTCCTGGAAAACTACACCATACAAGAACACATTGATTAACATGTATTAACAAATACAATCTAAAATAAAATGTGTTCCCATAAATATGTCTAAGACTAAGTTGCCACATACTAATTCCATACTAATACCAGTAGTAACCAAAAGTGTTACAGAGTAAAATTTTTAAGTGATCATGTGATGTAGAATCCCACGTGCTCTGGGTGTCCCTGCTGGAGCAGGAGGGTTGGACTACATGATCTCTAGAGGTCCCTTCCAACCTCAACCAGTCTGTGGTTCTGTGATACCAGTCCTGACTTCAAGCTATTATTTCTTTAGAAATAGTAGTGTCATTAGTTTTTTTTTTCTTTTAACCTCCTAATTATTAGAGAAACAGAATAGAATCACAAAAATTAGCTTTGAAAAATGTCACTTCATTACCTAAAGTTTTGTAATGCCAAGACTTTGCTGCTGCATAGCTATAGGTCTCCACCTCCCAAATAAAAGACCAATCTTCATATCTGTTCTTTCTAGTATATTTCATGGCAGAAAGTTGCTAATGAAAATAATTATGACACCACACTCACACTGATATATGAAGAAAATGGAGGACAAGGACTATTATTCCAAAAAAAAAGGTGGGGCGGAAATAAACTTGGATTAATAACATGATAATATGATAGAAATCAAAAGACCAAGATGACTCCAGGACTTTTAACAACTATATAACTCAAATTCTCTTTAATGAAATAGTTATAAAGATACAAAAGAATATTAGATTACTATTTCAAAATGCAGTCTTCACTGAGGCTAAAGTTTTCATAAATATTAAGTCTGGAAACCCATGATGCTTTCACAGATGGATTTGTGATCATGCTAATCTCTCTTACCTGTTATAGTTGCTTTGTTAATAGATGGTTGGTTACACATTGGTGACCGTCTGATAAGGAAAAGAAAAAAGGTATAAGCCTCATAATCTTGTAGATTACTGAATCCTTGAACAATCTAAAAGAAAAGGCCTTTCCTTGGGAAGTTATTTGGGGCTGGAATATAGTGTCACAGACAAGAACACAAGTTCAAATATTTGTTATAGAACAAATACTTCTTTATAGACTAGATATTTCTTTCTGGTAGAGAAGGAAATTCACAGCTGATCTCAAGTATCTCTGCAGATTGAGAACTCCAGCAGAGGAATATATTAAGAATTTAAAAATTCATTAAAAACCTTAATCATACTTAGTAGTTGTATCTAGCCTGAGGTTTGATCCATATCCATATTTATCATTATTCTAACACATCCATTATAAATTATGATTTATTTTTAAATATTTGAATATATATTTTACAATAATCTCAGCATACAGTTTTGCTCATTTATGAAAGCTGGAGTTTGTTGGACTGAAAAAGTGACATGCAGATGGATGTGCGGTGGCTGCAGGCAGGGGTGTATGAGGTCTGTATATGCCATCCAAAGGTGTTTAATTCTTCAGCTACAAACTGCTGCGAGATGAATCCTCCATAAATACTAACTACTTTTAATTTTTAGGGATGCACATTTTGGGTGAGGTAAATTATTCCATTACAAAAGCTGCCAGTTTACATTAAGTAGTGCTTAAAGAGTCTTTAACTAATGCCTTTCAGGAGGACAGAATGATCTTTGGCAGCAGATATTTCTGAGCATAATGCTGTGGTTTTAAGACATAGACAAAAAACATAACCATACTTTTCCACTACCTTAATTTGAATTCTTAAAATTCATAATTAGTTATTTTAATATAATATAGAATAAGAAATATGCTATATAGGAAATGATGCTTCTCCTAGAAAACTGTGATTACAAGAAACCTACACTTAATGAAGAGTTTACTGCTAAGAGTTCCTTGGCAAATCTCTGTAAAAGTTTTCTTAAGCCTTAAAGACTTACCATTCTATCTCGTATGGATAAAAAAGTATTATGTTAATAACTGATATTATGATGCTGTAATATGATTGGAGAAAGATCATATTTATTATGTCTTATCTATAATTATGCTATGGATATGTAGGCTGCCACGTACTTGGATGAATTAGACAGAGTTTTAGGTTCACATCACGGGGAGCCTCTACACTGTCAATGAGTGTAGATGTCCACCCAAGTTAATTTATAGGACTCAGTCTCTTTGCCTGTATTATTATCTTTGAATGACCTTTGATGCATGACTAGTGTATTGAAAACCATAGAAGATCCACCAAAATCACTTCAACTTTATGCACAGAAAGAAATATAGGAGCAATTAGTAGGTGATGGGATTGTTATCTCAGCTATGAAGTATAATGGTTTAAAAGGATTAATAAAATCTAGTTAGCACTTGATTTATACAAGTTTAGTGGCATAGACTGACATTTGCAACATCTAATCTCATAATTCTTAGTTTTAAAATTTAGAAAGTATCACTGCAAAAAGTTTAGCCTCAGAAAATTGACACTCACTTGCTGGGTGCCCGATCCTGTAAATTGGTTAATGCAGCAAAGTTATTCCGTACAGTACGCAGGCTGGCGAGCACCTGGAAAAGACAGAACAGTCACAGGATGAATCTCTGCATAGGTAAGACTGTTTTTTCCCTGCTTCCCTGGGCTCTCGGGAGAAGGAAGGAACATTGCAGGACAACTGTAAGAGGTTTCCAGAATTGGTTTAACATCTGTGGCCTTTGACAATTATTTAACAAGAGCATGTCTGTAATACAGGGGCAAGCCGTTCTTTTTCTTTTTCCTCATAAACAACTCACTGTTTGTTTAAAGAGCCTTACTTGAAGAGGAGGAAAGTTTTTCACAGAATACTACTTGACTCTCTAAAATGACCACAAAAGCATTCATGTTTGCAAGATAATAGCCCATTCAGGCCCATTGCTTCACACAGAAGAAACTATCAGAGGATTTTCCATTTGCAGCTCAGCCCACACAAACCTCAAAGGACAACTGGAATGAGACTGTCTGGTCCGGCAGGGAAAACAGAAGTGGCTCCTCCAAGGGGCTGCAGTCCTTCAGGCACTTTGGACAGAAGGCCAAAGGAAGAGGAAGGTACCACACCTGAGCTGATGGGAAGTGCCTGGGGACTCTTGCAGGCTCTGCCCATTACAAAGGTGATACCAGCAAAGTGCTTCCTACTTAGGCCTCCTTCTACACAAGACAGTAGCTGCAGGCGCATCTTCTTATTATAAGGGGCATATGCACCCTCCGCTGAGGGAGGCTGGATCCATCAAATACATCAAATCTTGTATCACGTAAGGATAATATGATACATATGTATGAGTGGAGAGCAGCAGTTCAGCTGGGTTACAGAGAGAACCATTAATTATTTAGAACTTGACTGGGGATGAGAGGAGGCAGCAAAACTAACTGCTGTTGTGTCCTCATGGTAGTTACTTATGGTTGTTCCTCAGCCTGGACTTGTCTGGGTCCCTAGTGAACCCACACAAGGAATTTACTGACTGGCAAAGCAGGGAATGGGATTTGAGGCTCCTGAGGTCTGAGGCAAGGAGAATGTAATCCTTTCTCCACAGTCTCTCACATTTATATATGAGGCGATTAAGAGCCTGGACACAAATGGAAAACTTGAAAACAGATGGAAAATATTCAGGATATAGTCAGGATTAGCAGTGTCCAAATTATTGTGGGTAATTCCCAGATGGGTTAAGATAATGAACGGCTCTACTTAATTAGGGAATGCTCATTCATTATGTTTTTCTTTACAAAGATCAGGACAAGGAGTTAAACTCATGTATTCAGCACTGAATAGAAGTAATTACATATGCTATCAAATTTGCATTCCCAGAATACTGTGTCACTAACAAATATTGTGACTAGATGATGGATATCAAGTTATATGAGAGCAGTTATAAGTGAGTTAAAATATTCAACCCCGTTTGATGTTAAAAAACTATGTTTGGTTCTTAAATTTCAAATCATTCAGACTAAATTAATTTGAAAAGTAAAATTCTAAGAATTACAGCATCTGGTTTATATTATAATACAGGGGAAGTACAACTAATAATATCTTGGTGCCAGATTTTTACTTAGTTTACTGAATCCTATTTCTAAGAAAAATAGCAAGCTATCTTGTTTGTCTGGGGCCAGATGCTGCATGGGGGATACAGCATCCCACGCTGCCTCTAGCAACATAGGATGCAACTGGGCTACCATTGTGATATGATGATATATTGAACAGTAATGGAAATGCTAAAAATTGAATTACTACCACCAGGTGGCTCACAGTTAAATGGAACAAGTCTCCTGCGTGACTGAAGAAAATAAAGAGTTTTGAAAGAAACAGAATGTGTTCCACATGCTATGAGTTAGTATCACTGGGAAGTCCCAAATTGGTTAAAGCTGTGCCTTAGCTTGTTTGCAAAAGAAAAAAATGAACCTACAGGAGGAGACAACTGCTCTTACTCAAAAGACATTAAAAGGGTGGCTTATATGGTCTACATTTGGGGTTTGATTTTGGAAGTCCTCTGCTAAGGCAACTCTGAGAAATGGGCCCGGCTGCTTATCTGGAGCTGTAGTTGGTGAACAGGCTACAAAAGGAAATGGGATTTTGCTTATCCTAATCATTTTCAGAGAAGAGATCATTTCTCTTAAGAACATAATCAGATGCCACTTCCCCCAGTTAGGCACCTCCCTAATCTCTCAACTGCATTTCAGTTGGTGTTTATAAAACCCAGAAGCTGAATGGAAAAATCAAATTAATAGATTTGAGTTTGCGAAGAAGCTTAAGCACTCTCTATAAAACATATTTATTATTAAAATTGTCTTGAATTGAATAGGTAAAAGATGTCCAGAAGGAGAATCCATGATTATAAAGAGTAATATAGCAATAGAAAACACAGATTTGGTTTCATCAGTACATAGAAGCAGTATGCCTGCTACTGAATTTGACAGGAGACTAGTCTCAAGATGCTGCTGCTTTTGCAATCTTTCAGATAATCAAGGTAACAGAGTGGAAAGGCTTTTGTATAGACTTTTTTTTTGTCCTTTTTATAGCATGCATGTATATTAACAACATTGGAAACAATTGATTTGGCCTTTTGGGCCTTTAAATCGTAAGATCATGAGAGAAATATGGCAAAATTGTGCCTACCTGAGCAAATGGTGTCACAATCAAGTCATCTCCATGTCTGAAAAAAGGAGGAATGCTGCAAGTTAGATACCACTGAAAACTTTATTACTGCTGCTGCGTGAATTAGAAGTAAAATTAGGTTTTATTGTAGTTAAGTAGTTAAGTCCAGTTTTCCCTTCAAGAGTTATTGACTACAGCTGCTTTAAAGATTTTTTTGTTGAACAGTAAACCTTGAGGTCCCAGCTGTGCAATGGCCCAACGAGTCCCTGCGATGACTGATGAACAAGACAGCTTCTACAGTGCCTGCTGGAGAGATGGGCCAACAGGATAGACCTGTGGAGATTTCATCCCCAGGGTTCCCTCTCTCCTTTTCTTTTTCAGCTTGTCCAGAATTAACTGGAACACCTTTATCATAAAAGGCAACTAGGTTTGCCTTAAAGGTTGGAAGGATCCAGAATTACATTCACTGGCAGGGCCTGCCGCAGCTCATAGATGTCAGGGCTGCTAAGACATCGTCTGCAAGCACAGGACAGGCCGGTAACTGCATATACGCCTGGGCCGTACATCACAGACTAATAAAAACCTAGTAAAACCTTAAATCTGACTCACACACGTGTAGTTATGGGGCACCCAGTGTGTGCTGTTGCTGTGGCAACGTCACCCACAGCCCCTGGGTGACGCTGGATCCAGCTGCTTGGGTGACACGCTCAGCGGGGAAGGGAGGAAGGGCGAGAGCGGCTCCAGCTCTGCTGCTCTCAAAAACTCGTAAGAATAAATTGGCTTATATCATGAAACTATTCCCACTCACCTCATGAATAAAATATGAAAATTACACACAAAGGAGCATGTGTAGTCACAGCTCGTGCTGAATGAACCTTGAACAACCCCCGGAGAAAGGAAGGGAGACTGAAGAACACACAGCTATGCATTCTCCCCTGAAATGTTCACCAAACAGTGACTGCCAATAACGTGCCCATATGGGGAATGCCCATAACAGATATGCAGAGTCTGACAAGCTGTCACTTCAAACAGTTTTCAAAAAATAAAATCTATAAATATAAATAGACTGAGCTGCTACTGAGTTTATGAAAAACACAGATAGCACTGAGCATATGAAAGCAGGTCTTTCTCAGAGCCTTGCAGGAGACCATGGGAGCAAGCAAAACTTTGACGGTTTTCACTTATCACTGACAATAATCAAAATGCAACAATTAGACAATGATCAAAATGAGAATTCCCCAAACCAAAATCTACTATGACTTCATTCTCTTATGTTTTCCTGCAGTGGGTTTACCATGATGAGCCTTCACAGCTGAAATAATTAATCAGAAATTACCATTGGTTTTGAGCTATTTTCATATTCTTCAAAGTCTTAAGCATAAAGCATGAATCTTTAACAAAAGATTTTCAAATTGATAAAAATCTAATCACAATAAAGCTTTCTGAGAAATTGGACTGACAAATCAATTGATTTGACTAGCTACAAAATCATTCCTATAATTTACATATAGTATTTTTGCAAATGTTACAGTAACTTATAAAAAAGCAAATAGAATCAAAAAGTGCATAAGGATAAAACAAAACTCCTGAATATTAAAAATGATCCTGATACATAATATCTCCACAGATGTTTTTATGGCCATCTCTCTTTAGCTGAAATAGAAAAATAGATTTTTACAGACCCTGTGGAAGAGATCTGCACTTCAAACAAGCTCTTTGCAGGAACAGATGGAAAAGTCGTTGCTTCAGGTATAAACACAGTCCCAGACTGAGCAGAAAGAGGGTAAGGCTGATTGCCACGCCAAACTAGAAAATAATGGCACCACGGGAGGAACTTAGAAGTTTTAATTGTCTTATGAAACAAAATCCAATTGGTTATTGCAGTCATGATCACTCCAGGGCAAGAACAGGGGAGTTAATGACCAGTTGGCTTTAATTGCTACTCATATTTTGTTGAGTCATGAAAATATCAGGAAATGCCTTAGACCTTGATTTTGTTTCTTTAGTTTCTCAGAAAGTGTCTTAAGACCATAATTTAATGAAGTGTCCAGACAACAAGGATTTCCTCAATCAGCCAAGAAGGAAATTTCCCTTCACATTCCTCCCATCAGTGGGGAAAGACATGTTTCTCCACTGTTCATAAAGTAGTCAGCTTAACTGTCTTTAAATAAAATCTGTTCATTTCTTCCTTTTAAAAAGTATTTTTACTGTTTATTTATCAGTTTGGGCCTCCATTTTCTCTACTATTGTCTGTTTGAAACTGTAAAGAGGCACAGCTATATAAAGTTTGGCTCCTGCTTTAGGCATTTTGCAGAATCCCAGAAGAGATGGAGTTGGAAGGGACCTTTGCAGATCATTTGGTCCAACTCCGCTGCTCAAGTAGCATCACCTAGAGCCGGTTGTCCTGTCAAGATGGCTTTTGAATATCTCCAAGGAATGACATTCCAAAACCTCTCTGGGCAACCTACTCCAGTGCTTAGTCACCCTCACAGGGAAGATATTTTTCCTCATGTTTTTTATGTAACTTGCTGTGTTTCTGTTTGTGCCTGTGCCTCCTGTCCTATCGCTGAGCACCATTGAGAAGAGTCTGGCCCCAGGTTCTTCAACTCCTCTATCAGGCATTTATACACATGGATAAGATCCCTCCTAAGTCTTCTCTACCCCTTGCAGGAGAAAATGCTAAGGCAATTCAGACAGGAACCAAGTATTTCTGGGTGATCTGCCCTGCAATTTTTTTCATAAAACAAAGGATGACTCCACTATACAATCTCTTGAGTTTCATTGTGGAATGCTGGAAAATACTATGGCTTGTTAGTTTTTAGAGGAAACATTATTAAGTACTAATTTAATACACTGAAACCAATTTAAGATTTAATTTTCACATTTCAAATGTTCCTGATCAAGAATTAAGAATTGTCTTTATTTTGGTAACAGTGTAATCCTGAAAGTACAGATATCCAGACCTTTTGCAAAGTAGTGTAACATGTGTCAGACCCCCTTGGACAGAAAAGCAATTGCACAGTGTGCTGAGTAATCTTTAATTCACATTGGGTCAGGAAATCTGGAAAAGGTGAGGCTGTTCAAAAGGAAACAGAAACATCTAAAGCACCTGTGATATGAAATGATTCACTGCAGCTTCTTGGGCAGGCAACAGCAGCAGCAATTTAGTTTATCACATCACGTAGACGGGGAATGAATCAAGTTCTGCTCCTTTGTGTTTATCCAAGACAATATTTAAACATAAAAATATTGTTCTGTCACAGATTTCAAGAAAGGAGACAGAATTTTTTTTTTCTTTTTTTTTTGTGCACGAGTGCAAGAACATGTGATTTAATGCAAGTGTTACTGATCCACAGATTGCAGTTTATTAAAACACTATAAGGTGTGAGTATCCTGCTATTTTATTTGCAGGCAATATGACAGGATAGCGACACATGTACATAGACAGAGACAGCAAGAGGGAGCGCAAACTCTCTTCAGTGTAACAGCAGCTTCTGTTAACAGAGAGCCGTTAAACTTCAAGGTTAGAAGAAAATTGTTCTGATGACCACTAGAAAGACTCTAATAGATCTGGGCATATTTGTTTGTTCATTGTTCAAAGGAAAGTCAGAACCAAGAGCTGTGTCAACTATGATGGTCTCCACCCTGGAGAAGACATAGAAGTGCTCTGCTAAACCTGAAGCTGGATGTACATGTTGCCAAATAAAAAGTACAAAAATTATGTCTTTCCTTCTTCAGAAGTGGCAATAATTTGTCTCTCTATCCCAATTATAGGAAGGTAATTAACTTTATTCCCACTAAAGAGGAATTTAGAGTTATATACGTGGACAGACAGAGAGACAGGCCCAAGGATAGACAGGGTGACTGCATACGATTTATTTCTTAATTAAGCTGGTATAATTAAATTTAATCATTTAATAAAAGGATTAGCAAGAGAGACATTCTGCAGACCTGCCAGGACGGAGTTAAAAAAATAGCTATTTTTTTGGATGTGATCTGTAAGATCTGTAAGATCATGAGTCCCAAAACTTAGAGAAACCACTGGAAATGTAAGAGTCTACATCTGCCATTGTGGAGCCTGCAGGGAAAAGCCTGAGCAAGATTTATCTTCATAAAGGTTGTAGTAAACTCAGATAACTATTTTCTAGACACACAGTGTGGAGAACACCAGGAAAGGGATTTTGAGGACTCTGGATGCAAAGCAAAAACAGGATAACAAAAGCAGTTTAATTAGAGGAGCCATATGTACAAAACATATTTAGACCTACTTGACACAGGATAGGGTCAGAATAAAATTATTACTTTTGGACATGCTGCTCAGAAAACTAGGCAATGGAAAAGTGCTTGCTCATAATGCTCAGTTCTCCCTGACAAGGTTTCTGTAAGTTGAAATAAAGGTTATTACAGTAAAAATACCTCTCTCAGGATAAAAATTGAAATAGCAAGTGTCATAAAGGCAAAGTTACACAGATACTGATCGACATACTCAATCTTTAGCACTGATATCACTGTGCCATAACATCCCAAGGAGTCACTGTGGGATTGCACAGCGGGGATGGTATTTGAAGGCAATCTGTTTGAGAGCCTTCAGAAATTGCACCACATAGCTAGGAAGGTGATGACAGTACTTACTGAGATTTTCAAATCGACATGTTTTCATTTTAGACATCTTCATACAATTCTGTATAAAATATTATGATAGTAGTGTAAAGAACCTTGACCATCTGTACTATTATGAAGCATGGTCATGCCAGTTTACACACTCCATTTGAATGAAAAATTCACTTATCTCCCTAGGACAAGATTTGGCTCACAATGCCAGGCAGTCTTTAAAGCCAGCTGGCATACTCTGCATTGGATTCCCTGGCTACGAACTTGGGACATAGCCCGTTTAAAAGAATAAAGCTGCCAGCAGACTTTGAAAAGCCTGAGGGGATGGGACTTTCTGGCAGCTCTGCACTGTGCTCTGTAGCAAAGAGCTAAGGCTACTGTCACATCATGACAAGAACTTACTCCTCTTTTTTATTTTATTTTTTTTGTATTGGAACATATCAAATTTAATAAAAGCAAGGGAAAAAAATCATGATATCCCCACACAAAAATGTAGAAAATGTGAAAGAACAGTACAGGAAAGTAGCTTTTTCAGTGGAAACTTCTGAACTTGAATTAAACACGGCATCTGCCCTTTTCAGTTATGGGGCAGATTCAGAGAGAGTATCCAATAGCACGTTATTAATGCAACTTGGATGAGACATTTGTGTTTTGCTGGGCACACAGTCATGTAAGACCATTGTTCACCCTAATTGCTACTTGTTGCCTTTTGATTTTTTTTCCTGGCCTGTTTTATATGAGAAGCCAAATAATCATGCAAGAAACATATGGATTAGATGTGCTGAAAATATGTGCATTGCTCAGATTCAGATTTTAGCAGCAGTGAAATCTGATTCCAAACTGCCTGATGGTTTAGTAATGGAAACATCATGTAATAATGCTAGCCAAGAGAACCTGTCTAAGGGCAGAGAGCAGGAGCAGAGGCAGCTGGCTGCTCCACACAGCTTGTGTTTTTCTATCATCTCTATTTGGAGAACCCAGGAGTGCTTGGGTTGGTTCATAATTCCTACTTTCCTGCTTCAGGAATCAAGGTGCTTCAGGTTAAATTTTTTATGCATGAATAGTGCTTAAGTTATGTCATCTTGATTTATTATAATTTGAAAACAATTTTCTAGTCCTAGCGTGAGATGAGACAGAGGCCTCGGTCTAGGGAGATAGTCTCATTCGGTGCTTGCTGAATGTGCTAGAATCTCAGCTGACTAACTCAAAAAGCTGGTAGTAGTATTATTTTCCACGGTATGCTATCAGACCTTTTCCATCTCCCATGCAAGTATCACAGTGTCTTTGGAAGGGCTAAAGACATATTGCGCAGGAAGCGTAACATTTTCATGAGGCAGCATTCTGACCTCTCATGTGGGTAATGTGCCCTACGAAACCATCTACTTACTGTTCTGCTGGGCCATCTGCAGAAGGATGCCAGCTTGATGCACAAGGCCACAGGACAACTCAAGAAATTAACTGTGTCATACTGTCCCAAACAGCAGTCAAGTTTCTATGCTTCACCCCTACATAATGTATCAGCCATGTGAGTGAGAAAGGTCCTATGGACAACTCTGACAAACTATATGGTATTAAACCTGACAGAGAAGTATTCATGTCTAAGGAGAGGCAGAGAATGAACTTGTCATGTGCATCACCAGTGTATGGGGTTTTCTTTATAAAATCAGTAGGAGGACTGCCTGGAGTTCACTGTGGTGAGGGTAGGGAAAGGAAATTTCTGCAGCGCAGGGTTTGGTTCATGCGTTAAGGAGGGGACTGGATTAAGCCAGAATGGTGTAGTGCTGGTATGTGATCGAGAAAACAGCCGGCCTCAGTCAGAAGAGTCCAGGTCAATTCAGCAGTGCTGTGGCTGGATTGTTCATACAACAGGAATCACCAGCTAGCCCTAAGCAAGGCTGCAAAACCAGCAGGTTTAAGTGACTAGGGGACAGGTTGTTTTCTGCTCAGGTTAGAGGAAATTAATCTTTGCATGTGCCCATGACTGGAAGTAATCAAGTTAGCGCAGCTTAAAAAGTTACCATTAATCAGTTTTAATTGCAATAACTGGCACCTGTAGGCTCTTAGCTTGTTGCAAAGGAAAGTAACACACACTAGCTTGAACTGCTTCTAAGAAGCAGTCATTTGGTTGCTTGCTTGTCCCTACTCCATATATTCAAGTGTTGGGAAGTGTTGTTTCAGAGGAACAGAAACACATGACTTGCCATGTGAATCTCTTTCTGCCAAAGGCTGAAAGATCTCTCGACTGAAAGAAAACAGAACGGAGCAGAGCTGTTGCGACCAGCGTGGGCACAAGGTGACTTCCTTGCCAAGGGGAGCTTGCTGCCCGCCAGCCGCAGAAAGGCTGTCTCAGGTGCACAACTTAGGGCTTAGGGTCCCCCTCCTGAATTTAAAGGTCCCTACATGCCTCAATATATGAAGAAACATGAAGGTAAACAAGATTTTCAGCCTTCCTGTTTCTGGAGGAGGAACTCCAGGGTAAACACAAAATTAGCATCCTCACAAACACAGAGAAAGTTGTTTGTGCCCCAAGGAATGAAACCAGGATTAATGTTCTTCTGAGTTGTGAAATCCATTTAGCCCGTGCATGCAGGTGAGCGCTGAGCTGGAACGTGGTCGGAGCGTTTTCAGCTCCCTCTTTCCGGAGTTCTCAGTCTCCGCTCCACCCCACGCCAGCCTTGGTTCTTGTGCTGCATGCACACGCATGCAACTGCATTTCAGCAAAAAAGCCCTGATAAACAACCCTGTACCACCACATTTTGGTGTACCTGTAGGTCGCCTGAAATAAACTGCTGATCAGAAGAAGTCTTCTCAATGAGAAAATGTTCTCTTTTTGGTTACAGAATAGCTGAATCAGTGGTTAACAAATTAAATTTGCTCAAACTTCTTATTTAAATAAGAAGTGCAAAAAAAAAGCAAAATGGTTATTACTCTGTTCTTTGGTTTCGACCACATTTGTAAAATGTCCCAAGCAAGTGGAAAGTACACAGTAGTCTTTTTCAAATTATTTTTTGCTTATAACTGGGATTTACTAATTAATTTATTCAGCCTAATTAGCCTGAAAAATGAAGACTTATTCACTTTAAAAGGCTGTAAAAACAACAACCTAAAGAAGCAAAATATGTCCTATCTTTCCTAAAACCATATAAATTCTTCTTTTGCAATGAATAAATGATGACTCAAGCAAACTTAATTATGGATTTTCATTAAAAAAAAATTAAATAGAAAATTTATCTTAAAAAAAATTTTGAAGGCTTGATTTTGCAGTTTTACTAGCTCTTTTCAGCTCACAAATCACAATTTATCACAAATTCTGTGAAGAGAAGTTTAAACAGCAGTTTATTTCAAATGAAAGACAATTACTTCTAATTTGTTAAATTACAGTGAGATTAATTTGTTCAATAACTATGTGTTTTGTCTCCTAGAATATTGTTTGTAAGTTTTTGCAGATCACCTCTCAGAGTAAAGGTTTCTTTTTTTTTCCCTTAATTTCAGATGCCTACTCAGAGTAAATTATAACTACATCCAGGCCTTCCTAGCTCAGAAAAGAATGGACTGTATCACTAGTAATTTGGTTTCCCATTCTGCATTAAAAGAGGAATCCACATTTTATGAGTGTATTAAAGGCTCAGATGAAGCTTTTTGTCTGTCCAGATTTGCCATCTTTGAATGCCATTATTTTAAAGTACTTTCCCTTTAGGAATCCAATCCAGATTGAATAAAATACTTCTTTTTTTTTTTTTTTAACAGAACAAACAATCCAGAACTGGAAAAAAAGTATGTGTGAGTTCACCTTAAAATTTCCCTCCCTCCGCGTGTTACTCCACATGCCAGTTAAATGGATATTTCAGTCCATTTTCAGTTTCAGGTCAGGACCAGACCTGTCAGTCACTGACAAATAAGGGAACGCCTCATCCTGGAATTTCCTTTTATTTAAGGCCATTTCTGAAGCCAGAATAATTCTACTTTTTTTTTTTTTTTTCCTCTATCATTTGCTAAATTACAGATTATGCTAGCTTTATTTTGGGGAAATGCAGAAAAGCCTCAAACAAATTTAAAATGCCCTATTTCTACAGCTTCTGAAAACGAGGATAATGAATCTTGACAGGACAGCCCCAAATCTCTCTATATCTATCAGACTGCAGAGCTCTCCTTGTTTCAAAGTAGATTTGGATTCTATTATTCAAATGGTGAATTTCCTCTGCAACTAGTCAAGGTTTACAGACAGATATTAAAATGTAATCTTTAAAGCTGATTTAATTTTTTTAGTGAATGTTGCCTCAAAAAAATATTCTGTGACTTTAGTGAAGTGGGAAAAAGATAGATTTCAAGAATGTTTACTCTCATGATTTGTTGAAAATAACTCTCAGATACACTCAGGACAGGACATGGTCGAGCTCAGACACTCTTCTATACCAATCTCCCTGGAGAATATGTCCCTTTCTCCTTTTAAAAGCAGTAACTAAAACATAGGCTTTGCCCAGCCAGCAGACTGCTTATTGGCTTCTCTCTGGAGTTCATAAGAGTATCAGTGATTTAACTGATAATAATTAATATAATTAAGGACCTTTTTTTAATCCGGTTGACTGATCAATTGATGATTTTTCTCATCTTTCAGCTTGCTTCTCTCTTTTCTCTGTGTTGTTGCAGGCTTTTTTTTAAACTGTACTTTCTTTATTCTCCTCCCCTTAAGCTTGTTTTCCTCTCCCTCAGCGCAAGCCCTGCCCTGTAGTATTGGCTGGTTCATCTTTTCACTTCTGACCTTCACATCCTCACGTCTGTGCTAGGAATGCCCCAGCCCAGCTTCACATCACCCCTATGCTCTAGACCTTGTATCTTCCCATGGAAACCACCCGCCTCTCCCTTTAGTTTACAGTCTTGTATGGTTTTTATTTATTTGTTTATTTTAAATCTTCTCACATCTTCTCCTTGATCTTTTTCTTTTTCTCTCTAGAATTTCTCTCTCTTTCAACAGCTAATTGGGAAAAATTAATATGCTAATGACTCCATTCTTTTGATTTATTTTTCCTTTCCTATGCTAGAGCTACCATTTTTTCTGTCTTTTACAGTGCCATAGGTACACTCTCATCTGTCCCACAAGCTTTTATCTTATCTGCCTTGCATTTTTTTGTTGTTTTCCTCAGGTGCTCATAGTAAGATGTTTTCTCCTCCCCCTTCTCCACACTGGTTTCCATTTGTTTTATATCAACCCACTGAATGAAAATTTCAGTGGCTCCCCAACATTTCACTAACCTCCTACTTGGAGTATATGGACTCCTTATCTTATTTTGGTGATTGTGTGTGACTATTCATCTCTTGATTATTGTCTTATAGTTTGATTCTAAGTTCTTTTTTTGCAGTAAAGATAATCTGGATTTGCAAAGACCTGACCCGATGAAGCTCCATTTCTTTGCTACAAGCATGAGTAGTAAATAATGGTAGAATAGTGAATTTAATACTTTAGTACTGCCATCTATTGGTTCTCTTTTACCATGACAGTTCAAATTTGAATAATTTTGAACTGCTTCCTTTGCTGCTATTGAAATAGAATACATTACAATAAGAGCCCTTTTTATATTAATGAAATCTTTATGTTCCTTTAAAAACAATAGATTTGGATCCTTCCAAGTACAAGATGCCTTTTGTGTTATGTTTTGCTCTATAAAGTTACATATTGAGGTCGAGAATTAAAGTACTGGAACATCAGAGTATTCCAGAAATAATTCATCTGCATTACCTGAATGATGGGTAGGTTTTATGGTATGCTACATGCTACAGAACATGCAATACTTGAATAAAGCATGTAAAGCATGCAGAAGGGAAATATGACAATTTGAAAGTGATCTAGATGTGATGCTTTTCCTGACTACTCTTCCAGCCTTCAGAACCTTTTAGAAAGCCCTGGCCCACAGTAAGATTATATTTGATATAATAATTAGTTGTTTTGTTTGTCTGTTTGTTTTCCATGGCACATTGAGTTTCTCCCTGCAGTCTGTTATACAAAGAGCTCTGTGATATTTTTTTCTGTACTTGTTCTTCACTATTTTTTCTTTTCAAATTTTCCTGTCTTTCAATGCTTTATGTGTCTTTGTGTGTCTCTGTGTGCTTTGTGTATCTTTTTTCTGTTACACAGTCATAGAGTTATGTGTACTGATACATGATTAATATTCTGCAGTTGAAACAACTTGCTGTTTATATTTCCTGTTGTCCATCCTAAACAGTGTCAGGATTGGCTACCTTCTTAGTCCAGCAGCTCATATATGACAGGAAACTATGGAAATCTATCCAGGTGTGAAGCCCAACTAATTTAATACGTGTGTTTAAGATTTTGAAAGTAAGAGTCGACAAAGTACCAAAGAAGAAAATGTGCTCAGTGTTTCAGTAATTAAATTGTTTATCCAATTTACTGCCATGTGCTGAAATACTAACCAGAATTCTTGGAAATGCAGAAGTGCATTAGGAGTTGAAGGATGGAGCACTAATCGAATTTTTAATTGCAATGACTGATGTGAGCAAAGCAGGAACCTGGGTTGCCCCTCAGGATGTGAAAGTCTGCCTGAATGGTATCCTGACATGGATGTCACACTAAAAGCCTGACTTCTGAACTTCTAAAGAGAGGTTAAATGTCTAAGACCTTAGGAGCTAAGACTAAGGATCCTCATTTAAAAGTGAAATGCATTTTTTCTATACTCAAGGTGAGATGGACTGGTGTGTTAATTACTTAAATTACTTAAATTTTCTCAAACAAAATTGTTCAAATTACACACAAAGCTTATTAAAGTACTTAACTAATTAAGGTAATTAACAGGGTTTAACTGATGCATGGACCTTACACAAAATCTCTGCAAAGGCATTGATTTTGCTTATCTTGACATTTAAATATGAAAAAAAAAAGCTATTAACAGATGGCATAATCAACACTTCTGAAAATGATGAATAAGATGAAAATATGAATCCCCCGTTAAAATAGCGGCAAGTTAAATAGCACCTGACTTTTCACTCACTGCTATGAAAAATATTTTATTTTGACCTAGGTACTGATTTTTTTAAAGAGGATGTTATTTTTTTCTTACAAAAAAATTATATTATTCTTGTTTTTTTTAATGCATTTGGCTTTCTTGGGCACTAGAGGACTTTCATAACCCTGGTCATTTATTTTAGTAGTTGAACCATAAACCATACTTGGCCATGAAATTTGGAACATAATAATCAAAGAAAATATTTAGTTATTCTTCACTTATACTACTTGTAAGTGACTAGAAGCTAGAATATTTAACATGTTTTAGTCTTACAAATAAACAGAAATTTGCAGAAATTCCACCACTCATGCAACCTGGAGTCTGAACATACTTGCAAAGTGTGATCTACTAGCAGAAAATATACACATCACAGAAGAATAGTCAACAGCACTGAGAGAATAGAAAAGCTTTCCAAAAACCTTTTGTTAAAATTTTGCTGTTTAGTTGAAAAGCTCTTTGAAATAATTTTGGCCTCTCTTGAATTTTCTCATTTGTACTAGTGGTTAGATCTTACCCCGAGAGTCTCAAAAGTGGTTAGATCTTACCCCGAGAGTCTCAAAATCACCTGAAAGGTGCAAATATGTCTTTGTAACAAATAGATATTGTGCCGTCCACAATTGTTATTACAACATAAATTGAAGTGAGGGTATCTTAGAGACTTTTCCATCTCCTCTTTAAATTGCTTAATTATCAAACACTATATATTTTAGGAAAAAGCATACTCTTTCTCAGAAGTGAGCAATATATGCTTTAATTTAACATGTGATTAACCTGAAAACAATTGCTCTGCTTAAAATGGGGAAAATGCATACATTTCTAGATGCTTCGATCTGTAACTACTTACATAGGATGTATACTGTAAAAACTTTGTAGAAATTCCTAGCGCAAAGGAATGGAATCTTAAGAATATTAAGAAGCAGAAATTGAATTTGTATAGGTTGTAACGAAAAGAGTTAAGAGTCAAGATAAAGAAGCTGTCTGTAGTACAAGCAACTTCTGTAGGTTGCTCGATATTACTTGTCTTGATTATTCTGTCAAAGCTAATACAGTGCATAAACACATCAAATACACTCTCACCATGCTGTTACCTTCAGAAAACTGCAGAAACAGATACGAGTTTGATTAAACAAATTAACAAACAACAATTTTCTGTGACTTGAGAGGCATGAATGAATATTATCTTTGATTCCAAAAGAAATTTCTCATTGGAAAAATGCTAGCCCAAAGATTAAGGATATTTTGCAGAGGATAAAACATGGGCTACGACTATTTTTTAAAGTACTTACATGTCACTGGCAATGGAGGAGTTCCTGGACATGGACTTTGGAGAAAGGTCATAGTCACTGTCTGATCGGTAAAGGAAAGACTCCCTACGTTGACTATGGACAAAGTTTGCCTGAAGAATTAGCCCTGATCCAGGGCTTGTCATGGGATCCAAGGGACTTCGTCCCGATGATGTGCCATTGTCTACATCGAAACTGCAAAAAAAAAAAGGATGAAAAGTGTTTATTTTGTTGACATATGAATTCTGTAATGAAGTAATGAACACTATTCTGACAAATTTAACACTAGATAATTGCTTCTGTTAAAGCTAGTCAATTCCACTGCTGAGGCAATCACAAGGGACATAAAAAACATACTGCATAATTGCTGGTAACCAAAAAGAAAAAGCCTGCAGGAAAAGTAACTCAAGAAAGGAAGAAGACAGTATTTGAAATATGAAATATATGGTCTTGCAAGCTATGAGCTGTAAGCGTGAAGAAAGGTGATGTTTCAATGTCTTCGTCCTCAGGCCCCATTTCTCTTTGTCTGGTACCCTCATTATCCTGCCTCCCACTCATTTGCTATTCAGTAGGTATCCATCAGTAATATGTCATTAGTACTCATACATTTTGAGAACATATCTTGTCTTTTCTCAATGATTAGGAATCAAATGCTGGAGCACAATCAATGTGTATATATGTGTTTGTGCACATTTGTATGCATTAGAGATAGTTGCTATTGCACAACAAGAGCAAAGAAATTACTTCTGCAGTTACTGCCAGCAGAGTAACTTCAGTAGCTGTTCTAGCCATTGCATTTTTATAGAGAGGTAAACAACTGTACTGCTCCTGGAGAACACGCTGTCATGAGAGGCTGAGGTGGGAGAGAAAGAGAGATGGGAAGGTCTTCCCGTAGCCTCTGACAGTTCCATAAAGGGCTTTGAAAAGCAGAACAAAGACCTGGAAGGGGACTCTGCAATCAGAGAAGCCGGTGCAGGGCAAGCGGTGCTCAGATGACGTGCTCATGGCAACCTGTGTTGCTTAGCAGCCTGATAGCTGCCGTATGTACCATATGGAGCCCTTTTGGAGCGTGTGGCTCAGTTTCTAGATTTAATGAGCTGCAGTACGTAGCCTCAGAGGCTATATGAGTGTGTATCGGCTAGACTGTGTCTGCTTCTGATAGGATGCAGCACATCTTATTCAGACAGAATGACCTCGGCTGGTCATGTCTCTAAAAGCAAACGGCAATTTCAGTTTTATAGTCAGATAGTAGAAAAGGTGTGCGTGAGACCTCGCTTTGTAATTAGTCTAGCTCCTCTGCAGTACTCATGCAGGAACTTAAATAATGCTAAAGCTTTTAGTAATGAGGGACAAACAGAGGATTTATTATATATCTTTTAAGTACGGATACATGTAAATATATTTTTGTAACAAATTCAAGTACAGCACTCATTTTGAAAACACTGTTCACATAAAGGACATCACTGGCTTTCAGTAATGTCTCATGACAGTTGAAGAGAACCTGTTCTATACACATCAGCTGTGATTAGACTTAGGCACATGTATCACAGAGGTACATGCTGCTACCTGGATTCACTTGTTTCTTGCTTTTACTCATCTCTCAAAAATAGTGTGACTTTAGAAATGCAAAATATTTCCCTACAAAATAGAAAAAAAAAATCAACTAATCAACTTGAAGAGATGCTTTCAGAATTGCTCACTTCAATAAATACCAATATATACACTTCCAAAATTTGTTTTCAATTCTGAGTATTTCTGTGCCCTCAAATATCCTCTTACTACATTATCTGTCTCAAATTAACTAAATTTTATCTATGCTAATGAACAGTCTGCCACTGCATTGCAATGCACCTCTGCATTTCAGTTTCTCTATCCAGGATTGCTTTCAATCTAAAACCGTATTTTGTGATGCACTCATAATAATATTGTAAAGGACTAGATAGTTTTAATATTAAAGTAAAAGAACCTTTACAGCTATTATTAGTGACTATTATTACTCACTGGAAATGAATAACTTCAAATTATGTTTGGTAAGGAATATTCTTTTACAAAGATTTGCTTAACATTGGACTTTTTCAGTCAACTAAATAAAAGGTATTTTATCCCATTAAAGGAACACATGGGTTTGTTTTAAGATTTGTTTTTTTTTTTTTTTAATTCTGTTATCAGTTTTATTTTTCCCACTGAGGACATGTTTCAATGAATGATTTCACTGTCAGATCTACATTTTCTTTTTTAAAAGCTTAAAATTTAAATCTTATTGGATAAAAATACAGATTTGTCAGTTGTGTGAGGCCCTGTCACTTGTACTTTTACCTAAAAAGTATGCAGATTTGTATGTAACTGTTTTGACAGGAATTTTATTGTGTCATACTATATAATGTCCACTAGATGGGTGTCAAAAGTAATGAAATGGATCCAGGTATACCAGCTACGATTTGCCTCATTCTGTTCAACCAAAATGTCTTTCATGTAAATATGAAAAAAGAAAAAAAATGTTCAGTGCTACAGGCAAAGGGGAAAGCATGAATAAGCACAGGTTTGCCAAATACATGTTTATATAAAAAGTTAGTAAGATGCTACAGCAGTTAAGTGTTTTATTTAGCTCTTAGTTACTAAGATATTTGCTAACACTTGTAGACACAAAAGACTATACAAAACTAAATGAAAAATGTGTTGTTAGCCTGCTTGCCTTGAATCACAAAGCTCCTGTGCGAGAACTGGAGCTGCTGATCACACTGCAACAAGTGTGATCAGAGATTCAAAATAAAGAATTGAAGACTTTTAACCAAGTTGTTTGTCTGTTCTCTGTATATACCCTCAGAAACATTAAGGTACTGAATGGAACAGATTCCTCACTCTGCCTGGGCAATGATTCCAGAAAATCAGTTGCAGTTGCATCTTACATATCTTCCCAATCCTTTTAAATTTTAAGCTGTAGCAGGGAATATGCTGTGAATATAAAATCTAAGTTCAGTCATAAACTGAAAATAGTGAATCCTTATGCTATTCTCTCCCTACTGTTTTCCTCTACATACTTCCATTTTTGATGGAGGGTACTTTTCTAAAAGGATAAAGTAGTTTAGAAGTTGTTTTTGAAGGCACAAGACCTGTTTTGACACCCATTCCCAGGCAGAATTTGAGCATTTACAGAGAGAATTTTCCATCTGAGCTCTGCAACTACCTTCAGGCACTTTGCACAACAAATGCAAATCTAGGTTACTATTTCTGATGGGCATGCTTGGCACAGAAAATCCCACAGAACTGTCTGTGTTCAAAGGACTGCTGCAACTTCAGAGGGGTTCACCTGGATCCCACATCACAGAAGAATTCTTGCATTGCTAACACCACATAACTTCTTTTCACAAGGAAAGAAAACTTCTGTGGACTTCCCTTTTAAGTCATTATGTAATTATCTTGTAATTTCTGATAGGTTGCTAAAAAGAAGAAAGTAAATCAAAACATGTACAAAATATCACATACAGTTCCTTAATGGCAATAAATGTGTACAGGAGCTCATAATTAAGGCTGCATAGAAAATCTTAATGCTGATCATTTTTATTACTGAGGACTTAGCAACTTAACCCTCTTTTTAGTGTAGTTTAAGTGTATATCTGTAGAGAATTTAGCAATAGTAAAAAGGGAAAAGAATTAAGTCCACTCAAAAATGAATTAATGAATTTATTAGACGTTGTAAAACATAGGTTGCACTCCTGATATTAGGCTCCCTTACTAGTCTCTCCCTGCCCTCGATCTCTGTGGTCATGGACAAAGACAGATATTAGCAGACTAATTGATCCTCTAGGGATACATCATATTTTAAAACTGTATTTATACATTATGGAGTGCCAAGCAAGATCTAGAGAAGGCAATTTTGTCTCCCGTCACAGGAATCTTGTCCTAGTGGCAATAAACCTCTTCAGCTACCTTTCTACACAAATCATTCTCCCTACTCTCTAGATGCCCTGTTCTGTTTTTTTTTTTTTTTAACCTAGAAGCACAATCCCATCATCAGATAGAATGGGTACATATTGCATTGCTGCTGTAATTCGGTTATCGTGGAACTGTCATTCTGTAGTAACTTCCTTTGGATAAGCCCTCATTTACAGCAAGAAAAAAAAAAAGAATAAAAAAACATCCCCAACCCTCCCCACAAAATAATAAGATTTTATTTATCCCGCAAAGGGTAAACTATTTAAAGCATATTCCCCACGAGCCCATGAGTAGGCAGCTACTGTGTAGGAGGTGGTCTGTGGATACTGGAGAAACTGAATGGTCCGATGAGTACCAGAACTGTATAAATAATAATTTAATTTATTCCTTAGACTGTTTGTGGCCAAAGCTCCCTGCTTACACCACGGGCAGACACAGCAGAATATGTCCTGATGGCTTGCTTGGTATCCTGGGACTGAGAACAGCAGTAAGCAGTGTCACCCACGGCGTTTGGAGGTACGGAAAGGCCACTGTGTGCTCATTCTCAGGTAGCTCAGTATAGAGCCTGGCCTAGCAAAGGCTCCTCATCCCTCATGATGGGAGTGGTGAGAGTACAAAAAGGCCACCGCATTCCCATTCCCAAGTAGTTTAGCATTCCACGTAGGAAAGGCCTATCACTTTGGGTACGGTACTCTCACACCTTGAGGTGTCCTGATGCTTCCGCATGCTGCACATCTGTGGGTCTCAAATCACAGCAGGATAGTTTACAGCTGTGCTCTTAGATTTTTTTGGTTATATTCTGCACTAGTTATAGATTATGTTCATATTTCAGTTTTCATGGCAGCTACTGTGACAAAGTCCTTCAAAAAATGTCTAATGACTCCTGAGACATCATGTCATTAGAAAGCTTTTTGTTACTAATTTTATGACATTGATTTTAAAATCTCAGTTAGAGAGGAAGGAATAAATGAATAAGCCAAACAGCTCTTCTTTCCGGTGAAATAGAGTCTTTTTACTAACAAAACTGACTTTTCATTGACACATTTTAGGTAGTTAATTTCTGTCCATATTTAAACCCTAACTACATTCACTGAATTCAGTGCATTCAACTATAAATCCAAGTCCAAAGACTTGATAATATCCTACATAATTATTATATATATATATTTTTTGTGATGAAATTCAGACACACTTTAATACCTTAAAAAAATTAAATAAGACTGGACAAGCACTTCTATTATGTCTTTATGAACTCTCTGGGAACTCTTGATGTCTTATTAATAAACTGAATATTATATATGACAGTAGGTGACTTGGATGTTTCCTTGGTTGCCAGAAATAGTTACCCAATGACCACTCTAATAAGAAAGATCCAAATTTACATTTTTCTTCATCAGAAACAAGTGCTCAGCAATCAGCCACTACCATAAGCTCTCACTAGCCTTTAGATTAACATGCAGTATCAGAAAAAAAGTCTTAAAAATAAATCAGTGGATTTATATAATTGAATGCAGGCCTGAAATTTATTTCTTATGTTAATTCTGTGGCCATGACCTTTTAGAATGTTTCCTTTCTGTCAGTGCCTACCTAGTGACGCAGGAGTGACCACATCCGGCTTTCTTTTTGATTTTTCTGTCTCCCCCCACATGCTTAGTAAAAAGCAAAGATCTGAGGGAAATGAGCAACAAAAATGACAGGGAAATATCTTCACTGACATCTGGAAGAAATATCATATAATCTCTCTACATTCAAAGAATAATATTTTATATGCAACCTAAATGATATTCTCATTTTCTCTGTAGCAAAGGTAACAAAATACTTCCACCTTTGTTGCTTGCATTAATGCTCAGTGAGTTGTAACCAAATGATATTAAAATAAACATATGATCTAAATCTGAATTTTGTCCTACCGCTGTATATGGGAGAACTCAAGCCAACTATCTACTTGTGGCTTTGGGTTTCCAGTCAAGCAATTCAGCAGGCAAGCCCTATGATTAAGGCCATTTTTAGAAGTGGTATGGATAGATTTTCCAGTAGCAAGACTGCAAGCAAAAGAAGAAAATGTGTCATTTCATGAAATTTCTCTCTTTTAGCAATGAAACTTGGCTTTTACTTTTGGCATAAATGTTACGGTAAACACTTGGAATGTAATAGGGCCTAAATCTAATATTAGAAACAGAGAAAACAGAGTAAGACATTGTGAGTACGAAAAAAAAAACAATGAAGCAAAATGATTTGTAAGAATTAGTCTACTCAAACATGTCAGCAAAGCAGCTCCAACTACATGTTTAAACTTTTGTCTCATGGTTTTCTAGCAAGAGGACAAGGAAATGCAGTCTAAAATCTCTGTGGAAACCTTTTCATGATCTGTATAAAGTTTACAAACAAGTAGTGTCCTATGATAACTATTAGAAAGATGACTCTGTAGATGACTATAGACGACTATGGTTACTATTTAGAGATTTTGCATTGAAAAGTCTCCTCATACTAAATTCAAGGCATACTTTTCATAATGTCATCTCACTATTCCTAGTTATACCTCAATAGTTCACAAACCTTTGGTATAGGCCTTTAAAGCCTTTTTTGCACCTATCAAATCAATTTGTTTCCTTTAGCAAGCCATCCTAGAATTTTTTTTATGATTCTTTTCATTCATGCCCTATTCTTTTCTGATGATTTTTCATCTCTGAAGTTACCTCTTGGACGTTAACATCTTAGTAACATGATGTATAGAATTGAATGTCAGATTCCAGATACTGTTACGTGGATTATATTTGACTTGCTTTGATATTTCTTTGCAATTTATATACTGGCCTTATTGCAGCATAATAAAAATACAAAATAAAAATGAGAGAGAAAAAAATATAAATTCCAAGAGATGTCATCATCTGATGTGCTTCCACCAGTTTTAGGTCACTTTGTATGATTTTTCTGATCTAATAATCCAATTTGCTTGTACCCCCATTTTCAGCTAGTAAAATATGGCCACCAACATTTTAAGTGTTTTCCCAAAGGCTTCCAGGGAAATCTCTGGTATATCAAAATCTGAATGAGGAAGTCTGAAGAAAGTTTTTAAGGAGAACCATTCTTGTGGGATATAAGAAAGCTAAAAAACAGAATCACTCAATCCAAACATGAGAAAGAATATATAGAAAATCTGGTGGAGCTCAAAAGCAAACCCTCATCCAGCTGGCTCTGAGCTGGACTCTTATGGTTTTAGTCACCCAGTAGAGTTCTAGGAGTGCTAGGGGTGGTATTTGTGGTTATCCGCTTTATTGCTGTCATTATTTAGTTTACATTCCCTGAGTCACCATTCACTCACATTACTATATATTATTATTTATATTACTTAAATCATTATGTAATATCCTTCATATTATGTGTGCTCTTATCTTCCGTACCTTACCTTTTCTCTGAATCATATATAATAAAGTGGCTTCAAACTCTTTTAATAAATCACTTTTTACCTAACTTCTTCAAGAAATTCTAGAACAACATTTCCTTTCTAACAGTGAGTGTGGATTCAACTATCCACACATCTTGTCTGAACTGATACTTCCTGAGCAGTATTTTGAACACTGGGATATAAAACAAGCTTGTATTGAGTGCCAGAGCCTTTGCTGAAATTTACGCTGGCATTAATTTTCCCTTATTTTAAATATTTCCTTAATCAGATCAGAGCATTTCAAAATATTTATCTTGCAATATATTAAAAACACAAACCATCCATCAAACATACTGGCTAATCCTAACTAAAATGCTGCTCCTCTAAGATATTAGCTGCATAGTAATGTCTTTCAGAAAAAAAAAATCACATATAAAAATGAATATTACATCATGCTTTAGAACAAACTGCTGCCAGGGAAGGAAAATCCAGTTTACTGACAGACCTCAGCCTCCTCTTTCAATGAATTCTCTCTATCTCATTATCAAAGTGTTTGTGTGTTCCTTCTCAATTAGTGGTTTAATGAAGCAGGTGAAGCAGGTACAGAGGCAAAGCAGCAGCTTCTCAGATGGGTAATATTTAAATCTATATCCCATAATACTGGTGAAAGCAAATAGAATCCAGAAGAGAGATATATGGTCTGGGACCAACATTGCCATATACTTGATTGGAAGCTGCCTGAAAAGTAAGACCCTCTAAAAGATCTTCATAGATAACCATAGCGAGAATAAACACTCTGGGAGGTCATAGGATATGGATACATGTACCCCGTGCTTCGTGGCAGGGAAATTCTGAAAACAGTGTCCTGTCCAGATACCTATTAAAAAAATTAGTTATTATTACCTATTCTCAGTTATTCGTGGGGAAGGAGATACAGAAAGAGGTTCCAAAGAACCCAAGTGTGTAGGCTTCATGACACAAAGGGGTCACATTCTCCAGCTCATAATCTTTAAAGTCTTCTCTCCAACTGAACTTCAACCAACCTATGTCTAAAAAGTTTTCCTTCAGAGAGTGGGTGAGTGTTGTGAACAGAAATGTCCAGTGGGAAGAACGGTAGCTCAAACCACTCATATAGGAAATTTGCACACAGAAAATAAGATACAGTATATAACTACTATAATAATAATTTGTATGATGGCATCTATATTTTAATACTACAATTCTCTGCTTCAGAGCTCTACAATGTTTGCTCTCAATGTTTTTATCAAATTCTTAAAGTTATTAGTCTCTAGACTTTTACTAAATCTATTAAGGTCCACTTCATGAAATCCTGGGTGTTACCTCTTGCAAGTTAACATACAAGCAACAGCCTTGAAAGGGAAACAGAAAGGTCAAGCTTGGAAGGATGCCAAAACCGAAATATCTTTCTGAATATCTATTCTGAAGCACATTCATTAAAACTGCAGTATCTCCAGAATGGTAATTCCAGACATTAATCCAAAACAAATAAGCAAAAACAATGAGTCACCTTTTTTTTTTGATTCTCTTCACTGATATTTCTTATATTTTTTACTGTTATATTATGCTATTATAAAAGCTGGTGACATTATTCAAGATGGCTGGCTAATACTCTAATAAGACTCCATTTTCCATTCTTTTTACCCTTATGAAATTCTGGCCAATGGTGCAGAAATCTACCTCTGGAATCTTTTTAGGGGAATGGGTGAGCTACTGGTGAGAAAGAGGCAAAGAAAAGTAAAAGTACATAATATTCCACTTGAAGCATTTTTAAAGCTATTCTAGCGACTCATGTTTTATAGCAGAGACCTAGAACTTAGCTAAGTTTCTACAATACAGTGCGGTTTTTTTGCTGATTCTGTGGACATCTTCCTAAATTTCAAGAAGTTATAAGCTTAGGCCAACCTCAGCTCAGTCGCATTTTATATATATGTATTGCAAAACAGTTGTAAAACCCTGCCTTGCCCATGGCTCTGAAAAACAACACAGGAACCCTCTGTCTGTGGGGTTCTTGTCATGTTTACTGCAGAAAGCAGGTACTGAAATAGGCAATGGATTGCAGGAACATAAAAAGCCCTGGAGATAATCTTTGCCCAAGCTGCAGATCACCCCTCTGATCCTGGGATAGTAACTTATGCGTGTTTCTTGTTTTTGGGGTATCCACTCGGATAAGTTGTTTGAGCTGTATGAGTGCTGGCACTTTCAAATACAAATAAATTTAGAAAAGAAGGAGCAGTTGCACTGGATGGATTAAAAGGCCAATCAGATCCTGCCTCCAAAAAGCGAACGACAGTGGAAAAGAGTTAGATCACGGCACATTTATGTATGTGATACTTCATCACTCTCCCTGATGTAAGTATTCATTCAGCCTTTCATAGGAACTGTACTTTAAATATATGAATCATTATATAAGTAGTCCCCAATTTAGGGAATATTTTCACTTTAATCTCTGGGTTTCAGATATCCGTTTATTAAGTAAGGATGGTACCACATAGGTACTGTGAAAATGTTGTCATTTATGTTTTAGATGTAGGAAGATATCAGAGTGATGAACACCGCAGAAATGCCCTCATAATTGCTTTCCCAATAGGTCTGAATAACAGGTTGCAAATAAAGCATGAGACCACATAAAGAACAGCAAGAAAAGATTAGAATTCTGACTAGCTCATTATTTGGGTTGCATTCATTCTGTGCACATGGTGAAGTAAAAACAACCTGTATCCTACTTATGCACAATAGGACTAAGTTGAGGTTCCAAAGGCAGTGCCTATGGTCACATTTCCTTCTCTTACGGCACCTTCTCAACTGCAATAATGTGCATATGAGGTTATTGTGTATATGTTATACATCGATTACTACAGTAATACACTGCATTTATAGAAGACCTTATTTACCTAAACTCTTGCCTTTCTGTTGTTTTTCTCCTATTTTCTTTGTCTGGATACTGACAGCTATTAGCGGGACACTATCACAGAGTTCAGACCTCATATGTAACGTTGCTTTTTAATGGGTACTATATATACTGAGTGTATTCCATTTTGCTTATCATGCATGTATCCTCAGCTATCACTGACTTCAAGATCTTTTAGATCATGTCATTCATAATCTCATTATTATTATTAACTACTATCATAATATATAAAAAGGTAAATCCTTTGCATTAGTATAGTATATGCAAAGTTTCTCTTAGCAAGATCCTTATTCTGCACAATTGTTGTCTGAAAAGAAGCTTTAAAACTAACAGAACAGGGCTTTGACGAAAGAGACAACATATTATCAGGTGTAAAGTTACTATAAAAAACAACTCTAATAGTATCTAAATCAGTAGAAGTCTATAAGTTCTCAAGAACTATTCTCAAGTTAACTTGAAACAACATAAAACTTAAATCTTGGTGCTACATCATTCTAAAGCACCACACAGCCAAACCCATCTCATCAAAGAAATGGTTCTTTCTCTGTTGAGGAATACAGGCCATTCAGTTCTTCTTTAAGAATTAGTTACTGAATAGCACTTTCACCAGTATTAAAAAAAAGTCAGGAGCAGATTTGATTGAGTAAGTTGAAACAGGGACTTAAAAACCACCATTTTAAATAAACATGAGTGCTCTGGAAAGCCAAAGATGTTAAAAATTGCTGTATATTGCAAAACCAAATGAAGAATTCTTCTCCCAAAGTAATATCAAAGTGTTTTACAAAAATATGCAACTCAGTCTGACACACATAAACACCTGCGTGTATAGACATATCAATACAAGCAGGGACAGTTCAGGCTTTTCCTATCAACATGAAGCTACTTCTCAATTCAAGCCAACCGCAGAGAACGAATGTTGTGGGGGAGCAGATCTCTCGCTTGACACTGTGCTGATCCAGCCCCGTGCTCCCTGCTAGACCTGATCTCTGCTACCAATCCAGCAGGCAAGGTGCTGCTGCCTTCCCTAGCACCAAAGCGCTCAGGAGCTACACTATTGTGTCACAAATCTGCTTGAATTGTAATGCTTAAACCACAGAGTTGGTTAGAATAAATTCATTACTGAAATGACATCTGTTTACAAACAGAAAAATAAAAAAGCCAAATCAAAGTTGTAATGACATCTCCTGAATTAAGTACTTTCTAGTTTTCAGGAAAAATATGCCTTATTTTACTTTGTGCAAAAAGAAAGATGTTTGGCAACTTCTAAAGTCTATTTTCTTGATACTGATGTCATTACTCAAATTGGAGCGGGACATGCCATAATTGTTGGCATCACATAGGTGATTATGTTACACTGGAAATGTTACAAAATGTGCAATCCAGCAGACAAAAAAGAGAAATGACACCTTTTAGCACCAGAGGGTACAGCTGAAAAATGAAAGTACAATGTTGTTGCTTTTGGAACAAAATTTGTCTAGATTTCTTTTTTTCATTGAGATCTGGTTATTTCATCTACTGAAGTGTTCCCAGTTGTATCGATAATTTTGCCAAATGTATAAAGCTGCTGTCTGAACAGTTCTTTCAGCAAAACTCAGTCTGCATGTCCAAATCCCTGACAAGCCTGTCGCACTTGTGCACGTTACACACCTTCTTCTGTTGCCACAATTCTACATGCACAATCAAGCAATGTACACCAAAGATTCAGGAGCAAAATTCCTATCAATTTCATGTGGTAAAAAAAAAGAGTAGCTCAGAAATACGAGGCAGACACGGGGCTCTCTAGGCAGCTAAGTGAAATATGAACACATACTTTATAACATAAGGTATCAGGATATTCTTCGTTTCATTATTTTCCACTGCAGGAATGAAGTGGGATAATAGGATACAAAATGAGTTCTTCACCAGATGAGTCATCCTGAATGAATCATTTTATCCCCTTCTTTCCTTCAATTTCCCTTCCTGCAAAATGGATATTTTGCAAAGTGCTTAGAGATCCACTCATTAAAACACACGAAAAAAAAAAGCAGACTTAATAATGCCTCAAATTGGAGTTACTAGGAGTAACAGCTGTAGTGATACTCGTATGAGAAACACTGTTCTTCAAAAACTTAGAAAAGTGGATTTGGGAGAAAATGGAAGAAATTTTGAAATTTTACTTTTCTTTTTCTTGTAGTAAGCAGTTGAATAAATATGAAGAATAGAAGAAAAGAGACACTTGCTTATTTATCTGTTTTAACACTTTAACTTTCCAAAACCTTTCCATCACTAATAGGCTACTAGAGGAAGGCATTATGTCTGGTATTTCTGTAACATTTAATAGCCAATTGAAAAGAAAGAAAGAAGAAAAACAAATATTACAATAAATTTTATGAGCGGTTCTGGAAAAAGAAAAATAAATCATTTTTTCTTGAGAAAATAAGTCATTTTGATTTTTTTTTAATATAGTTTTTTTCTTTTTTGTGCAATCTGTGCTCTGCCGGAAGGTGCAGCAATCATTATAAATTTTCCTTTAGGGTGAATTTAGATTTTAGAGTGAAAAAGAATATCACAATAAAGGCTAAGAAATAGTTATTACTGCAACAGATTTAACACTACTGGAGCCTAAAGAACAGAAAGCTGGCAGTGACCAAACCCATGCTTGGCACCCTGCTCCATAGCCCAACCAGGCAAGCCCACTGGCAAGTTTCTCCTCCCGTGAATCTGGTAATTCTGCTTAAACTAAACCTCCACAGTACAGATTTTCCAGTGTAATTCTTTTTCTCCTCCTCCAGCCATGGCTCTCTGCCAACAGAACCTGTCTATCCATGAGACAGACATACTATTAAAAAATAACAGGCAAGTAAGCAGGCTTGCATACTATTTTCTTGTTTGAAATTTGTCTTCAGGTGTTAAGTGAAATTTCCAACATAATTTTCACTGAAAACTATATAAAAGTGTCATCATATGACTGCAACTTAAAAGCTGCAAGCATAAATTTTTGGAATATTCATAGTTTTGTACATGGATGCTTGAGACATAAAGCCTTTGGTTAAAATCTGACTAAGTCCTCAGGGAGTCTTCTGAAGAGAAGAAGGAGAGGAAATTTCTGCTTATATTTCAGATATTAAAGTTCATGCAATTCTCTCAACACCTGAGAAAGTGAAATAACTAATAATGAGAATCTGTATCTGTATACTTTTAAATCATAATGAACTATTATGTTATACAGCAATGTTTCAGATTGTTTTTATGTTACATCTTTTAGGAAACGACAGATTCAATTTATTTTCAAGCAGCAGAGAGCTAACACTACAAAGCTAAATAGGAGGAAATGGGGCTTCTTTTGCTTCAATTAATTCTACATCTGAAGCTAATTTAACATTCAAAGAACAAGGAGATAAGTCTGGATTGAGACCCTGGACTCAAGGTGCACAGAGTTGTTACAGTAAATTCCAGGAGGTTCAAAATGCTGCTCTAAAAACTGTTTTTCAGGATTATTATGATAAAGTCCATGATATGACAGAAACTATTCACACAATAGATTCACACAGAGGATGAGCAGCAGGCAAAGGGGGAATGGATTGAATGTGCTTGTGGAGAAGAGAAAAGATATAGAATAGAGAATCCCAATCCTGCGTACCCTTCTATGTTTACTCTTAAACACTCTTTTAATCAAAATTCTGCTTATCAATACTTTTAGTAACAGAGTGAAGAAAGGGATGTGTTCAAGTACGTTCTGCAGTAGTAGGATATTTCAATAGTCCCTTCCAAAGAGCTTTAAAATGAAAAATAAATTGTTCTTCATTTTGGATTTCAAAATATCCCTGAATGAATAAATAAAATAAGTTCTTATTTTGAAGTAGAAGGCCCAATATCACCACAACCAGTATCCTCAACATACAAGTTCGAGAAAGCAGAGAATGTAGCTGGTCCATATTAAGGATCAAAGACTCAGAATATTTTGCTTTCAGATGCATGGGCTAATGCTGGACTTCTCATTTCTACCATTAGCAATGAGTAACTACTGGTTAGAAAATTAACAGACTTTAGTTGAATAAGCAAAATGGTCCATAGAATTATATAATAACTGAAAAATGCATGCTTCCCCCTCATCTAAAAGCATGTAATGATACTGATAGCATAAATACAAAATTACATTGTACAGCTGAAATGAACAATTATGAGAAAGTTGCAAATGCACAGTATCAGTCTCAAAGTCCTAACTTAAATAATATTAACAAATGAAGGTCATCTTACAGACACAGGGGAGAATGTATTTCTTCTGAGGGAGGAAAAACTGCTTGGACAAGATCAAAAGCTCTGATAACTTCACAAAAAGTCATTTCCTAGTTATTCATTTCCAGCATTTTCCAAGAATGGAAATTCCAAGAAGAATAATACATTGCTTCACAGCTGTGAATGCCCTGCTTGCCAAAAATGTGACTGTAATCACCATCTATGAATCAAAGACAAATGATGGCTTTGCTGATAAATATGAGTAAGGAGTTTATAGAAAGTTAGCCCTATAGAACTGAAAGTTGTTTTCAGTTGAAAGTGGTATGTTTGCACATGCAAGCACAGAAGTCATAAACTGGCCTGTACCAGAAGGAACGTAATCACAAGAGATAAAATCATTTTAATAGGTGATTGTGGTATTTGTGTTGGCTCAAACGCTAAGATTTTATGAAGGCTGACACCACCACTACTACCAGGGATCCAAAGAATCCTGCATAACATTTGTCCAGCTCAAATCTCTGGCCTTTAAAGAATGGAAAACACATGTCAGCAATTACGCCACTAGTTGCTGCGTTACTAGGCATAAAAACAGATCTTGTGCCAAAAGGGGCTGAGTCACTTCTTTATACATTTTCTCAAATGTCCTGGACCATACATGGCATCTAACTGAACCGGTCGTATCAGTCACCCTGAAACGCAGGCAAGCATGCTGCTTTCGTGAGGAGTTGAGGACTCGACACACAGAGCACTGAGGGGAGTATCCTGGGACGAACTGGACAATAAAACATTGGCTTAGCTGGAATTTCTGGCTAAGAAAGAAACTTCAGCAGGCTAGCCTGGAAAGGCCACAGCACTGAAGCAACATCACTGTCAAGCTTTACCTCTTCAAAAGAAAGATACCTGACCCATTAGCTTCAGAACTAACACAGAGTAGGTTGTAGTTTTTAAAAGTAATTAATTATATAGATGTAGTGCCTAAAACTCATAAAGAAGGTTTCAACCAAGGGTTCCCACTGGTTTTGATTCACTCTTACCCTGCCCGACAAAAATACTGTAACTTGAAAAAATCTTCCTTATGCTGTATGTATTTCTACTTGAATATTTTCTTGTTGGTGGTGGGTTTTGTTGTTGCTGTTGGTTGCTTTTGATACCTGCATGTTTGTCTCCTTGATTCTTGCCAGACTTCCTTCATATCTCAATCTACACAAATGGTCAGTATCACAGGGCTTTCCTGGTAACCTGCAAGGAGGACTGGGCTCAGATTTTGGAGCGGAGCTGTTAAAATTTTCTTTTTTGCTTATACTCAAAGATGGTTGTGCAGGTGTGTGCATAAAGCAAATTATCCTTCTATACTCAGGCCCTACATCTCCAATTTCACCTCATTTGTTTTATCAGCACTTTGGGAACTTCAACCACCTTAAGATAGATCACAGTATCAAATTAGCAGGTAAGCAAAGAAGGAAAAAGCAATAACCCAGCAAGCAGTATGGGCACTGACTTCCAGTGAGCAGCTAACAAAAACACCCCGAACAATGACAAATAATCCTGAAATTTGTTTTTCAGTGTACTTATAATACAGTTTCTTTTTATGTCATGTGCTACTAAAATTTTAAATTTTAGAAATCTATTCGCCAAAACACAAAGAAATAACTCAAAGCTATGATAGGTGATGTAAAAATATATTTCTAAACCCAAATAATTAGGGGACGGCCCAAATGATCATTATGCAAGACAAACCAAAGGCAGCCTAAACACTAAGGCAGGATGCGTTATCCTTGTCACTCAAAAGGCAGCCCTCTATTATCTCAATTCATTATTCACATTGAGGTTTGTATTAGAGAAAAGACACAGAAAAGGAGCTAAATAAACCTCACTGCTTTCCAGCTTCAAAAGCAACAAATTATAATCACTTCTGACACATACAAAATTCTTTTCAGCCTTATTTTGTAGGAAGAATGTAATCAGGTCTAGCTTTATTTTTTTCTGAATCTCAGCAAAACACCACAAAAGGTTTCCCAAAGGGATTAGAGAGGAAAGGAGTAAGAGCCAGAGTATAAGGCAGCAAGGGAAAGAAACCCAAGTGTGACTGTGTGCCACTGCAAACACTTTTTCGCATAATTTACTGCACGGCGTTTCTGCCACTCAAACTGATAGGAGGTTTGTTCCCCAGCAAACGCGAGCTGAGCAGCACCGCACAGAGGCCCTTTAAAATATCATCCCTCACCAAATGAGTTGCTCAACAAGAGCAAGAGATAACAAGAGAAGGGGGAAATTCAATTACTGTGTAATTGTAGGATAGCTCAACTTCAGAATTCAGGACTATTTTAAGAGTACTGTAATATAAAGTTGAGGGAGACATGATGAAAATCTGAAGCTCATTTGGAAGCATTATCAGCCTTGCACTGAATGGCTCTCTGAAGCCAAGTGACCAGCTAGAAACTGTTTGCCAGCAGCATGCTACGAAGCCTGCTCAAGTGGAGCAGCCCTTTGTGTATTTTTAATTGCTTTTCAGCATCACTGATCATGCTTATAAGGAAACTTTGGTTACAATGGAAGTAGGTGGAAAGTACACTCGATTCTTAGGCAGACACAAGGGATCCCTTTAGGGCCTTCCTTCCATTTCCAGCCTAAAAGACTTTGTGTTACCAGTTCCTTTCTGTTACTGACCTCAAGTCAATTTTGTGTGTGTTTCTAGTGGTACCCAAAAATGTGCCCAAGAAAAACAGCAACAACTAAGATGGTCTCCAGTGCTCACAGATGTCTGAGCAGTAGCTGCCTGCAGGTAGACATCCTGAGAAGATCATGTACTGCTGTTCTTTCATGGTTTGACGTTTTTACTTGTCATAAATTAACATGCTCAATTTTACCATATTGAATCTGCCAAGGTTGCCTTATACACTTATTCCAAGGGTAACCCTTCCATCTTTTAAATATTCATAATTAACTCAGCATGAAACAGGCTAAGCCTACTAACTTTTAAAAAACAATGATTCAGACATAACAGACTAAAACTGATGAAAATCTGCACAGAAGAATTGTTTAAGTTTCATCCAGGGTTTGTGAGACGGCTTTCCAGTCTATTAGACATCCTTCCTCTGTGTTTCCTTCTTCCTATGTACACTGTAACCCCAACGGATAGAGGCCTTATACAAAACAGATACAAAAGAAGTCTTTATACAAATCAGATGAGAAGTAAATATATGCATAACTCAAGAAAAATAGATAAATAAACAAAACAAAAGAGTTCTTTTTGTTCTCTAAAAAGTTGCTAATACTACTTGGAAAAACTTCTAAACAAAACTGTTTGTTTAGAAATCATGTGGGGAAGCATGTATTTTCTAAAGCATGGATAGCATGGAAGCATGGATATCTAAATTTGTAAGTGAGGGTCCCTAGCCAGTCATTGGAAAGATGATTCAGAAGGGCCTTGGAGCCCTTCAGGCCTTCTGCATGACCCTTTAGATGCACACATTTTCTCTACTGCCTATAGATATATGGGTGAACATTTGTCCCTCTCAAGCAGTGCGAATCTCCCACATTGTTTTATAGCATGTAAGGGGGTTGTCGGAGCCCAATGACAGAACAAAAATTTTGGCCCTGGCAATGGGAGGATGGAAGAAACCTACCTGCCTGCTCAGCCCTAGGTACTGGGCTGCTCCCAGAAGGTAGTGTTATCCCTCACTATGAGACTAGTACAGTTCATTTCATAAATGAAAAAGTCTCAACCAAAATACATGATGAGAAAAGAGAAAATAGTATTTAGACACACCGTTTAGTTCAGCCACACTGTAGAATACTTGCTTTGAGGTGATAGCCATAGGACTACAAGCTAAAACAAAGGCAGTGTAAAGGCCTTCCTTTGGTCATACACACTCCAAGCAGAATAGTCAGGATAACACTTCATTTGGCTTCTCACTCCAAAAATGGAGAAATACAGCTTGTGAGGATCACAAATCACAAATTTTTATCACAACTGAAAAAATACACAGATACAAAAAAAAAAAGAAACTTCAAGTTGTAGTATGCAGTCACAAAAGTACACTCGTGCAAGCCTACAGGCAACATAAACAAAAAGGATGACGCTATTATTAAAATAATAGTTAAAGATAGTTTCCCAGTGTGTAATGCAATGTCTTTATAACCATCATTGTAAGTATCTATTTTTATATGTTAATAAACTAGTTTAAGTAAAACTTTTATTGGGGATATTCCGTAAGATTCTGTGTTAGAAAGAGCACCAAATGACTTATTTTCTATTAGATAAGCAGCTCTAATAATTGAGATCTTTTTCTTGATCCTTTGACTAGCAGCACTGGTAGGCTTCACTACTCTTTTGTCATAGTATTTATTATTTTATAGCATCTCAAAGTGTTGTTGATGCTTTTTAAAGAAACTGGAAGAAACAGCTCACAAACAAAGCATTTACAACATAACTAGATTTGTGATACAGTAATAAAGATGACAGTGTGGGAGAGGTTCAACAAGGAAGGATGAAAGCTGCAATAACACAATTATGTGATTGCTCAGTTTTAGACATATAAATACCTATTTTACTGCTACAGGTTTTGAAAGACAGAAGAAAAAAAAAAAGAAACCAAGATTTTTTTTTTCATAAAATCAAGAGAAAATTTTGAAAATAATTGTTTTGCTGCAGCATCAAAAAGGCTGATTTTCATGACGCATGCTACTTAGGAGGGTCATTTCAAACTCAGATAGAAAGCAAGATTAAAGTGAAAATGAGGATAGAACCAATGCAAAAGCAAAATAGGTGGGAAGGTGGGAGTAAAACTAGCCTCTAGTTATGGAGATGGACCCCATATAATGAAGCAAATGTAAAAATGCTTGATAATCAGTGGCATTAAGAGCATGTCTCCTCTTGGCTACAAAATCTAAAACTGGTGATAAAAGTCACACCCTGAAAAGAAGTATTTTTCTCAACAGAGAGTATGAGGAGACTAGTTCAGATACCGACATGGCAGACATCTCATGTAGAGATCCCATTTGTCGCATCTTACACTGCAATTGTGCTTCCCAGAAAACCATGTTAGAGAGAAGGTGCCAATAATCTTCTAAAAAAGTGCAACAAATGGAATAGTCATGATGTAATAGGAATGAGTAAAACGGACAGTACTTCTCTCAGCTGTTCAGTATTAATTCAGAAGTGAGCATTCGGGCTACCTCCTACCCTCAGCTGATCCAGCTATAAATGAACTTGTGGTGGGAGCTGGGCTGCCAAGTTAGCTGCCCATAAACCCAGCCACACTGTTTCTCATTTGATGCTGGGGATAGAAATTGAAGTGTTTCAATCCCACTGACCTAATGGCCCAGCTAAATTGTAGTGGAGCTTTGTCCATGACCTGATTCTATGCACATGTCCACAAGGAGAAGGTATGAGAACAAACAGGGCTGTAAAGATGAGTTTGGATCTTCAGGCAAATTGAGAAGGGATTGTTTGTACACTACACAGAGTAGCAGAGAACTCCATGTACTTGCAAGCAGTGAGGAAAGAATACTCTGTATGTTTTCCTGGACAGATTAATGTTGCTTGAAAGAGGATGTCTCTGAGGATGTGCCCTCTCTTGCCGGAGTCAAACTTTACAATTTGAAGTTTTATTTGGCATGTTTTGCAATATTATTGTTTGTTTAAAAACATTTATTATTTGTAGATAGCGGCTCTTTTCACATTCATGTTAAAATACTTGAATTTTGTGTTGGCAAGGCTAATACTTGTGCTGTGAAAAAAAAATGCAGGCTTGTGACCAAGCCAAAAGACTTTATTGTCATGAAAACTGAGCAAAAGAATTCTCTGAAATCACTGACTCAATCTGCACTGGCAGTCAAAAAAAGCTAGCAATATGTTGGGTGGCATCAGTCAAGGTAGTATCGAGAAAAAAGCAGGCACAATTTTGCTACTATATAAAACCTTGATGTGCCCATTTCTTGAATAATGAGTGCAATTTGATCTCTGTAAAGTTCAAGAAGGACACACAGGTGATACAGAGAAGGGAAGCTAAAATGGCCATGAGCAGCTGCCTCAGTAAGAAAGTCTAAAATGGCTCAGCAGAACAAGACTGAGGAGGTTATTATTGAGGTTTACAAAATCATGAAGTTGGTGGATAAAATGAATACAAAGTGTTTTACCAAATCCCACAATGACAGAACTAAAGGTCACTTTTTGAAACTAGTAGGGAACAAATTCAAAGCTCAGGAAAGAAGGTCATCTTTGCGAAGAAAGTAAGGCTATCATAAAGCTGTGAAGGAAGACAGTGCCAGCGAATTCTAAAAAGAGATGAGACAAATAAACCATGGGTACATAAATGGACTCTAAAGGGCACAGACTAGGAAGAACTCATTCATATCCCTAAAATAACATTTGTGAATGCTGGGCAATATGATAAGAAGGGACTTCAGAAATTAGACAGTTTTTCTGCATTCTGCTGTGGCCACTAATGAAGACAGAATACCACGCTAGGTAGTCCACTAGTCAGGCATAGTAGGGCATTTCTTATATTGTTAGAAAAAGCATGACACCTGATTAATTCATATGCCACAGTTAATTCAGCAGAGAAAATGACATTTGTGTCCCTATTTCATTTGGAAAAAATATAACTGTTTTACATTCTACAACGCGGAAAATAAAGTTTCCTCATTAGCACCGACACTGGCAGAATATAGACCACCTCAAATTTCCCTGGCCCATTTCAGGCTCATACTGATTATGAAGATTATGTGGCTAATTGAAGTCAGCTATGAATTCCACCAAAGTCAGACTTCATCTAGTAAAGGTCATCTCTAGCTTGCAGGCTTTGATCGGTGTTCAGAAACTCCCCAGTTCTGCACATGTTATTTGGTAATTCAAGTCTCCACGTGTCTGGACACTATGCAGCTTGCTTCTACTCCTTTAGCTACTAAACATGTCACCAAAAACTATAAGAGTTCCCAAACCGCTTTTGTTCAAGAGCAGTTGCATAAGCTGTGACAGCAAGGGACAGGTAGCAAGGGACATGGGGGCTCCCATCTCTCACAGACCACTGGAGAGGAGAAGAGATTCATCCTGTCCAGTGATATAGAAGCCTGACGTCGTAACAGCCTGGCAGAGTGCATGCTGTTAACCCAGTTGCATTTATATACTGTTCTCTGCCCTATAGACAAAGTGTATGTCCCACTGAAGTCAACGTATCTGCTGAGTCCTTCACAAATACTCTATTTTTTTGCTGATCTCCCCAGCACTGGGATTCTCAGTCTGAATGTCGACACTGATTTCAGACACAGGCCTGATGCCAATAACCTAGAGGTATGTGGCACTTTCAATAATACTTATTATATATCACCACTATCATAATACTAGCAAGGGGCTTGCCAATACTAATCTGAACTATCTCGGGATAGCCCACATGACAAAGCCACAAGTTGGTCCTGTCAAAGACTTTTGAGGGCAGGTCATGCTCATGGTATAGTTTTACTTTAGGGTGGCTTTACATTGCGAAGTCAGAGATGCTCCACAGGGCTGCACAGTAGAATCTGAACCCATCACTCTGTGCTAAAATTTTGGCTCCAGAAGCGATGCAAACATGAAAAACTCATGCAAGAGAACTGTGCTGTTCCGCTTATCTATACAAACGTTTTACCAAGCAGCCTTTTAGGCTAAGTTGTACTTGATAACACCTTTTAGTAATTTCCAGTCTCCCAAACTGAATGATACCGAAACCAAACATCACCCACTTTCAAAGTTAAAAGAGGCTAGATAAAGTGCCCTACACAAAGCGAATCCTAACAGGCCTCTGCTCTATGAGATATCAAGGAGAACGGGATATGCTCTTTGTAGATCAGCCAACCGCAAAATTCCAAAAAACAGGAAAGCAGGAATTGGCTTGTTATCAAATAAACAAACACAGGGAAGGCCAAGCCACAAGATAAACAGACAGCTATCATCTAGACATATGAGAAAGTATTGTGTGAAAAAGCTGTATTGGATCATTGGCCTAATTATCTATATTGTGAAAGAATAACAAACTTCTAACACCTGCTCAGCTGCATGTTTCTCAGCTAGGGAGTCCTATGGTGTTCAACAGCCATAGCTATTTGTTTGACTTGCCAACATGTTAATTTCTTTCTTAAACTTTAAAAATTTTATTACATTTTCCTCATTTTTTTCAGTAAGTTCAAACTTTTCATTTTGGTACAAAAGTAAAGGGATCATAAACAGGATATTTCTGGGGATCATAAATTATTGCTGCTCTATGTGCTGTATGACAAAATAATCAAGAAAGTAGAGCCATATTCTTATTTAAATGCATACAAACAAGCCAAGGCTTTATTTTACAGTGATTTTCCCTCCTACCTTGTTATTTTTTTCTGAGGAATAGAATGACAAATCAATCTTCTGTCACTGAATAGTCTATATGGTCGTTTATCCATTCTAGATATTCCCCAAAAGCACTCTGCTCACTTCACAAGCACATCTTGGTTAGGAATGAGTGGCAGTACAGAGCAACATTAAATTAACAGTTAATAATCCTTAGGTAAGCAATTTCCCTCAGTATTTTGTATAAAACCCAAACATCTGCTTCTACTTCTATCATTGTAATTTCAGTAGAAATTTTCAAAAGTGCATCAGGAACAGAAGGTTTGTCCGCAGAACCTAATATAGTGCCTAGTGCCCACCAGCCCTAACCGAGCCAACTATGAAAGGGCAAATGTTAGTCCAGCTTTCTTTCCCCTAGGGCTAATCTGTCCCTTGTCAGAGCCAGCTTCAACATCTCTGCACACTAAGATATCTGAATGCATCGTAACATCCATGCTAAAAAGGCGATCATGACTTCACCACATACCGTGAAGTTATTATTACACCTTGCGTGATTTCTGGGAACTGAAGAGATTTCTCTGCCTTGCCTCATTAATTCTTTTCCATCCCCAAACTGGTTTTGGACAGCTGGGAGTCTGGATTTGGTTCCTCATGGGAACATTATTTATATGGGAAACTGCAGCACAAGGACATTGTGGGACCATTTCTCTCAGACCCTAGCACACGGGATACTCATACTTCAGGGCAACCCTGTCCTCCTGGGACCCAAAACCCAACCACCACCCCCCCTCCAGTGATTTCTTTCTTCCTACACTGTCCCATCTGTCTGTCTGTCTGTCTCTCTCTCTTGTTTCTTCCCTCCTGCAATAGGCAGCAGAATGGCCATGCTGAGGCTGTGCAGGTGTTTTGGAAACTGATACTGCTCAGGCCACCTCTGAGCCGGGATATAGGAAGTCTCCTTGCAGCCGGAGACAGGCGAGAGGAGCAGCTGAGAGGCCGGGAGCTCAGGAGCTTGTCCCTCCTCTCCTCTTTCCACCCCGAGCTCCTGTTTCCCTCTCGCCTCTCAGCGGGGACAGGCTTGCTTGGCATCGCTCCACGCAGCCGTTGAAAAGTATTTACCTTATCTAGGCAACTTTCAAGGATCTCCCCGTAAGCCACTTCCTGGGCTCAGGGAATGTGTCTAAACTGCAAGGTAGCACATGACTTTCAGCTCCCAGTTAGCAGAAACTCTATCCTCATCTACCACATCAACGCTCTTGCCGAAAGCGGCAGCAACTGAAGGCAGACAGGCAGATATTCCAGACAGAGTACTTAGCAGCCCAGCAGCCTGCACATCTCAGCACAGAGGATTTATCTGATTGAAAGAACATATATATTTTTTCTTTCAAGAATGAGTTCTCTCTCTCTCTCTCTCTCTCTCTATGTATATATATATCATTGAAGGACGGAAAAATTAATCCAAAATGTTTATTTCTTTTTGCATATTTGTAGATAGTAATTGGGGCTTGTATATATGAGCTCAATGATTTGGGGATACTGTGTTTATTATACAACACTTCAAGACATTATTGTTTTACTACTTTGCACAGTGTAATATCAATAAAATATCACCTTTTTGATATAAAGTTTACTTATTTTGTATTATTTTGTTGAATTTTAAAAATAATAAATAAATCTTCCTGCTCTTTCAGCAAAATTCCTCCTCAGCGGCATATGAGAACAGCTGGGATTACTTACACTGCAATCTGAGTAGCGTACTGATTTCATTTTCTACTACAAGATGGCTTTAGCAAATGATAATTTGGAAAAAAATTGTAACTGCTTTAATAATAGTAGTGAAATAGCCTGTAATGATTTAACTCAGGCTCAAGACTGTTTAAAACATAAGCTTTTAATAGGCTAAAGTTCAATTATATTAGCTAGATATATTTGGTCACAAAGAAATATATTTTGCTACTACTCTGTCTCACAATCAGGCATCACCCATTTAATTCTAAATGAAGATTATATTTTGAAATATATTTTTTTTATGGGGGTGACTCAGGTTTCCCAGCTAAATATAGTCCTGAACCATTAGTCTACCTTGTGGTTATCAAAACTATGGCGGTTGTAAGAAAAATATTGAGAGATTTAAAAAAGTGGGAATCTAATCATCCTAATACAAAGTTGTCCTTCCTCTGCCTATTAATCTACATGATGCAAAAGGTTCTCACAAGAAAAATAATTAATCCAAACACAGAACTTTCACAATTGCTAACTGGAAAATTAACAAGAAAACCATGCAGGCAGACCGCTAATACAAGCTGCTTCTACTCCTGCCTGGAAGGAGCCCTGCCTGGAAGGAAAGGCATGAAGCACAACACTGCACAGTCTCACTTCTGTCACTGTAAAATCTCTCCCCTTCCAGGACACTCACCTCTGCTAGTCAGTTTGTTTATGCAGCAAAACTACTTGCATGTATCCCAAAACAGCGCACGTAAACGGTAACTTCATTTTACCCTTCAGCCTCCAAAATGGAAAGTTTTATATTTTATTGCTGAAACAAATCTACTGAAAAAATTCAGAAACTATTCCAAAGTTCAGGGAGTGACCAAATGTGAAAATCTTATGAAATAGGTCTCGTTAAAAAATATTAGATACAGTGTGTTGCACAAGAGAAAAAGCTAAATAATTTTGTTTTTTACTATTAAATGTGAAACTTAGCAGCTGAACATCTTCACTAAGCATGCAGAACCTATCGAACCACAGTTAAATCCCGTCACTTTCTTGGGACATTTCTGTGTGTCATAACAGGACGGAAAGCTTGAAAGAAAAAAAAACAGGCACGTTACCACATTGCATCGGCAGTCCTTAAGGAGCTGGTAGATCGCGATCTTGGCTTCATAACAATGCTCATTCTGAAAAAATCTTCAAGTATTTTTAGCAGTCAGACATCAGTTGGCCTTATAAAGCTCATTCTCCGAGTATTCCATTTCAAACTGTGTTTTTAAAATCCTCCAAAATCCTTCTCCTGTGATAAAGCAGGCTCCGAAGGAAGAAATCTAACACGCTGCAACTCCTTCCTTTTTCACACTGAATTTACTCTAGCACTGTGCTGTTCGGAAATGACAGTGCTTTTCTCTTCTGTCTTGTTTTGCCCTGGGAGGAACTAGTCTATTTTGAATCTATTCTCCCTGCAGGTCACATGGGACCTAAGGCAGCTAAAAAGTGTTTCTATCTCTCTTGCAGTATTATAACAACAGGTTTAAAGGTTAATTACACTGAAAAAAAGAACACTACTGATGGACAGTAAATGAAAGGAAAAGATGAATGTAAGGCATAGTCAGGCAGGGAATTTCCATTTAGAGACTTGCTAGATAAATTAATCTCTGAGAACGGAAAGAGCGGAACAAAGATTTTTATTCCAAGGAAACTAAAATCTTACCTAGAAATATAATTCTTCCCTTTCTCTTAACCACTGCCTCTATTAGACACTGTGAATAAGTACTATTGTTCAACTTTACAAAATAGAAAGTATTCCCTATCTGAAAGAAATTTAAAACTCTGTGGGGAAGTTAAATAAAAACAAAACTCCTTTTTGTCTGTTCAAGTCAAACACACATACAGACAGCTATTGTTATAAATCAGTGAAGGACAAAATACCTCAGTAAAAGACCTCTAATATGACGTCTTCTCTACTATACTGCAAAAGGAGACCTTTTCCTGTTGTAACACTGACTCTGATAGCCTCTGCAGTGCAAACAGCAAAACTTGCATTTGCAATCTCCAGCTAAAAATTTATCACAAAAGTTTTGAGAATTAATTCATTTTAGGAAGTATTAATGTAAGCTCATTTGGCAATTTCACTGTTAGAAGGAGAAGAGAGGAAACCCACAGAACTGGATTATAAACATGAGTTCACATTATATATTTTGGATTTGCTCTGCACTGTGTTGGAATTGTTTTTAAACTGAGAGAGCTGAGTTATTGCTCAACAAGTGGTTACATGTAGAATAGCCATTCCTTTGTACAGTGTTTACAATTGTTGCAGATTATTACTGGCAGTGCAGCTTGGTTATAATGAAAGAAAACACAAAAATTTGTACTTAGATATAGAGACTTGGTAAATAGAAAAAAAATATGGCAAATAGTTTATCCATAAAGTATCAAAACATTCATCAAATAATTCAAAAAAGTTCACTCAAAATTGAAATTCATCCATGTCTGGCTGACAGTTTGTAAAACTCTATGAACCTTTGCACTTGATTTTATAACAGTACCATAAAATGCATTACGGTCTACATTATATTTTGACAGGAAAGAGCTAACTGCCCCCAAGGCTTTTGACAGCTATTTGCATTTGAAGTGTTTCAAAAAAAGAGAAAGAACATTAATAATATTTCATGCTAAACATTCTGTTTTTCATATTTTCTGGGCTCTATCTTTGAATTAGCATCTGGTGGTTAACAGAGAAGTGTCGTGTGGAATCATGAAAGTCAGTCTCTAGCAGTGGAAAAAGCATCTGCGATAAATTTAGCTTGAAGGGTCATATAGTCATGAGACCTTTAATAACAGTTGGGTCTGTCTCTGTACAGGTCACATGTCTATCTGTCTGTAGCAGATATAAATCTGTCAGCTTTTGTGGAATCTTTTTGACTTCCGAAAGAAAATGGATAGATCCTGAAGAAAAAATAAGTTTGAAACAGAAATGCAGGACTATTACAGAAGAGCTAATATTTTTTAAAGCTTTCTCTAAGTCAATAAATCAAAATTATTCCCATACTTGTATATGAAACAAACTAAGAAATAGAGCTTTTGACTATATGCTCTCACAGTACGGTTTTACATTCCACTCTGGAATGAAATATTCAAGGACAACATCTGCCATGTCACATAGTACATAGCTCAGAAGGGTTTGTTCTCCAAGCTATATCACTGTCTCTGACTGTGTAAGGTGCTTGCAGTTAAAATACTATTTTTCAGGACAAAGATTCCCCAAAATATTTGATAAACGTACAGATCATCAGTGAACGCAATTACTAATTAACGGCTAGTGCTAATAAGCTTTCCTTTTTGGTTTCCTACATAGCTCCTTAGAAATAAATCTCAGGCCAATTGCAATCTATTAGGAAATGTATATTAATTCTCTACAAGAGGAATGCTCTACTGCAACCATACAAGCAGTCAAATCACAGCCTGCCCCTCAGGTGCCAATCTGAACCATACATTTCCTGCAGCAAAGAAGGTATCAATAGAAGGGAGAGGTCAAAATCCTCCAAGGAACATTAATTTTATATGAGATTCAAAAATTAGTCAAGCTAAAAAACAAAGAAAAAACAAAACAAAGGAAAAGGGAAAAAAGTAGAGTTTGAGAAACTAAGGAATAACATGCAGTAACATGCAGCAAAATAAGTTACTAAAAATCCTTTATTTTTTTTTCTTTCCAGTCTGGATTTGTACCTTGCAAGGCTTGTGGAAGTAAGGACAAATACAGAGTGTCTGTTAATGGGAATAGATTTTTGCACATAACCCAAGTATTCAAAAGTTGCTATGAGAAAGATCAACCTTTTCTAGACATGATTCTAAGAACACTTTTTTGAGCATGTTCACCAATTAAAGAGCTTTTAATTCATATATAAAACCTGTCCAATTACCATTAATATAGTGGTCATTTTTTCATTGATTTGAATAAAGATAGGAGCAGACCTGTCTACTCTGAGAGATGATGGATGATTTCTTTTAGCACCCGAGTCCGGGGAACAGGTAGAGGAGGGATGTGTAACCATATGTACCAGGAATAGCAAATGAAACTTCTCAAAGACATAAGAAATTGCACTATCAAGTCCAACTGAATTATAAGAGCTGAGCCGTAAATATAAAGAGATGGAAAATGTATTTATGTTCGTTGGAGGCATTATTTTTCCCAGAATGACTTTTTATGATTAAGAGCTATTGCATGCTCTGGTGCTTTGGTAATCCCAAAACACCAAAATGTAATTTATATACAGACAAATACATAAAGTAGTATAAAAGAGAAAAATGCAATAATTTATTATTTTGCAGCTGTACAGTGTTTTACAGTGTTTACTTTTTGCACATGAAAGCAAGCATTTATTTGAGACAAATGTAATAGCCTTTTGTAATATCTCATTTGTATGTACACTTTATTCTGTAACTTAAGAGCACTGCATTTCTTTTCCTTTTCTGCAGTCCTTTGTTTTGAATGGGAGTAACAAAGAAGACAATAAAAGACTGTTGAACTAAGCACTTGTTAGGCCACCACAACTAAGGTGTTGATTGCATAATGAAAATAATAAGAAAAAAGATTATGAGATAAAAAGTCTACTAAGAGATGGAGCACTTCAGTACTGCTACTCACTCTGATAGTAAAAGCAAAAAGAAAATATATTTTATCTACTTGTGTCAAAGAGCTGATATTTTGACTGTATAGTCAAACTCTGTAAGGAAGAAAGGATATGGAAGTAATTAAAACATCCATAACAAAAGCATGCACAATTCAACCCACTTTAACGGTGCTTTCATCTTACTTAGCCTCAAACTAGTAAGAATTGAATGCAAACCACTGTTACATTGCACAAAAACACCATGAAATGGAAAAGCATAGCTTAGGGTACAAGGTACAGGACTGCTTGTTCTGTTCCACTGTTGGGAACACATTACTATTGAGAGTTTGGAAAATTTGCTTAAACATGCTGAGCTTTGGCTTCCTTATTTGTAAAACTGGGATAATGCCTGTCATACTTCTTTGAATAGCACTGGGACATCAAAGGAATGAAACCACACAGCACCTGCCAGGTTATTATTATTGTTACTGTTATGTACAAGTTGAAGGAATACAGTCACAATCTTCCATTAAAGAAAAAAGAAAAGCCTTGTATTTGACAAGAATTGAATTTACGACTGTGAGCTACACCTGCAATAGCTCATACCATTTTTTGTGTTTACTGGAGTAAAGAAGTCAGGACTTTCCAGCAAATATACTTTAATTTAGGAGCATAAGGGACATTGCCAACGTATCAAGGAAAATATAGAAACCTGGAAGCGTAAGCTCAAGTCTTAACAGGCAAAGAATGAACAAGCTCTTACGTATGTTGGTTGGAATGCATATTAGCAAATGTAAGGTATCTTACACATCTCTATTTCTTGAAATGCAAACTCAGCTTCATCATAAATTTACTTCTAATAGGATTACCTTAGCTTCTCTAAAAACCTGGAACTAGGTTAATTTACTCAGGACTATTCCTAGCATTGCTTTGATACTCTGGTTTTCTAAACATTTTGTACTCTTCCTTTTTTTTTCGTATATGTTTGCCAGCTTACATGCTTATATGACATGCAGTTTTCAATATAGGATAAGCATGCACTGAGATCTGAACCAATCCTTTCTCTTTGGACACCTACTTCACACAAGGGAAACCACCTCCCAAAGCTAAGCTCTGTCTCCACATCCAGTTTGGTGCAGCTGCGGCTCACAGAATTAATTCTGCCTAACTACACCCCACAAGAACAGGAATGCTAATGTAAAGCAGGTGTGTTCAATCATTCTTTGGGAGTAACGCTACTGCCTGCGAGGCTGATTAAACAGGATATCTGTGAGTTGCAGATCTCTGAAAGAAAGGTTTGAATCTGAACAGAATTTATAGAAGACAGTGGGGTCCCAAGGCGTACGGATCCTCCTAGTTATTCTTCCACAAAAGCAGTAGCTATTAGGAGGATCTTCCCTTGGGGGTTTAATTCCAGGTATAAGAGTCCATCTGGGGTTCACATCTTTTAAATTAATGAATGATAGCAACCTTTTATTTTTGTAGATCTAGATGTAACATAGTAACTATGATAATATTTGTAATGAAACACAGAAATTAGAGTGGAGTGAAAGAAATAGCATTTTTTTTAGTGTTAAGAATGGTTATCAAACAGATGTATCGCATCCCCATAGGAGTATATGTTTAGTTCATCCTCTTATATTCTGAAGTGCAGTACATTACTGAAGGACAGAAAAGATTATCAAGATGTTCTCATTTTGTGCTTGAGAACTAGTAATGCAACAGTCTAATGCAATAGAAATGGTATCTATAACAAACATTAGTCTGAGATTTACAGAAAGTAACTCTTGCCATAATTTATGTCACTTCAGAAGATCAGGTACAATTGATTTCAAAGATTCACTTTTGTAGGGTGCTGAAGGGAATGCAGGAGAATTAAACTCTGCCTTTCATTTCTACATAAAAGCAAACTCTCTTTCAGCTAAAGCTGCTTTATCAAAGAAGAACAAGGTGCATATAAAACTCCATAAGTAAAATGACTAGATAATAATTATTGTTATAACTCTCATAATTCTTAGACTAGAAAAAGGCAAACCAAAGGGCACAGAAGAAATATAGTCTAATTCATGAATCTATTTTCTTCCTGTACTCATTCATACTCAGCTTTTCAAACTATGTGAATTATGAATAAATATGCTTTATTTGCTCAGTGGTTAAGTGTAAATAAAGTTACTACATATTCTACAGATGCTTTAAGCAGACTCAAGTGTGCAAAGTCCTCAAAGGTAGCACTGCAAAGAGAGCCTTAGAGAGGACGCACTGCTTGGCCATGGTACCTGACCCAAGGGCACTCGGCTGTGGGACTCGCAGACTGCCGGGTGCTGCTTCCTGAGCACAAGGAGCGCGCCTCAGAGCGGGCTGTCACAGCCCCTCACTCCCTACCCATTTCTTAGATATATGCGGGAGTCAAAATGTGTCCCTTTGCCTTCATTCTGGCCAGGCAGAATCTGAGATTGGGAAGATCAGTGCTAACCGGCCAATATCAGTCCAAATAGCCTTGGCTGCAGAAATAAAGCTTTCACTGAACCACAAAACAGCTGGGGCTGGCAGGGACCTCTGGAGATTATCTGGTCCAACTGCCTGCTCAAGCAGGGTAATCTACCTCAGCTTGTCTGGGACCACATTCAGTCAGGTTTTGCACAACTCCAGGGATGGACAATCCCCTCTGCTATTTATCACAATACATCTAGCACCCGTGAAAAGCTTCCTTTGCTAAACATCAGGGAAAAAAGGTGGGGAGAGAGGATAGATTCCTATCTTTTTTTCCTCAAATTTGGGGGATCAATGATACAGACAGCTCTGTACAGGGAGTATTTTTAGGAAAAGGAGAATAGTTTTTCCTGACATTCTAGGAAAAGAGTTGTGAGCTCAAGGTGACAAGACTGTTGGTCTAGGGCTAACACTGGGATAAAAGGTACCTTCAACCTTTATTTAAATCACTGGAAAACAGTGGGAAGCCAAAAATTAGATATTTGACAAATGGAAGACTTTTAGACTTCAGCTGAGTGAAGGCTGCCTAGCGTGTTAGACTTTTTCTTTTCTGTTTTAATAAGCCATGAAAAAACAGGATATTTAAATGTGTCTTTGTCCACATGAAACACAGGCCTTCTTCTTGTTCTCAGCGCTAAATTGACATTCTACAATAATTACAGCTGCAATTATGCTGTTAGAGGGAAAATCTATTGATGTTTCCATCATATCCAATGTTTTCCATGGGTTCATAGCTCATTAGCATCTATTTGCTCTGCAGAAACTTGGACTAAAATGTCTTAGCTAAATACTGTATAAAAATAAACATAGGTGGCTTATATTTAAGTCAGTACAGAGTTAAGCAATGTTTTTCAAGTGCAGAGTCAGTATTTTAGGCTAAAAATGGAAAAGACTAACATTTTTCTTGCCTTTCTTAGTGAAACAGTGGCCTGAAGGAAAAGTGAATGAGAACGTTACTCCATTCACAAACACTTCATAATAAAGGTGGGTCCCACAGAAAGTTACTGTTAAGTGTGAGGTTTCCTATTTTCAGAATACTGCTCAAGTAATACTTTGGGCAAAGCTTGTAGCATATATCCTCACTCATTACTGTTCAGAAGTTCTTCAAACACAAAAGTGGGAGAATAGAGAGACATCTGTGAGATAATTTGGAATAGCACCATTAAAGAAGACTGCAGATACAAAAAAGTATATATACCACCTGGAAACTCGCACAGAGTTAAATTTCAAATAGGTTACAAAATCCTACATTTTATACATATCTTACATAGAATACCTATATTTTTGTATCTTATCTATAGTTAAAGAAAAAACTACCATTAAAAGCAGAACTGTATTCTCCAGCCACTGACACTCTAAAATGAATGTGTTTCAGTAATGTTTTTGTTCTTTTTGGAAACAGTAAGAAAAAACTTTTATAACAGAAAGCAGATTTTAGCTCGATATTTATATCTGTATAACTGCACAGTGCTTTATGAAATAGGTAGTGAACTTCCCTGTGTTCTTCACTAAAATCTTGACATTCACAGATACTGAACTAACTGTGATTAAAACAAAAATAATCACAGATAATTCATCTGTTTAAAACCATGGCACACTCCGGGAGAACATTCTGTGAGCACAAGTGAAGGTTAAACTCAGAGTATATTACTTGCTATGAATTATTCACTGAGACCTAAACAAGGCACACTTAAGAAGGGGATTTTCTCCCTAGCCTTGAGCTGTCTGAGAGTTTGGTTGCTGATTAAACTCAGTCAGCTAAGTTCCCTTTCCTGACAGGCACTTCCACAGGCAGACTATTTCCATGATTTATTTAGACACCAACTTTAAGATAGCGTGCTCATAGCTGCCTATCTCTGTTGACTTTAGGGGCTGTCTGCCTATTTTACACCAGATACCTGGAGTTAGGGTATTTAAAGCTATACTTGATAAATCCTATGTTACAAATCCAAAGGCAATGAACAGCATGGCTGTTTTCCTTTTTCCCTCTCTCACTTCTAGCAGTTGAACTGAATGAAGATGGGATTGAAAAATTTGCAGAAATGCGAATTTGTAAAAATATTTTTGTGTTTGACCTCACATCACATCATACTTGGCACAGTGAGAGCTGAAACAATGTCAAGACATCACCTCCTCAGTGCAGAACTAGTATAGCAATTACCAGGAATCAAGAAAAGTACTTTGCAGAACAAATCTCAAAAATCTGACAGCTTCCCTGACTGTAAAATACCATAAGACAGGTGACTATAGCGAGAGACTTTTGGTTATTATGGGTGTAACTGCAATATAGCTCACTCACAAACATGTTTACATTTGTGTGCCTGAGCAGCATATACAATGTTCATAAATAACATCATTCTTGACAGTAATAAAAAGTCTAGTCATTTACAGCGAATTAAAATACACTTCCCTAATAAAACAAATTAAGTCCAATCCCTCAACTGCTAGAAAAAAAACCCCTAAAGTTTCTGTTTGGAAAGTCACAAAGAGGAAAATGAACAGAAGATTTATTAAGAACATTGCTTTATCTATAAAAGAATTTAGAGTGTTGCTAAATTGTAGGAAACACTTTTCTACAATATGCTAAACAATGGTATAAGAAGGAAATTCTCTGCTGAAAATTTTTACTTGTTCAGGAGTAATGAAGAACAAAATAGAATTGACTACTTCTGTGTTCATCTTTCTCAGGGGAAGGCTTGGAGAAAAGAATCCTAACATTTCTCTGCGCCAACATTCACATATGGGTAACCCTAACACATCCTATGCTCCCACCTATTATACAAATATTGTTTGTGCATCCTTCACAGTATTTAAAACAGACAAAGGATCTCCTGGAACACAGCACTATCCTTCTGAAAATGCAAAGTTGTTCAGTCATTAAATTCAAAAACAAAAACCAAAAAAACACAATTGTTGCCTGAGTAGCCCAGTAAGTGAAGCCTATTTTCTGTACCTCTGCACTTAGATTTATCTTCCCCAGGGCATCCAGTGTCCTTGTCCTCATGTTCCCTAAAACATTCTCCCACATAAGCTCTTCTTGCGAGGTGGCACACTGAGACCAAACTGCGTGAAGACTAGGGAGAGCCCAGCCTAGGGGCTTTTCTCACCTACTTGGTCCACCAGCAACTCTCACTGCACAAACACACAGGAGTTTGCAGTAAGCCTCATTATTTCCTTTTTCATCCTTGAAACCTTTCTTTTCCTCCAGGTCTTAGATGTATGCCCAGAAAGACGAAGCTGCAAGCTGGGCTCTCCTATGAGACAGCAAAGTACCTGTTCTACAATGTGCGTGCCAAAACTGTGGAAGAAAAGCAAGGTGAGTCTTGCTCACATTAGCTCCACAGCAGCTAATACTAGCAAGGTTCCAGGGAGCATTTCAGCACTGCCAATGAGGTGCCACATTGAACATGGTTAATGATGTGCTTCTTTCCTTTCCCCCTCTGTCAGGAAAACAGATACCATATACATCATCCAATTCCTGAAAATGTGTCATAGCTCAGTATATTATGCAGGTTTACATAGAAGGGTATTTCAGGTAGAACAGCAATTCTGAAATTAGCAGAAGAAAATTTTACTTAACTAGCGACTTCCTTCTCACGTATCATGATAGGCCCCTATCATAGCAAATCACTCTTTTCTCTGTTGCTGATGCTGTCATTTGTTAGTTGATTAGCCAAGCGATCTCTATTTTTAACCACTGAATCTGATCCAGCTAACTTCCTTGTAGGCATTTGCTGCTGTGTTAAATGCAGAAGAAAATGCTTTATTTAAAAAAAGTAGAAAAGCACCAAGTCTTTCTCCTTCTCTCTCTTTTAATAAAAGGGCTTTCTTCATCAACCTCACACATACATACTAAAAGAAATCTTCACCACACTCTGTCTGTTGCAATAGGAAGTCTTACTTACGCATTTCCTCTCTATGATCCATGTCTGCAAGTCCATTACTGCTATACTTAACGATAACTCTCAATGAAGTGAGAGCTCCATTCAGCTTTAAAGGGACTGGACTCAATTCACTCCTTTCTACAGAGTACTTCTAAAGGAACACAGGTGAGTAGGTATCATTTAACTTGGTAATTTTTAAAGTTTTAATTCCTCAAAATGAATAAAGACTAAATGTTAAATTGTTACTAACTTGAAAAAAGTATGATTTTTTTTCTATCACTCTTACAAATGAAGCAATTCCTTGAGAATAATTCTTCCTCCAAAGAAATTTCCTTTCAGAAGAACATGCTTTTTCTAATAAAATAACCTTTGATATCTTTAGAAGGTTAGATTCAAACATAGTTCTAAACAAGAGGCCACTACTTAAAAATATCAGTTCTGAGTTTTGTCTTCTAAATAGCTACACTGAAGGTTGGTCAGAACCTCAGTAGTTAGTTTGTTCTTTTATCAATTATTTTCATTCTGCTAGAGCTGTGACAGATTTTGAGGTCAGAATCTGTTCTCTTCTAAAAATTCTGACTTCCACACTCAGCATCCTCTCCTGTTTCAGCTCTTCTGTCAGACAGAAGTCATATTTTCTTTTCTCAGTTTTGCTCTGCATCTTCTTCACAGCTAATTCCTTAATCCTCTGATTCTGACATTTTCTTTTTACCGTAAATAGTTTTAGATAACAGCTTTATGCTGCAAAGACATTGCCTGTTGCTTTTTGTATTAAAGTTATATCTCATATTATACCTAGTCTTGCTTTTCAAACTACTTTCTGATGTTCTCTTGCAAGCAAAATGTCAAAACTGAGCTTTAAATGAGCATTATCTAGACACTTGTACATCTACCACATCTACTTGTTTGTGAAGGTCAACTTCAATCTGTTAATAAAGGCTGCTTCAGTCACCTTTTTTTGGCCTCTTTCTCAAACTTCCTGTGTTTTTCACGCAGAGCCTCTGTGCATCGGAAAAGAACCTGACAAATTTCATACCCTCCAAATCTTTTAAATTACTTCTGAACACATGCCTACCATGGCCTAGCTTAGTACCACGTATTAACAATAGTAGAGAATTTTAAGTTAGGTGTCTGTTTTGTATGCATTTGACCTCCTAGCCCCTCTAAGGGCATGGAAATTTTACATTACTTCAGTAGATATAAAGGAACATTGTCAACATTGCTACTATTTCCTCTTTAAACTCAGTTGTCCATGTTGTCTGTTTACTCTTGCATCAGGGTTCTCCCAAATATCGTGAAACCTTTGCGATAATATGTCAATGCTGTATCTGCAATCTATTCCAGTGGTGCCTGAAACTTCAGAATTTTCAAGCAATTAAGGAATAGTTATTCAAGGACTAAATTACTTTAAAATATTTTAAGTCTCTGCTGAATCTTATCACAGATACATAAACCAGTGTCAAATTAAAGTATATATGTATCAAATTGTGTTTGGCAGTTAACTCCATGTAAATAACATATAGTGCCAGTGCAGATTTATAATGCACAGTTTTTGAAATGTGTATCAGAATGTGTTTATCATTCTCTGTACTCAGAAGTACATTAACTCACAACTATTATTTAACTTATACTACATCCAAAATACACTGGCAGTTTTACAAATCACACCAAAAAAAAATCTCTGCTTGAGGAATGTAATTTTTTAAAATATAGAAATTTATTTTTGCTGTTTAAGCTACTTCTATATTTGTATATCAACTCGGTCCTGCAAAGTCATGTTTATGCCTTGTTGGTCAAAACTCAGATAATGTAACTTTTTAAAATGGAAGAACTAGCTGAGATATTTTTCCCTCTTGTTTCTCTCCATTGCAATCAGTTAATTTGGGCAAAAAAAAATATATATGATTCACTTTTGTCTTTTACAACTGAAAAAAAAAGGTCTTGGAATATAGAACATTTCTCATTTAGGATGCCATTCTTGCAAACACAGCTAAAGCTACTTAGACATTTTATCTGAAAATATTGTGTAATCAGTCACTGAAAAATTGTAATTTATATTTGTTAAATGTTTATTTTAAATTATATTTAACAGTTACTGGAGTTAGTAATTCTATGAACATTTGAAGCTAAGTTATTCCAATCTTACTTTTCAAAACATGTTCTCCAAATATGAGGTTACAAGTTTGAATCTGCACTGTTTTTCCCTCTAGCATCATAGTCCTCTAGCTCAAGCTCTCTTCTGATTTCTTGCTGTACTACCACGGCCAGATGGTTCAATAAGAGAATGTTTTAGAGAAGGCTCTGGACAGAGATCTTTGCTTTATAAGGATTTATCCAAAAAGCAAGTATAACACATACCCCTTCTGCCAGTATCCTCTTGCAGAAAGATGCACAGGGAAATTAAAGGTTGAAGAATCTTCCTAAACATTAATATTTTTTAATCTGCCTATAGAAAAATCTAGAAACAGAAAAATGTGATTTTTATTCAAGAAAAGCAGGGACTACTCTGAAACACATGTAAAAGCCTACAGCTAGGCTGTATGATTACAGTCTTCAGTTTTGCAACTTGAGAGGGATTCATAGATTCCTGTTGCAACGTCGTTGTTTTAAATATAAAAACTGCCTGAATACACATTCAGGGAGCAGTAAGATCTGCTTGCCGCAGCTGGGTCTCTCGGGACGCACGGCTGCCGGCGGAGCGCGCAGGGAGCTGGGCCCCAAGGAACACTCCGAGCACCTTCAGCTCTGCTCCTCCACAGCGCTGCTGGGGCTGCCCAGGCTGCCCCCAAACGTGGGCCAGCAGCTCTTGACTTCAAAAGCCTTCCTGCTCCTAACATCCAAGACGGTGAAGAGATTGGAGAGAGATTATTTTGCTTTGGAGATGATAAAACCTTTTTCTAAGATACTTTCTTATACAAATAACTTCCATTCCTCAAATTCCTAGTTAATGACATACAAGAACGAGTTCTTCCAATAAACTCCTTTTCTTTTTCGCTAGTGATTTAGGACAAAATTGATGACTATATAGAACCTTAATATCCAAGAATGCTATATTTTATACTGTAGTTACTGAACAGACAAATAATCAGTATTGCAATGTGCAAAGACTGTATGTTTGCTAACAATTTATCTGCTAAAAAGAACACAGAAGATGGTAGTTTGTACAGAAATGGAAAATAGGATCTCCCAGGAGATGTACAAAAAAAGTATGTCACAGTCAATAAAAAGAAACTTTATCTAGTAGATTATAGATAGACAGGTAGACAGATAGATAGATAGTGCCGGAAAAAAATGCATTAAGGAAGGGGGATGGAAAGTCCTTATACAAGTTTGAATTGTGTTTAAATAGCACATCTCTTCCAGTTTGAAAAACAACCACCTTTTAAGTAAACTAACCCCTGGCTTTAAAGAGAAGATTTCAAAGAGTGGCTGCAGGGGCAATCAAGATGTTATTTCTTTAAGTTTTTTGATTTTGAAATCCTCCTAGAAAATTTGGCTTTTTATAAAGAACAAGATCTGAGACTAATCTTCAAGGGTCTGAAATCACTTTTTCAATCATTTAGATATATTTTTAGTACCACAAACTCAGTTTAAGTGTGGTAAGTTTACAAGTTCACAAACAAGACAAGGGATTTCTAGAGAAGCAGTATTTAAGGCAACATTTCTTGAAAGAAGAGTTGACAGCTTTAGGAAAAGAACACAGAGTTTAGATACAGAGTCTTTTCATCTAGGTCTGATTAATAGACAGCAGACTACATAAATTAGAACCAAATGTTCTAAATTTAATATAATTCTGTTGATTGATTAGACCTGTTAGTAAGAGAACAAATGGAAAGCCCATTTAAAATAAGGAGAAAGAGCCATCCATAAAAGAAAAGGCCGTCAGTGATAAGATGGAGAAAAAAGGGGAACATTGAAAAAAAAAATCCCTTTGATTATATTAATTTTAGTGTCCAGTAAAATAATGATTTTTAATACCTAGACTTTTCTGTTGAAGATATTGTTAGCTCTCCTTTGTGCATCAGACCAAGGGATCGGAAGCAACAAGGCTGCTGCTCTTTCTGTGATCCTCAAAAAAAGCTCCTTCAGAAAGATGATTCCGGTTTACAGAAGTTGCTTATTTTCACCAATAGTCTCCATGACAACATCCAGTGCATGGGATGAAGTGCTTTGCACTGATGATGAACAGATGTAGAATGTATGGATTTTGATAATTCTGTTGTGAAAGTTATTTATTTAAGGGACTTTTCAGATATACTGACTGACTTTGTGTTTGACATGACACGTTCTGATACTGTCTGTTGCTGGGACAATAAATTTATTTCTAATAATGAATTTGGGGTTAATTTTCAAAACGATATTCTTGAAGAGCCCAGAGAGGCTGTGAAAAAAAAAAATCAATCTGGTTTATATCTTAGAACTAAAGGTGCAGTTCATGGGGTTCTCTTTTTGTACTGCAGTAGATTTATGCTTGGATGGATCACCCATTTTTTCTTTACAGTTGCTAGGTTTTTCAAACATCGTTACACCAACTGAGTTTCTCTCTATGCTTTATGGAGGTATTCAAAAAGATACAAAAGCAAAAGGCAGAAAGTTCTGCCTTTTAGGAGGTCTATTTTAAAATATCTTAAACTACAAGAGGCAACACTATTTTAAGATGAAGTAATCATTAATAGAAATTATTCTATTCAAAGCTCACTCTCCTCACCTATTCTTTAACAGGTCAGTGATCAATGTTTCCAGTGAATTTGCAGCCTCATTCAGAAACACTTGAAAAAAGAGCCTCTTGCCCTCACTTTTATGTGGCATTTTAAAAATTCTAATAAATACATTTATTCAAAGCACATTCAACTTTTATTCAACTTTATTTACAAAGCCACATTTTTCACACTGTACTGCTGTATAAATTACCCTACATGTCCAGTTAAGTACACAGTAACTATAGGATTCCATTCAGGGTACTCTATCCTTTCATTTGTTCCTTCTTTCTTCCTCAGACATCTCCCAACTCCCCATTCTAGTTTATTCTTTTTTTCTTGTTACATGCAAGAACATTTATTTGCTACATTTGATGCAGTAACCTATTGTTTTTGGAAGGACATCGATGCTTTCAAAGTGTTTATGGCCCTTTTTATGTCAGATTTTCCTTTGTACATAAGTTTATGCATTGCACTGAACTCTTCCAAGTAGCCTCTCAAATTTGTTTGTAATTAAGCCATCTTTATTAGCAGGGCTTGATGATAAATTATTTGAATTAAGAACTCCCTATTTTAATGCAGATACTTTAATCAATGAAATCTGTTACAAAAATTTAAGCTTTCTAAAATTCTTTGGTTGGACATATGAAGCTGGCTTTGAACCGTCTGTTTTTTCCTTCTAAATGAAAAATATCAATATTGTGCTTGTTTTGCACAAGCTTTTAGCTTTTACAACTCAACTCTCAAGACTTGTTTTATTAAGAATGTCTAAAGTATTTCCATATAAAATAGATCTCAGATTAGTAAAGCTGGAGAAGTTAATGGAACATTATAGAAAAGAATAGGGAAAGAAATGAATTGAAGCACTGGGAAAAAAAATACAAATTATTACTCTCATAGTTCTTATCACATCACATCACTAACTGAAATCTCAATGAAAAAATCCATTCAACTTCTGAGCTGTTACATCACTTCTTAAAAAAAAAAAAGCAAGGGATCCTCACCTGGGACAGCTATTCCTTAGTTTAACTAGGTCTCCAGAATTTTATGTTTTGGAAAAGGAAAAAGTAGGCAGAAGTTTTTGAATCTGAATGGAGAATGAAAAGTGTTTTTCATTCAATACCCTTGATTTCATCACCAGCAAAAAGTAATGCTGCAAATCACCTCAGAAAGATCTATATGCAGGTTTTGGTGGTAATTTGTTCGCATGATCTAAATTTTAATAAAGTTTTGTTAATTAGATCACTTTGCAATGGTTCAGAGATATAAGGGGCTCAACAGGCTCTTCATTTACTGCTTTCACACGTGCAGACTGATGGGACATGAATAGGAGGTGAATTCTGTTTCTGCCCCTGTGAGTTGGTATTCCAGGGAATGTTAACACCTGCTGGTCATATTGGTGACCTTGGACTAAAAAACAGAGAAGTTTGTAAATTAAATGCCTGGTGGCATTAATTATATGGTATTTCTTTGATTAAAAAAATATTAGAAAGCCTTTATATTTTTGCCATATTTTTAATTAAATCAATTGAAGGATAAACTAACAAGGATTTTTTTACATTCTGAAAATATAACAACATCTGTCAAATATAACAAGATCTGTCAGCAAGATCATTTGTCTTGATACTAAATTCAGCATGGTAATGTTCCCTTGAAAAGAGATGAAACAAAAATAAATGTTTATGCTATTCAAGAGACTGTGAAAGAGACAGAGCTGATAAATAACAATGTAAAAATGTTACGAATGCTCTGTCTGAGGCCTGTAAGAGGAAATTTCCACATGGCACTACCTGCATGGCCTGCCATGCTCCTTATGAAACAGCAAAAGATTTTGCACAAAAAAAAAAATGCCTTGAAAACTGTAATAAGGGTATTATATTACTGCAATCTGAATCTTTATCAAGACACTGTCTGTTACTGGTATTACTGGGCAACTGGTGTGCCCATAACCTTTCTCTTACCGTTACACAAATTATGGCTAGTTATTATGCAACCAATTCTAATGGAGTAATTTATATTCAGAGGAGTGGGAAGCATATGCTGTGGGGCAAAGAACCAGTTCCAGGGACCCTATAGGCTGTTCCCAAAAAGATGCAAATCTTCTTTTAACAAATAAAGCCATTATAGAGCAAAAAGGTTCTCCCACCTAGGAAGTGATTTCAGTCCTGCAAAAAGGGGTCAATAAAAGAACAGAGCTGCAAGCTTCACAGCAGAGATCCAGAAAGAGGCTCTTATGGAGAGAGGCAAGTATGGAAAAGCCTTTGGCATCAAAGACCCACGGATCCTGAAACACCCTTAGGCATTAAACTCCCATTCCTAAGGGACAAGTTGATACCTGAAAGACAGGTGCAGGTTGTTATGACAGGACCAAGACAGACTACCTGCATAATTTACTTGACAACTGACAGAAATATTACTGGGCTTAAACTAAACAAGAAGTACAGTGTAAAAGAAAAATGTTACTAATAAACTTCACAATGAAGCTCAAGACTATCATAACTAAACTGACATTGAGCTTTTATTCCCTTAACTGAGCATTTGTATTTCCACTGCATTAACAATCAATTTTCACTGGTAATGAGAAGCATGTAGGACAATTTATTCTCTCCACATTCTATTCTCCAAAAAGAGATCAAGAGTCAAACTATTTTGAACCAGGATATGCAGGACAGACTAATACTTCTAACATTTATATAGATCATTATAATTGAAGATTTTTTTCAAGGTTAACAAATCGGAGGAACACTGTGCATGACTCTCTCAGCTCCACTTGAACTCAGCCATGCCTGCTCAGATACAAACACCACTAGCAGGAAGAAGCAGAAGCCTTTGCTAATGATTGCTTAGACAGTGGTTGTACATCACTGGACTGTAAACACCTTTCATCTGCAAGCTCTTCTCCCCTTTTCTGCTTTTTCATATCTCCTTTCCACTCTCTTTGCCCTGTACTCCTCTGTAATACAGCCAAAGCAAAGATGGATGCTAAAGTTGCAAATATTAAATCTATAGCTCCTGCTTCTGATCTTCTGCAATTATTTATTTCTTAATTTGCAGATCTTAGTGTCAGGTAGCAAGATGTTCCTGTACAGGCAAACTTTTGAAGATGAAAAAGAGCATCATTTAATCTAGCCTAGGAAAACCATTAGATTATTAGAATTACACAAAATAACCTCTATATTTTCTGTATTTTTCTGCTAACTATTAAAATAAACATTTTTTTCTGTGGAAGTGCTATGAACAAAATGTTACTCTGCTAACTAAATCAAATTGCAATGCTATTATGTATACTTAGAGACATAACAGAAAAAAAAGGTAACTAAAGTAGGCAATTTGGTAGCTAGAAATAAATTCTATAAACATCGCCAAAATTCTGGAATTACCTCGATTAAAGAATGGATGATAAGTTTAATGAAAGACAATTATTTAGGCTGTACATAAAATAAGTATGAAAATGTGTAACAACAAAAATCCCTTTCAACAAATCCTTTTGAGTATGCAAAGTGAGAAAATGTCTTTCTAGCAGTATATTTATACTTTACTTTCTTAAACTATCTAGTGTTAATGCAAAAATAAAGATCTTGTAACAATTTCAGGATAGGATTTAGGATATGACTTTAGATGCAGATGCCTAATAATTCATTTTTAACACAAACTACTTTATTACAAATGCCAAAAGCAGCAGTTCAAAGTGAATGACTGTGTGTATAAAATCAGAGAGTTGACATGACCAGGCACATATCCTATTAAAACAATCTGTGCTTGGAAGCAGTTTTACTTATATCCTTTTATAGTAACAGAATGTATGACATTTAACAATGAATTAAATACTCTAGGAGTAAAAAAAATATACTGTACCAAAAAAAGAAATGTTTAGAAGTATTTTCTGAGATTCTATTGAAAATAAGATGCTAATAACATCAATTTATTTCTTCTTACGAAAATTAAGAAGCTGGCAAACTGCAACAACATCAGATAGTTCAGCACTGTTATAACTGATTTTCTGTGACTGTTTTTTTATCCTCCTTAGTTTAAACTTACATTAGCTATTATAAACCTTAATCAAAAATGATAAATTAATTCCAAATGAATGGGTCAAACTATGAAATCTTTTCTTGGCTGAAATTCAACTGGGCCTTTGAAAGAGTGAAGAGAATGTAAATTTGGCAAATGTCTTTCTCAGTGGAAAAGACAGCACATACCTTTTCCAGGACTGTCTGTAACCCTCTTCGCATCTTAAAGCTGACCAGTGCTATACCGGGGAAATGCATGGTGTGGAGCGAATTGCGGGGCAGAGGGGTTGGTGAGTTTTGTGTGCCATAGCATTCTGGTGCCTGTCTTAACACTAACACACCATAACTCCCACTTCCGTTTCTAAAGGAAACAAATACTTCAAACCAGGTGGAGTTGTGCACGTCAAGAGGACCAGTCCAGGCCTCACTTACACTTACTGAAACGAAGTAGAATTCTGGATAAATGAAGTTTCCAGGGTGAGACTGTTCGTGCTGCATTACCCAGCCCTTCTAGCTCTGAAACGTTATTTCCAGGCGCACCAAGTAAACTCTTCCTTAAGGTATTTTTCCTTGAAGATTCTCAAGTACAGCTATTATATGAAAATACAACCTGTATTTTAAGAATGATCCTAGCCTTTCTGGTTTTGAAAAACCCTTTTACAATTTAATCAATACAACAAACACAAAGAGCTTTTAAACTCTGGTGGATAGTTTAGGTTCACGGTACTATAATATAATCAAGCAGATTGCAATATAAACAAGTAGAAAAGTTGTTTATCTTCATGGAGCAAGAAGGGACTAAAACATTCTTAATGACGATCTGCTAACATACCATGCATATGCATAACAGAAGCACTGAGCACCGATGCCTCTGCTTTAAGAGTTTTTACATTTGCTTGTCCATAGTATTGCCATTTCCCTTGGCCAACATTTCCACACTACCATCATTTTTTGTCACAGTTCCTAAAGACTTTTCATTTTTGTTACTAATTCTTTCAAAGCTTTTTTTTATCATTAATAAACCACTTATTTCACCTGTGTACTTACATCCATATTTATACATGCGTGTATATATAGTAATAGTAATGCACTAAATATCTATGCTGCCCAAGTAAGTTACAGTGAAAGTCATGAAAAAAAGAACACATAAACTCTTGCTTCTAATCTACAATGAGACATGGCATAATACTACAGAATATGAGTGCTGTCATCAAAGTCTGATCACTGGACTTTAAAATCATTTTTCATTGAAAAGGAATGCCTTCATTACATATATATATTTTATTTCCCTGGACCTTCTGTTAATCTCAGTATGAATGTAAACTGCAGTCTGCCAACCTGAGGGACCCCTTTTACTGCCTCTTTTTACAAGTGCCGAGGGAGCTGTAGGTGCTGCACCCTGGTACCTTGGTGGTTTCAACACATATCTAACAGCCTTCCTAGGAACAGTTTATTTAAAGCTATTTTACTAACTTCATAGGGCAATCTGCCCTATTAAATGTTCAAAGCAAATATCATATTCTCTTACTTTTTCAACACTGGTTTGCTTCAGAGAGTTGCAAATGGTTATTTCATTCTAATCAGGTGGTAGCTAAACAGCTGCATACAAATATCAGCCCTCACAGGCTACAAAGATATACTGGCATTTGCTTGATATTTTAGAAGATTGTCATCTTTTGATCACAGGTATAAAAGAATACAAAGCACTCTTGATATTATTATTAATAAACTCCTGTGAGTTTTAACAAATACTGTATATATTATTTTACCTTTTCAGATTTTTATGTCAAATAAAATTAAAATTAGAAATTTGCAACTAAAAATCATTTCTAAACATCTCATGGAAAATTCATGGGAGTGCTTAGAAGTTAGTTAGTGCTTAGAAGAAACTCAATTTTCTTCCCTGACACCAGGAACTCTAGTCCTTTTCTTCTGAGATTTTTTTTTTCGACTTTTCTGCCTAGCTTCAACAGGACACAAAGGATGTTGAAACAGATGGCTTGGCTTCCAGAGCATGAAATAAATTCGATGAGCTTTGCTTCTTAGAACAGTTCATTCCTCTGATTTTCCTATTTGATGTTCACAGGGTAACATTCTTTTCCTTTTCTTTTAATGAGGAGGAGGAGCAAAGGGCAAGGGAAAACTATTTAATCAGATGATTACCTAGAGACACAATTAAAAGTTGAAATGTTTTTCACACATTTAGGAAAATCACGTAAACATAAAAGATCCAACACATGTTAGAGTCACATGAATTAAGGTCAGAAATTTCATCATTCTCATATTTCTCCCTCAATGTCTCAATGCCATTACTCAATGCCTCACACCAGAGCTGTTTGTGCAGTGAATTCTGTATTTGCAATATTTTAATTGGGTTTTGACATATTTTAAGTTATTAAGAGGTTTACACTGAACAAAAGACACTAGAATGTTAAAATAATAAATAATAATAAAATAATAATAAAAAAAAGGCTGATTCCCTAGGCTATTCCCTAGTCATGAGCTAAGCTTTGGAAGGGATGGAAGCCATTTAGTCAGGCAGCCTCCTTGCTGCTCAGCAGACCTAAAATGGTCATATAGAAAATTAGACAATTCACCATTTAAGAAATTGGCAAAGTTAGTGAAAGAGAGTGAACTCTGTGGTTTTCTCTGCAGCTGAGATGCTCCTCAGGACAAATCTGACCTGGGCCAAATATAATTCCTGCCAAAGTAATTGAAAAATGGGTCACCAGTGAGTGCCAAGGTGCCCAAAGGCTTTTCGTGGCTGTTGGTTCTTCTGTTCCTGCCACACATGCATCCTGTTGTCTGGAAAGAGTATAAGGACGGAAAAGGTGTCCCTGGATGAAGTTTTGTGAGGACACTGAAGTGTCTTCTGAAACTCACTTTACAGTAGCTGTGGCTTACTTTAGATTCATAAGCCTCTCAAAAGGTATATTGCAAAAATACATAGGTAGTTCAAGCTTCAGTTACTTCATATTTTTCTTTATTATATTTGGCTATTGCTTCACCTACCTCTGTTAAACAAACAAGAAAAAAGAGGTCTTGCCATCTGGAGACAGTTAGATCCCCATTTAAATAGTTTCTTCCATTTTAGGTTTCTTCACAGGATATTTGTAAATAACTTCAGCTAGTGTTAACAGGAGATTATCTGATCCTTTTCGGGAGAGATGATAGATATTCTTAGACTTTCCCTCTGTTTGTTCTGCTGGGCTGGGTTGCTGGGCTTTTTCACTTGAAATCAAATGAAAATTGTCTGTGAAAGCTAAAGAGCTGACTACTCGCTGACTAGAAATGTTGCAAAGCTAAAATAAAATAAAATAAATTAAAAAGGCAGAATCCATGCTGACAAACAATAAGTCTCCTGTATTTAGCTTCTTTCTGACCAGTTTTTGAATGCTTGATCATTCTAATGTAGAATTAATATGTTTATTCTGTATACCCACATATATTATGTGTATTTGCATACATTCACAGACACACACACACACATATATTAATGACCAATTACTGGACAATGGTATCTGTCTCCTACTGCTTCTGAGACTCCTGATTTTTAAATTTGCCTGGATTTTGGCAGCTTCCCTGAAGGATTCTTTCTCTAGGGAGTGAGGAGTCATGAATAAAATAAAAAATAAGGATGTAAAGGTGTTGGATAAACACTCTGAACAATATAAGGTTACGATCTTTTTAAAATATTGAGAAGACAAAAATAATGAAAGCAGAATGAAAACACTCTTTTGTTCGCAACAGAGAATTAGCATGTGGAGTGAGTGTCAAAAGCTATTGCTGAAGTCAAAAATTTTATATAAAAAAATCAAAAACTTTATAGGAATAAACAAAGAATGTAGCCTTATCAGAGTCCTCTATCAGAGGAGGAAGGAAAGTTCTGTAATATTTATTCTTTGGAGAATCACTGAGCTCAGGAGCAAATTTTTCCTCGGGGAAAATTATATATAGCCATCAAGCTTCTCTCTCCTTTCTCAAGCATTTGCTGCTGCCAGAGACCACGAATGGGATTTGGCGGCAGCGACCACCTCGGTGATGAGCTACAACAAAGCCCCTATTGTAAAGGACGCCAAACCGGTGCGTGTGCCAGACCCTTCTACGTGGGTCTCTCCTCCTCATGACCTTATTTCTTTTTTGCTTTCTAAAGAAAGGAACATTAGAGCCTTATATTACCTGTTGGCGTATTGCAGAATGTTTTAACACTCACATACTGCCTTGACAATTTCTAAATGAAATGCAGATACTAGTGGTTCCTGGTCCTGAGGTATAAATCACATTTACTAGCTATAATTGGCATACATATCTATGTGATCTTCAATAAAAAACTCAATTTTTTAAAGTTTCTCAAATTGCAATAAAAATGATCTATTCAGATCAACAATGGACATAGTATTCTGCAGTGGCATAAAATATGCAATCATAGGTAAGCCAGTTTTGTTTAATGCAGTATTTAGAAATCAGTTACAACATTTTGACACGGTACATGCTGAACTAGCGTCAGTTTGTTCCTGGTGTATTGAGTATCAGATTGGATGCTAGATCTATTTATAGTGCTTCTAGCATTTGTTATACATCAGGGAAACACAAGTCAGATAGCCTTGACGTCAACATAAATATCCACGGACATCTAAAATTTGCAAATCAAACTGATTTTTTTTCTGATATTTTTGTCTGGTGTAGTCTTTTTCTGTACCCCGAAGTCCTGAAGCATACACTCCCAGCTTAATCTGGAACACCAGCTTCATACTGGGATTGTTTCAGCTACAAATAGCAAAATAAAGGCTAAAGCTTTTTTCCTGTTGGGATCAGTGGGACCACGGGGACAGGACTTTCTGAGGTTTTAGGAACTGGTACCTCATAGCTAGTCTCTAGCAGGCCCTAGGAGTGAAGTGCAATTCACTTTTCTCCCTGCAGCTACTCAGCCTGAGAGCCAGACACCTTGCTACATTTCTACATTTCTTAAGACTTCAGATTAATATAAATGACTGATTTGTACGTGATGACATTTTGGCATGCAGATTTGTCTGAGGTAAATCTGAGACAGATTCAAAACATCATTCTAATAGTGATAAGGACTACTCTGAATTATAGAACTTCTGTGAAAAATATGAATTAACTGTGTGACTCCTGCCACCTAGAAAAGAGTCCAGATTTGAGCATTCAAACATTTTATATCCCTGACAGTTCTTACTGACAAGTCAGAAAGAAACAAACTAGTCCCAGCATACCTAACATTAGGGACTCTAATCCCTAATAAAAATACAGAATAGTAACATTTGTTTGGTTTCTATTCTCATTCCAAGGCTTAAAGCACCAGGAAGTCAGAATATCACACTCTGCTTCCTGAAAAAGCTTAGACACCATCGAGACCTCCCCTCAGAGCAGGAGTTTCTGGAAAGTGCTGTTTCCTCCTGCAGCCCCTGCTGCCGCGTGTGGTCGGGGCTGAGCACGGGGAATGTGCCCGCTCACGCAGCAGCCCACGCGCCGCTGGCTGCAGACCTGCCGCTGGCAGCCGCTCCGGCCGCGTGACCCTCCTCCAGGCCAGGAAAACGCACCAGATGGCAGCCAGGCAGGGAAAACAGCGTGCGGCGGGAGCAACAAAAGCTGTGCACATAGAACTACACGGACGCCTTCTCTATTTTCCGTATGAAGAAATAACTTCTGTGATGCCTGAGTCTCAGAAGTGTCCCTTAGAGCTAATCAAAAGAAAATGCAGTTCTGACACAGCATTAATTAGCTAGCTTATTATCTCCTCGATTATTAAATCTAATGCATGCTAGTGTCAGCATCATATCTCTGTAATACACTGTTTCTTTGGAGCTAAGGAGCTGTCATATGCAAAAATACAAGTGGTTTTTACTTAGCAGGCTCTCACTCATGTATTCACAAATCCTTTATTATGAAAAAAACTTTAATGACTGGCTGGATCATCAAGGTAGATCCTGCAGACTGTGGAGAAGCTTCAAAGTGGCCCTGGGGACTTGCCATTTAGTCAGGGGGAGGTAAGCACATTTAGTCTCTATCAGGCTAGAGTACTGTGTAACGTGTTCACATTCCTATATTTTGACTACGTGTACAAAAGGTTGATAGCTGTTTCAGCTCTGTTTCATCAGGTGTAATAGGATTTACAGATCATGAAGATGGCTTTTTTCTACATCCACTCTTCATGCTATTGCATAAGCCGGGGCAGACTCCAACTTGTAACCGTGTCATAGTAAGGACCCACTTTTTACAATCACATCTGCTGGCATTTTCCTGAGCAGGAAAAAGGATTCTTGTGTGTATCTCAGGAAATGAGGCTGTGCTGCAGTTTAGAGAAACTCAAGACCAAAAAAATGAGCAATCCTCCTCTTTCTCCACCCTGTAAAAATATTCTGAAATCATGAAACATTTTTTGGTCTCCGGTGTTTCTTTATGTGTAAAATACCTGATCCTTGCCTAAGTGCTACATCTAGTGCTGTGTATAGTTGCATTTCTAGCATACCATGAATCATTCCATGAATCCTCTCTATTTTCTTTGTCTGCTTTCCTGTTTGCTGCTGCTCAGTACAATTGCTGAGGCTTTAAGCTACAGTCTATTTCATGGGAAGTGAAGAGGAGGAGGACCTTTCAGTGACTGCATTTTCACAGAAAAAATGTCATTGTCTCAAGCCAAACTTCTCCTGAGTGTCTAGGAAACTTAAGTTTGCCTGGTTTTCCTACCACGGATGCAGCGTGCATGTCCCTGCACTTGCTCATCAGCAAAGGGAAACCTGAATCACTACTCCGCCAGAAGAGCACACCACTATAAAACGGCGTCTCCCTGCAAGAGAGACATTACTCTGTGTTCTGGGGATCTCACCACTGAAATTTCATGGCTTGCCCAAAATTTAATAGGTCAAGTGTCAAAAGCAATCACAATTTAAATTAAGATTATGAAGTAGAACCTCATGGTTTGCTACGCAATGTTCATCATGGAAAGCGTGGACATTACTATCAGGTATTTAGCTTTAGAAACCAAAGCCCCTTGACATCAGATAGTTCAGTGACGTGAGCAGGACTGCCAGTTGACATAGACTGGGTTATTACATTACATAGGGAACTGGGTTATTAAATTACATAGGGACCATGTACTGTAAAATTTTGTAGTAGATTTCTAAATATAACCTACAGTGTGAATGGAGGTATGGCAGTGACACAGCAGTACGTATATTAAGGATTTTTAATAATCTTTTCAGTCAAATCTTGTGGTGTTATTATTTAATATAAGACTGAAGTTGCTGACACTCAGTAATAAAATTATGCCCCAAGTTTTATATTCAATTTACTATCTCATGATAATTCTTTGAAAGCCTTGAAAAATTCATAAAAAAACGTTCTCTATGGTAAAGCATAATTTAGTCATACCTCTTGAAGCTTAGACTTTTTTTTTCATTTTACTAACTCCTTTTAGGTATGTTTTAAGTTTGTCTGACTGAAAAAAATAGACAATATACTATATTTACACTATTTAACCTTTTAAAAAATAAGATCTTTTATTAAAATGTATTTTGATTTTTTTATATATATTTCCAATATACATAGGTCATAAAAGAAATTTGGCTGGATGCTTTGAAACATTAAAATATATATTTTAAAATATTTTTAGAATCTATGATATTTTGTGATCTTATTCTGTATTGAAATGTTTATTAATTTTTTGTTATTTTACTGTGATAAAAATAGCTCCCCATGTATAAACAACTCAGTTCTTGCAAAAGAAAATACTGAATTTTAATTGCACCTACCTAGTATTTTGAATATATATATAGACAAACAGCATATTGATAATCTTATATAGAGTTTTTAGTTTCTTTGATATTTGATACTGTACACATATGCAAATAAATGTGATTATTGCATCACTGAATATTAAAGAGCTATCATTTAGATGATATGTAATAAGACCTTCAAGTATTATACACAAATGGGAAGATATTCTAGTTCTTAAGAATCTTATACTTGAAAATCTATATTGCATGCATTAGCGATAAAAGCAAGGAATTTGGAAAACGAATAACTATTGTTCCATTGCAGAAAGCAGTACAAAAAATACTGGTGACAGTTAGAAAAAAATACAGAGCTTGCATATTTTTCTTGTGATTTTTACATACTGAGCAGAAAAATACCTAAAAACCATGATTTTCTAGTTTTGCAAATGAGCTGAAACCCCTCAACCTTAAAAATTAATTTAGACATGGTATGATGTATCAGTATCACACTTATAAGTACTCAGGTTAACTTCTAATAAAACCTTTGGTAAGTACACTGATGTAAATGTTAATCCACTCAGATTCCTCAGGGTACGGGTATGAAAAGATTCAGAATTATTATTTTTTTCAAAAGTTCAGTTTCAAAAACTGCTGTAGTCACTTACATGTTATATGTCATAACCTCACAGAAACATTTATTATTTTCCTAAAATACATCCACCACAAAGTCTTTATGAGCTCAGTGAAACTATGGGAGTCACAAGTAACAGAAGACATTTCCATATTTTTATACAGAGTAATCCTATAGAAAAATTATAAAGAACCACAGCTGCAATATATTACTAATGTCTAAAACACTGTAATCCATTACAAGAGATACCTGTAGGACTTCAAAAAGCGAAATCTCATCTTATTTCTTGGAGATGGACGAGGGATATAGACTCCAAACGGATCCCACAGAAAGGCCATTGGCAAAGTTAATGGTACAACCAACCGAAAACTGTCTTTCTCACAGAAGAAGCAGGGCGATTGTGCTGGAGGTACCCTGCACTACTCATGAAGCACTTGTAACTGTGTAAGGGAATGTCCTTTTCCTATGGTATGCTTTGGCAGAGAGGTGGCTGGCTCAGAGCACAGACTAGAAGGGATAACTTGGATTTCCTGCTGCATGAGACTTGCCCTTTGCATGAACGTTTCCTATATTCAGGGCTCTAATCTCATTATTCAAGAGAGGCCTGCTATGGCAAATCTTGCGTAACTAGAGCAGCCATTAAAGAGCTCACGTACGAGTGCAAGCACAAGTAAGGCAGACCAGAAACTTCTGTTTCAGTTTTTCACTGCTTGTCCAACCAAGGCCCTCAAGCTCTAACGATCTGTTGACAGTATTTTATTTTCCGTGGATTATATTTGAACAATCTGTTCAGGCTGCCATCAGGCAGAGCCCACAGCACGAATCCTCACACCAACCCCCCATCCTGCGTCCTTCCAGCACAGCAAGAAGGTAGCAACCAGGGAGTGAAACTGTTACTGAAAACATGTCCTCAAACCCCTCGATTGTGGCATTGTTAAAGTCTCAACTCCACTCCAAGTGTGTCTTCCTTCCTCACTGCTTCTAACGAGAATCAATTTATGTCATTAAGCAGCTTTTCTGAAAGAGCTTAATCATCTGTGAGAGATCAGCCACTCTAAGAAAATAAGCCTCAGACTGGTAGATAGTTTTCAGGCCTCTTGGCAGCTTTCCTCAAAGACAACATCACTTCTCCTACTGAATTACCATCAATGACTTTGACAACTAAACTCTACTGCTAGCTACCAGGGTCATTCTCAGTTCTAAGGAGCTGTTATTTTCAGATTCTGTCTCCTCTTTTTGTTGCTTGGTTTCTTTTGTTTTTAATTCAGGCCTCAAGGATCACACACAATCATTTCAATCCATTGAAACAGGATTTTAAGGGCAGTGAATGTGGAGGACAAGATACTCAGTTCTGGCCCTGACTGAGTCAACCCCAGCAAGCTCATGAGAGCTTCCTTAGCCAGCTATGAATGTGGCTGGATTTCCCAGCAGAAACTTCTCTCTCAAATTCTGATCAATATTCAAATTAATCTAATGCAGACATTCTTACTCAGAACAAGAACGAGGCAGAAAGCATTGAGTATATACACAGAAAAAGACTGAAAATGTAGGAATATTGAAGGCTCTACTGCAAAAAGCAGAGTTAGGAACAAAAATTTCCAGGGATTGATTACAAGGACCAACTGCTTATCTTATGAAATCTTTTTCAAGGTAAAGGGTACTGTAAGAAACTACACTGTTCATAAAAATATAAATATCATCTTACTGTATTTATTTTGGTCTTTTGCTCAGCTATCATGATCTATGTTACATTGAAAAATACACTATAGGATAAACTGACAGTAAAACTCTTCACATCGTGAAGTGAGTCTTGTATATATAGCACTCACAGGTGAAAATACGGTTTTCAGAATAGAAGTCATATTATTCTTGAACAGTTTAAAGAATAGCCATTATAATTCAATTACAGTAACACTGCCTCTAATTTCCACAGAAATAGAATTTAGCTAACTCTAACAATAGAGGTTACTAAACAGCTTTCTGAATATCATAAACTATTACTCATCTTCGCAGTCATGGCATCATTTAAGTTTTCAGAAATTAATAGATCATTCTAAACATAACTGAATAATAATATTGAATATGAACACTGCCAAAATCAATACTCCTCTTGTGGGAAACAAAACCAGTGTCAGCCTTCATCTTTGTAATTACATCCCAAATAACATAATAATGCCAGGTATACTTTTCTAATTCTGTTCCTGAACAGGATTTTGTACAACATATTAATATAGCAGCATGATTTGACTTTTTTTTTCTTAGAGAATAAAACAGAACCAAACACGATTATTATTAACTATCTATTCTCCTCCTGCCCTTCCTTAACTATTGTACTAAACCTGCTAATGCAGCCAACGACAATGAGGTCATAGAAATAAGCCTCTTACGAAAGGATTACAGCAAACTAAATTTGTACCTTGATATCAAAGACACTTATTGTCACTATACAATGACATACACTGTCAGCACAGTACCATGACAATTTGCAGTGTTTATGGAAATTCAAGGAAGTGAAGGAGCAAATAGCTCTAAGTATCTCTAAAAGCACTCAAAGAAGAAAAATGTGATGTGACATCAAGTTATTATTCATATTATTACATGAAGGCAGTGATTTGGGAATAAAATAGCTAGATAAGACTAGGTTTGCATATGAGAGGCAAAACTAATTTTTGCACTTAATAATACAAATCTGTTACAGAAATGTATAATTGTAATAAATAATAAATATTTATTTTGCAATTTCTTGTCATTTACAAAATTCTCTGTTTACAACTTTTGCATGACATATTTGATACATATTGGGATTTTGGCCTCACTCTTCTAGGTGTTCAGTGGCACCATCATTTCATATTATTGTAGATGGCTTCATATTTGTAAGACCTACAATGAGAGGACTCTTAAAAACACCTTTCTTTTACTATACTCCTGAATAGCTAAAATAGTTATTTGTTTGCAGAAAAGGCAATAATGAATGACAAAATCCCAAAGTAGAACTGGTTCACTTTCCCAGATCCTTTCTAAATCATTTCAGAATTCAAAGGGCCATAGTTTTATTCTAAATGCTTCTCAGTGTATCTAAAGGTCAAATAAATAGTTACATCTCTAAGGGAGCTGTGGCAAGGAGGCTCATTCTATTAGTGCCCATGGTGCTTCCACAGACATCTCGCCTACCTCCTGATCCAGCTCCACACTCTGGGTCATATAGTGGATATTGATTAAACTTTGCTGAAATCATACAGTTGATATGCATGCATGCACTCACTCTCACACACACATTGATTCTGTGAATAAAAAAAGGCAAGATAAAAAGTGCAATATAAAAAAAAAAGGCACCTGAGTTTTGTTCTCACAATAACTTTATGGTATTGTAATTTTTTTCAGAGTTAAACCAAAGATTATAAAATCATCCTACTTGATATTAATTTAAGAAATGATTGTTATAATAGTTGTTAACTATTTTTGATCTCTCAGATCTGTTTTGTGGAAATTATTGCTGACATTTAAAGTTGGAGAAAGCTTGATGCTCTAATCATTGCTGCTAAATTCATGCAACTTCTTCCTCAGAAAATAAAATGAATGTGCTTGTGTTGGCACACATGAGAGCTAAATGTAAGATAAAGAAGTGTGAAATTCTTGACCAGAGATTAAAGTATTAATGTCAGAGCAAGAGACAGAGTCAAAAATGTACCAGTCTGAAAACTGGTCTTTCACTTAAATACACATATGTATACTGTCTAGAAAAGGTGACAAATATCATCAAGAAAGCAATATCAGAATGAAAGCCAGGAGCTTTCATAGCTGTAAAATAATTTGCCGCAAATCATGAGGATGAGAAGGAAAGGATGGCATTAGACCAGGCAAAATGCTAGAGCTGTTGAAATGCCTGTTACAGAGTTTGCACAAAGAGCTTTTACTTAGCAAGGTTTTTCTCTGAATTCATTGGCAAGCAGTGCAGCCTGTGAAGGGCAGACATTATCATTGTTTGGTAAAGGATTACACCTTTATCCATGGCCATTACATGAGCACTTCACATTTCTTGGAAGTTTAAGAAGATATAAATTGCAAAGTTCTGTAAAAGCTACAGTTGAAAGTATTTTCTTTCAAAAGGTGGTCAAATTAAAAAAGTATGTAGTATAGGAATGCTGTTAGTATCTTTAATTTTCCAATATATGACTCATATTAAAAAAAAAAAAACTAAATTCTTTTACAAAACAAAATTTCACAAAATAAAATTATACCATCCTAACAGTGTTATTTTTCAAAACATTGGTTACCTCAATGCTTTTCTACTTGTCAATTTTGATTTATTTTTCAAGGGATGCTGACACACTTCAAGGACAAAAGGTGTCTCAAGAATCACAGAGGAACTTAATTTTAGCACAAAAGAAACTGAAGAGCTTGTGCAAGTGATTACCAGGCACCTTTGAATCATGCATGGAGCTGGGTCATTGAAAAGGGATTTTGCAAACAGGCGAAGTATATTCAGCAAGCTACCTAGGAAAGCTTTTAGTTGTTCCTGGGGACTTTAAACAATTGCTTGGATTCCTCAAAAAAAGTGCCAGAGAAGCATGAATTAGACTCCATTCATGCCCTGAACACTTTCAATCTATATTTTTAAGAGGATTTCAAGAACTATTTGGCAAGAATTATACTTCTGGTTGACTGCAAAAGAAGTGGCACCAGAGCTGCTTAGATCAGAGCTAATTTGAGAAATTTTGCCTTGGGACAACAGCAGAAATGAGACAGCTCTGGAAAGTACTGAAACTACTTACCTGGAGAAAAAAATATACTTTAGCAAATGTAAAAGAAATTGTACAAGAAAGACAAGTTAATAGTCTACTTTTAATTTACTACATTTACTTTTAGCAAACAAAAAAAAGTTTGCATCCTATAAAGAATTAAGTGTTTGTTGTTGTTCTAGTTTTTTTTTTTTGAAAGATGAAAATAAATATTGTATTTTAATGTCTCAGTTCAAAAAAATAAAATTATTGTTGCCAACACAGTGTAGAAAATCATCTCTGGAAGTCTGAGTCTTAAAGTCTTAGCAACTGAGCCTTACTTGTCTGTGTAACAGTTAAAAAGCATCTACAAATTCCCCTGATATTCAATTGGTTTCAGAGATTGTAGGCAAGTTAATCTGTTGCTCAAAGCTAATATACAATAGGTAAAGTTTAAGATTTTAAATGGGAATGTTATGTATACATGGACGACAAAACCACAAGTCTTACTTAAAAGGAAGAAACAACTAGGGGAAAGGCATTAGGCTTGCCCAGGAGCAATATGCTAGGGAATAAACAAACTGGGTTCTTGCTTTATCCTCCAACAAAAACACATCCTATGAAATGAATAGAGTAGAAAGGCAATAAACATGGCAGATTAAAACATTGAAAATAAAAAATGTAAGTGCTGTCTGCAAGAAAAGAATAGGGATAACTTTTGTCTAAAATGCATAAACAGACTTAAAATGTGAGGTTCTCAGGATGTACTAAGGTTTTGCTGATTAAGCTGATGGCACAAGCATATTATGCCTTTTTTAGTCACAGGAGAACATCTTATCTGTGGAGCTACATCTCATTAAATACCATTTTAAATATCTGCATCAATACTGAAGTTGCTTTTTTCTTCAACTTACTAAAAAGCACATTAATCATCTGGTGGCAAAGAGTATTTTCTCCTGTAACAAATATGGAAGCTGAAGTAGAGAACTTAGTTGATTAATCCAAAACAGGAATCTGGCTTGTTATGTGACTGTAATGTAATTAAAATCTTTAAAATATATACTTTATCTATCTTGTTAAGTTGCAATTAAGGAAGCTTAGATTTAAACAGGGAATTATAGTATAGATAGATTATATTTTGCTTCTATTATTTTCCCAGTGTATTTATTCCAATTAATTTTCTTCTTTAAGTATGTGAAAACTAAAAGGAAAATTAGATTCATAACTCATTCCTTTGGAAGCTTTAGTGGCATAGCACAATCCTAACATAATAATTGCAATATAAGCTAATGAGAACAGTTCTATTTAGATTTCATATTAGAAAAAAAATATAAAAATCCTAATGGAATTAATGCAAATCAACTTATATGAGATGAATGAAATAAACAGGCCATGCTTCACCCTGCAGATTAGTCTAAGATCTGAACAGATTCTGAAGGAAAATGATAGCATTTGTTGTGGCAGGGGCTGGGGGAGAAGACTGTGGCAATCATTGTTATAACAAATTTACCAAAGATTTCTTGATTAAAATAAAAAATGGCACAATACTACAACAAAATGATTTTGATTATCTTATATTCAGAGCACCACAAAATCACAAATAGAGCTGCAAAATTATAAAGTCACTGCTAAACCAATCCATTCCCTCACGGTTTTCTATCCTATGAAAACTGAGTGATTTCAGATGTGCTTTAATTTACTTCCAGGAACTTGTGTCTCTCTGGAAACAAGCTTTCATGCCCTCTAGTGTTCAAAATCATAAACTAGTGTTCTCTCATTGCGATCAGTTACATCTAAACCAGGAACTCATTCTTATATATGCCATTCACCCAGCAGTTCCTCTGACCAAGACAAACAGTTCAACTAGTGACCTGAAGAGGGACAAAGGCAGCTGTTCATTAGCTTAATTGATCTCTTAACAATACAGGAGGATAAATTCAAAGATATATTGGTTCAATGGTTCTAGCATAATGATAGCAAGAAAAAGTAAGAGTTATATTGAGAGATTCCTTTCTCAGTGGAGTAAGTAACGTCTATCTACCTACAGCAAGAAAAACTTCATATGAAATATAAGCAATATAGGCCTATTGTTCAGGTGATTTAAAATGCTCAAGGAATATACATTCTTTAACAACAAACACTTCATTAAATTTTAAAAAAACAACCATAAACAGAAGTTACCAATATACTTTAATAGGGCTCCATACTATGGGACTGTATTTGTATGCAGTATCAAATACTATGCTAGGATACCTATGTACACCTAGGGTGGCAAATGCCAAGCAGTAAATACTTGCATTGTTTTGTGGAGCATCAGACTCTGGATGTGTACTGTCTACTTGTGTATCCAGGCAACCTATAATTCAGACTTTCTGTTTTAAATTAGAGATAAAATTATAAGAATCACACAAAGGAAAATACTTATCACAACCTTTTCCTTCAAGGATCAAATCAACAACATAATAAAAGAATTTTCTAACTGCCTCAGCCTCGCAATCTAGGCAAGGGTTTTTAGCCTGCTTTTTCTGTATTTGTATTACTGTTCCTCCTTGAACTAATTATTTAAAAAATCGCCACAGTAGACACAGAAAATATAGGCTCTAAATCTAGTGCTAGACCACTAGCCTAAAAAGTCATTCTTATACTGACTTACTGCTCAATTAATATTTAAATAGCTCAAGCAGATTGGAGCAAACTAGATAGAAAGAAAAAAAAAAACAGAAAATATAAATGCATGAGGTTCATTAAAGAAACATAAAAATAGAGGTTCATTTCCCTCAAGTAGAAAGATATGAACATGGGATTCCCACAAATGAATAATTAGGGCATTATGTAAACAGGATACTATCCCAAGATCCTAAAAATATTAGCTTTGAAAAATTATCAAATAGAGAAGGAATTTCAGAAAAAAAAAAGTATCAGAACATCCATTCTGGATCAGAAGAAAGTTCATCTAGAGTAGCACTTCTACATCAAGAGCAGCAGGCCACAAAATACTACAGAATAGACCTAGTACATGGTAATATTCTTCCTGAATATGCTCCTCAACAAATTGTGATCCAGGGATTTTGTGAGCTAAAACTAACTGCTAATCAACCATTCTTTAAAAATGCCAGCCAGAATCCTAATATATTTGAGAAAAGCATTTAAGTATATTCAAGATTGCATTTTTACTACCTCTCTGATTGTTAAGTTAGAGTTGATTCTATAATTTTCAAAATACAAAAAAAAAACTTTAAACAGAGCTATGTATCAACTTAAAAAGATCACTTAAATACTCAGAGTCTGCAGGAAATAACACTCTCACAGAACAGCCCTGTTCATACCAAAAATTCTTTCCCAGGATGAAGTGATTGAATACTGTGACATGTTTGGTCTTCCATTAAATTTATAGGTAGGCACAACAAAAGGCTAAAATGCTAAACTAATTGAAATTGTATTTACAGTGTACTTAAAGGCATACTTACAGACAATGCCTATTAGATGACAATAATATGTTCCTGTTTTGCCTTTGAAAAGGTTTATCTCACTAGCCATCACTGGTGCCTTTATGGCGAGCTTATCTGCTGTTTGAGCTGCACTGATCGAGCTGACTGGCTTTCTATCAACTACAATATTTGGGCGTCATACATGTATATACCACCTGCTTAGAGACAGTTTTCTTTACCATAGAGGAAGTCCTGTCCTGAGACTCTTAAGGGCTTAAATCTTCCAGAAAATGGGATTTAGACAACATTTTTAAAGGGAGCTAGAAGCCCAGATATTTTTAAAAACATGTGCTGCACACAGCTGAATTCAATCTCAAAGCTATGTGGTTGCAAGGTAGGAATTGTAACAAATGCACAGATTCAAAATGGTGGTAAACCCACTTTTACTGAGCTCAACTGAGCTCAGTTCAGCCCCATATTCCCAAATCAACAGTGTTAACTGGGATTGGCATACGACTGTACTTTTAAATAGGGACCACTTGAACATCACATACAAGCACCTCTTTGGTACTGTGAAGTGTGAAGAAAGATATTTCTAGTGGGTCCACCTCCAATACACAATCCACATCCCAGCCACTGACATATGTCCTTAGTAGGAGTCAGAATTTAGAAAGGAATTCAGTGGCTTAGCAGTCAGTCCTCACTTAACTGCCTCTACACATTAAAATAGCATGGTGCCTATTCTTTAGAAAGAGTAGAACCCCGAGAGCATTAAAAGCCAAAATTAATATTTCTAATGGTTATCTCATGGCACACGATTCGGCTCTGTCTCCTAAAGAACGGCCTTTTATTTGACCTTGCTCACTACATGTCTCTGTATATATGGCATCCACTTCTGGGCAGTAAAGGATGACAAAATGCTACCTCAAAGCTCCACTGAGGATTCAAATTGTTTGACCAAAGAGGCCTGACTCTTTAAATACATTTCAAATAAATAACTGAGAATTTTCCTTACCATAACTAAAAAAGACCTCACTGCTCACCACTAAATTTTTCCAAAGAGAAATGTCAAGCAGTGTAGAAATGGCTGCTGTCCATTAAAAACAGTACCCTTCCAGTGGGTCTGTATTAAAAATGAGTATAAATTGAGGAAGGAAAGATAATTTTGAAAAAAAAGTCAGCTGCCCTAAGGAGGTTCTGAAATGGAGTCAGTGAAAGTGTTTCTTTGTCACATGATAGAATTGAAGGAAAATATCTTTGTGCTGTTCATATTTTCAGCATAGATCTTTTGACAACCATAAATAGGAACAAGAAACTCCAGTACCAACCACTGTTTGCCATGTCATGAGATTGCAAGACAGAAGCTGGGTGTAGTCAGATCCAAATGGGCATCCAAAAGTGAGATTCACTTCCACATGAACCTGTGAACCACCACTTCATATGAACCACATTTCCTCTCCCAAAAATGGAGAGTAGGAGAAATATTCACTTGGAATATTTTTTTTCTCTTTCCTTTTCAAAAGAAAATATCAGAGAACATGAATAAGAATACACGTGGAAGGGGTGGGCAGCCTGTCTTTCTTGAACAAACACAGATGATCTACTGAATAACCTTGTAGGGAAGCTATTTTAGAAGCACTAAACAGTGTTTTTTTAGTATTGTATTCCAGATTATAAAAATAGATGGTAATGTCTTGCATTGTGATGCCTTTTATTCATTGGAATGGCAAAATTTGCCATTTGCCATTTGTTTGCACTAAACATAGTTGTTGTTCAGTAATTCATAGGTGAATTATGTAGAATACAGCATATAAATAAAAAAATAAAGTTTTCTTATAAAACAGACAGTTTTCAGTGAAAATGCAGAAGAAAATCTGAGCAAATCTCTAGATTTGCCTGGAATATTTTACGCGTCTTTTAAAGCAAGTGCAAAGTCCAACATTTTGGTCATTTTTAATAGGCTTTAGGTCTGCATTAAGTAGTAAAGGAAATCCTTAAATTCATAGAGAAAGATGTCTCATATTACAAATACAATCACAGAACAAAATGACTAATGCTTTTTGAAACACATGTAAAAGGTAAAACAGATATCTGAAAATGTCCAGCATGATCTTCAACTTCTGTTTCACAACAGAATTTTTCTGTCCTATCTGCAAAGTGTAAATTAGCACTTTGTTCTTAGATATTATTAAATTGTTGTTGTTGACTATTGTATTGGATGGTGTCTATTTGAATAAAATCTTTGATCACTATGATGATTTGGAACATCAGTTGCCAATATACTAAATCATTTTTATCAACATCACAATTCTGGACAATAGACAATATTTAGCTGAATGAATAAAGATATTTTGGAAATTACTTCAGTGATATTTCTGTAAATTGACAGTTGCAACAGATGAAGCTGAATCATCAGTCAATCATGGCTGAAATCAGGAAATGCAGCTGTACAGTACATTGATTTCATGATTATTATGCTGTAAAGAAAGTTGCAAGACTTATTAACCTTTTTGAACAGACCCTAGCTGAATATAGGTCATGTTCTATCATTTTACAATTACCTTTACTTTATAGTAAAAGGCAGGTTCAAGCAGATGGCTCTTCTTGAATTTTGGTACCTTCTTCCGTATCTTTTCCTAATGAGAAGTCTAGTTTTTTGGTTTGTTTGCTTTTCTTTTAATATCTTAAGTGTTTTAACCATATGCACTTTTGCAGATTTGCTTTAAGAATTATCTTGAAAAACATCTGTTGTAACAGGCATAACTGGGCAATGTGTCATTTTCATAAAATAACGTTCTTTTTTTTTGTCCAGACATCTGCCTATCTGAAGTTTAGACATATTTTCTATGTCTACATTGTACATTCAATGACTATTCTGGAAGAAACCTCACACCTAACATACTTTCAGTACTGTCAATACTTTGGATGTGTCCTGGATTATCCAGTCTATCTGACATCAGCCAGAAAATGTTACTGCAGAAACAGAAGGCAGTTGCCTGGCTCACTTCAGTTTACCATGACCCAGACATTGGAGACCATTGGATAGTTTTCTTCTCTGGACATTAAAAAAAAAAACAAACCCTAAAACCAAAAAAAAAACCACACAGATGGAAAACAGATGGAAAAGGCTTTGGGGGAAATAAAAGCTGAAAATCTCACCTCAGTGCTGGCCTCAAATTATTGCACAGCAACATTTATATTGTCACTATTTAACATGAACATACCTTTTTTTCAATTTAGTTCAAGAAAAAAGAGGAAATTAAATGCTCACATCTAAGTTGCAGGCTGGTAAAACTCCACCATAGGTTGTCTTACAGCACACTTCAGCATCTCCAAACTCTATATACACTAGTAGGCAGACTAAATAAAAACAAAGCAACATATTCTGTCCAAGGAGGTTCATCTTGATTTGGGTGCTATAATATATTTTGAAGTAGATATAATTATGATTTTATTTAAAAGCTATTTTTTAATTTTCTGAAATTGGTGTCAAAAACAGCCATTAGAGCATTCTTGGCAGCCCAAATTCAAAGCACATCCACTCTTTTGCACGGATTTCACCTGCTGCCTGGTTTGGAAGTTATAACAGACATTAAGCCTGCTTTTTTAACCATGATATCATAATCCCCATGTGCAGAAGCTTATTCTAATCCAGATCCAATAATATGCATTTATTTTTTAACATTTGACTGATGAATAATATACATTAAACAGTCCAATTAGCTGTTTGTGAAGACTCACACTGCAAAATATTTAATTAAAAATCAACCACTAAAACAAGAAACAAATTATTTATTTTCCAACATTATACCCAGATAAACACATACGAGTCAGAAGTGCTGGCAGTATCAGGCAATTGGCTCCTGTTGGCAGAATGACATAGTCTTTTATCTACCTACTTATCTACTGCAGTCTACCAGTTTCACTAAGGAGGAGCTTATCTGGAGAAGGAGAGAAGTATAGGACAGATACAAGACAAGGACAGGACAGGAAGAGAGGACAGATAAAAGTAGAGAGGTATGTCTTATAGGCATTCTTTTAGCCAAAGATGGAAGGTATATAGTAAATAAATTGGGAGATTATAGAAAAAGAAAGGGTAATGATTAAGGAAGCTGAATGCACAGCTGAAGAAAGACACAGAAAAATAATGCATTATATTTCCTCATATGCTTTCTATTTGAGCTTGCTTTGCTGAAGAGGTGTGTTCATAAGATGGGATGAAATGAAAGGAAGTTGTTTGTGAAAACATAATGAATTTTATCTTTGGGGCATTCAGCTAAGTACATAAAACTAAGAGTGAAAATTTACCTTACATTTTTAATACTCAGTTTCAAAATGAGTATAATGGGAGTCCCTTCTCAATTAAGTATTATTGTGAAGATTAATAACCACTGCTGTAAAGTACACAGTTATTCCAGCAATGAATCACCAAAATATTGGTTGGAAGGGACCTCTGGAGGTCACCTGCCCAGCCTTCCCCTGAAATTATGATTATTACCAGCACAGTACAGTTGAGTTGTGAGTTCAGCTGTGAGCTGTGTTTAGCTTAGTAAATTTCCATGGATGAAGGTCTTACAACTGCCTCAGGCAACATATTCAAGAATAGCACTACCATCCTCGTGGGAAAAATGAAGATTTTATCAAATAAAAATGCACACATACACCAAGGCCACAATTTGTGGCTTTGTTCATCATTTTCCACTATAGAGAAGAGTTTAGATATGTCAGTAGCTGTAGATGATTATTAGATTGCTCCTTAGTCTTTTCTTTACTTAACAAGTCCATCTCCTTCAACCTTGTCTCACCTTCATAGCCCTCCACTGGATCTCTGCTGGCTACTCCAAATCCCTATTTAAGTAGAGATTCCAAAGCCAAACCCAGTGTTTTAGTTATGGTAAGTAAGGAAAACAATTACTTCCAATATCTGTTGAGCAAGTCACCCTAATATAGCTCAGCATGCAGTTTGACTTGTTCGTGATAAGAGTGCCCTATTAGCTCCTGTTCAACCTGGTATCCACCAAAATCCCTAGGTGCTTTTCAGCCGGGTGACCCTCAAACCCTATGATTTGAAAAAAATATGAAGACTATGGTTATTCTGCCCAAAAACTCTGCATTTCTGCATATAAAACTTTATGGTTGGCTCAATCCTCAAGTTCCTCTAGTTTGATGATCCACTGTTTGCTATATCAGCAACTCCCCTTACCTCCTCCCATAAGCAAGAGACATCCTGGCGGCTTTTTGTTTCTTTTGGAACCAATGTAGTCTAATTTGCAGCTCAGTTTTTAATTCCCAAGGGGATATATCAAGCAAGTCAAGACTGAATTAAAATGTTCAATATTTAAAAGAGTTAATTAATTTTATGAGGGCTATATTTTGAACTATTTTTAGATTATTCTGAATCTAAAAGACTGAAAGAAAAATGTCAAGTGAACTTCAAACTAATACCCTTGAAACTACCAAAGTAATTTTCCTGTAATGTTAAGTTCAGTTAAAAAGCTATTTCACTCTTTAAAAAATTACATATATATTGGCAACAATCTGTATTTCAGACAAGCATTTAAAACAGCTATAATTACTGTGCATGTACCATTTTTGATAACTTTTTTTCACTCCTAAAAACGAGACTTGAATCTTCGAGAATAACTTCATTATGGGAACCTAGCCTTTCCTATTTAGCATTAAGAGTTCCCTGCAGTCTGACTCCCACACATAAAACAGTTTAAACCTCAAAATCAACTCTTTTTACAGCAGAACTGCACACACTGGAAGGAAAGGCAATCAATTTCCATTTCTTGGAGGACATGTTGCTCCTGTGTTTGAAGCTTTTTCAACATACTCAGACATTGCTCTTGGCAACACAATCATGAACCTTATCCTCTCAAATTATCTGTTTCTGCAATATCCTATAGGCATACAACGCAGTTATACAATTGCTTATCCAGCCCACTAACAAACTCCACTGCTATCAATGGTTCCTAAAATCAGGTCCATATATCTGCTTAGGTGAAAAGAGAAAGTTAGGAATTAAAAAATACAGTATAAAATGAGCACCAAATCATTGTGCTATGTTCCACTTAGAAATTATAATAGGGCTTAATCATTATAGCATTTGAGCAGATGCAAATGCAAGATGCATCTAAGCAGATATTGAGGATTATATTTATTACATGTTACATGAAGTGGTAAATCCTGGAAAAATTCTGAATTGTAAGTATTACTGATTCAGCAAAACACATATAGCTATTCTTTTCTGTTTCTTTAGATTATTGTATCACTAAAATAAAAAAATGCAGTAATTTATCCATCAAAGAGATAGCAAAATATACTAGTAAAAGCAAGCAGACTTATCAAAAGATGTTGTAATTACAAGTAATCATAACACTTAATAATTGAAAATGATAGAATTGAAAATTCCCATTGAAAATAGGGGAAATTTTCCCCCTTGTTTTTGTCTATTTTGTTTGTTTGTTCTGTTGTTGGTTGGTTGCTTGCTTTTGCTTTTGTTTGTTTTGCTTTTTTTTAACTTGTCATTTTCTTTGGAAAATTTTGGCTATAATGAGTTACAAGGGAGACTAACTTTTATTTAGGACTATTTTAGGTGGTCAAATCAATAGGAAGCACATTGCAAAGAAGAATCCAAACAAGAATTAGATACAAATTTCTGAAATCTAAAATAAAGGTTTATAAAAGGCATACTTTAGAATGCTAAAGAAGGTAACTTAATGTAGTTACTCTATCAATAGAGGAAATTATGACAGAATGAGCAAGTAAGACTGAAAGTGGTTGTATGGCATCATCATCATTCTCTGAAAATATAGCAGTGAAATAGCAAAGGAAACTACGGAAATAAGATTGGTAGAACAGTACTATTAGTAGATATTCGTTGGTACCATAAAACATTCATGTTTAGGCATCTGGGCCTAAAATTATTAATTTTCCTGAAACATTGGAAGTGAAAGTAAAGAACTCATTGTCTTAATATTCCTACTTAAGATGCTAATCGCATATGGCTCTGCAAACTCAGAGGAGTGAAAAACAATGGATATATCTCCCAATCTTACGTTTTGCACGTATTCAACCCCTGCAATGCTAATGGGTGATATTCACGGTTATCAAATAGTGAATGTGCCCCAGAATGTAAACATCTGCTTCAAATTTCCTGGCTTTTGTTGATTTGTCCCAGTCATAAAGCTATTTAAGTGTACATTTCCGTTACTAAATAAAATAAGTAATAATGATGCAGTTGATGTGCTTATCCGTCTACCAACATCTGTTGCTTTATGGTTGCTTTTTATTATTTACTTTTTGCAAGACATTTCAAGTTAAAATCCAATAAGCATTTTTAATAGCCACCGATTCTACTCTTATTGAAAATTAATAAGAATTTAAGGAAAATATAAATTGTTCTATATGCTTACACATAGAGGCATTCTTATTTCTTACCACTGATTTTACTAAAATTATATATCCATACCTTGAAAAATAATGCTATGAAAGATATTTACCAAATGACTTGCAAGATTATTAGGATTACTGAAAACAAAACCAAACAAAAGTAGGAATCCATCATACATGGACCTTTTTCTTGTTGAGCTGCCAAGTAAGCTGTAGACACACAATTGACTATTGTGTCAGGTAGAACATCTCATCTGCTTTGTAGGGACAAACCTAAGCCTAATACTCAGCTCCTTATCAGTTTTGAAAGCACAAGCACTGGCTTCAGCTAAGTCTCTGGCCTGGAAATACAAACATTCTGGCCAAACTCCTGAATATATGCAATCAGGCACACACATACAAACTACCAGAAGAACAAATGAACTTCCTTTTGGAATTTCTTTAAGTAGATTTAAGTAACTTAATGCCTGTCTACTATTTCCTCACAAGAATCATTAGCCAATAAGGGTTTTACCTAGGTAAATGTTTGCATTTACTGAAAAAAATAAAAGTTTTCTTTTAGGCAAGACTTTTGTGAAATGCAGTAATGCATGCAGTCAGATAATCTGATTCTTATCACCACAGTGTTAAACCTAGAAAGTTCTGAAACAAATCTATCACATTAAAGCATCTACTTGAGCAATATGCTAACATTCATTCATTAAAACAACGTGGTTTTTTGGTACTGCTGAGACACACACGTTAATAAGAAAACTAGAAATTTCTTGACTATCAAATGCAATGGTACTGAAAGTTGCAGATTCTTAACACTAACAAAGAACAGAAAAGCAAGTGCTAGCTGTAGAAAAAAAAAGCCACTAAATTTGCCAACTGTATAAAATCATGTAACACAATTTGTTTTTATTTTTTTTCATTTCCAAAATAATATGTCTAAAACATATCCAGAGTTCACACAGTTTGCACAACAGCTCTCTCATCAGACAATAAGCACAATGTACAGCTTCAAAATGAGTGATAGCTGCTCTTACTCAATATGCCCAGCATTGCTCACCAACCCCATATTTTAGTTTCCTTTTTTTGCATTCCTCTAGCCCTTTCTGAAAAACATAATAGCAAGAGTCCACGCTAGCAGTTTCTGTGACAGACTTCCATGTTCTTCTTCACCAAGCATTTTGCATAGAGCCCAACGAACAGGAAAGTCATTATCAGCAATGTTCTGTGTGAGAAAGTGAGATTAAAACCAATGCAAACTGGCTAATTATTGCATTGCTGTAGGAAGTCTAGCTATATAAGCAAAACACATGCTCCTATCACTGACATATGCTTTATTATTTTTCTTTTTTAATAGAGATTTTAAATTAAAAAGCTAAATAGTGTGTTACTGATTAATGATGTCATAATTATTTTTATGCTAAAATTAGAATATTGAATAATGTTTGTAAGCATAAGAATTAAATGAATTCTAACCATTTGGGGTTTGAAAATAATGGTTTGAACTGATATTCCTTTCATTACAAATACACCGTACATTCAAAAAAATATGCCATATATTTTGAATAAATATTTTCATGTTTGAAGACTTCCTGAGCCAAAGTTTGGGGATTTTTTTCCAAGAATTTGTCCAGTTGCTCTTTGCATCCATGGAAATCTTCAGCATTCACAACCTCCTTTGACAAGGAATTCCATCGCTTAACTATGCATTTCATGAACCACTTCTGTGGTCAATTATACAACTGCTCCTCCCTTACTCTCGCTCACATTTCAGTCGGACTAACAGAGATGCGAAGCCGTCATTTCCCAATCATACGTTTCACGATCTTGTCTGTCATCTCTTTTTTTTTTTTTTTGTGACGAAATGCTCTAATCTTTGTTGCCATTTCTCATGACATTTTCATACTTTTGAACATTTCTTATCTTTTTCTGTATCTTTTCCTGACAAAGCTGTGTTTAAAATCAAAAGAATTTGGGGCAGTAAACACTCAAAACCAGGCCCTACAAAGGGTTTATAAATGTTGCAGACCTTTCTGTTTTCTGTTTCATTCATCATCATCTCTAACACCCAGTTTTCTTCCCCAGCTATGCTTTTAGTTCACCCTTCTTGATACTGTATCTTTATTTGCCAAGAACATATTTAAATCATTTTTTACTAATTTATTCTAAACTGTATTTATCTAGTTTGCTGCAAGACTGCCAGGGAACAGTAGCATAAGTTTTCCTAAAATCAGATACACAAAATCCTCAGCTTTTCCTAATCTTGGGCTTCCAATAACTGGATTGGTTACCTTTCAAAAGAACAAAGTCATGTTGGTTGGACATAATTTGTCCTACTTAATCCACATTGGCTGTCAGGGATCTTTTCCACTTAATCGTCCTCCATTTGTTTATAAATTGACTGTGTGAGAAGTCATTACCTAGAATTCTGAGCGAGAAAGGTAAGGCTTGAATATGCAGTTACGCTTAAAGAGTTGCCCTTCTTCAGCAGAGCCGTAAGAGTTGTCAGTGCACGTGCATTTAGGCGATCAGAAGCCCTAGGCATATTATTCTAACTTTGCTTTCTAGCAAATGAAAGATGATGTACTAGGTCAGCTAAAAAGTGGAAACAGCATAAGATATTTCTGCCCCAGTAAACTGAGTGGGCCAAAAATATGGCTGGTTCTGGAAGCGAATCACAAATACATGAAACAACCCTTTCTGTATGAGGAAGAGGGCAGATGACTGAGAGCACTGAGAGCCTGAGTTATCTAGTTTTACATTGTGACTGCACATCTGTCACCCTCAAATCTCAGTAATGGAGACTGAAAGCATTTTTTTTCTTTATACTGTAAAAAGCTACAGACAGTGCCACAGATCAGCTGAAATGGAGCGAGTCAGTCCTGAGCCCCAGCTACTAAGACGACTGCTGCACAATTTCTTCAGTCAACTTTTTGCCTAACTTTTGAAAGATGGAGCTGCATTTGCCCTCTTTATTTCTCTTTGATCCAGACACTGTATGAAAATCCTATAGATAAGTATTAATTATTCAGCTAATTTGTTAGATGCTTTCCATTTTAAAACATTTGAAGAGCATGACTGAAAAATACGAAACTAGATCAATGATACGAGCTGCGTATCACTTATAACAGTATTGAAACAAATGAAACATTTTACTTCTCTTTTTGACAAAGTTTTTCTACTATTGTTGACACAAGACTTTCCACTGTATTTCAAGCTACACTAATGCATAAGTCTACCATTATTCCAAACACTGATATGTTTCCCTGAAATTTCTCTAAGCCAAAGTTATTTAAAATTTAGTAGTACTTGGTTTCAGCACAGGACTTTCAGAGAAATCATTCTCTACTTGTATGATAAGCTGATACAAAGAAAAATTACTTAGCTGGTCTTTATGATTTATCCTCAGTTCAGCAACTACTTTAGTAGGCCTAGTTACCAAATACAACAGCGATGAATTCACCCCAAGTGATGAGTCCACCAACCTGGAATCCTGTCGCTGGCCTCCAGTGATCGAATGGGCCTGAACAGTGATAATAAATTTATCCATTGAGTACGAACCTTTTACTCTGGGTTCTAATCAAATTGACTACAGCGGTTGTTTGCAGAACAATCAGAAAATGAACTTAGAAATGAGCAGTAAAAACATTTAGACAAACTCAGAAAAACTGCAGATTGCCTGTAAATGTTTTTTAAGTCACAGTTAATAGCTTCAACTCCTTTTCAGATACACCAACCAATGCCTGCAAAGAGCAAGAAACAAATAACAAAACAGTCATTAGATTCTTTTGCCACAGCAATTACTCATGGGGGCAGGAGGGATTTATTTAAAGGAATGAATATCATTATTAATGATACAAGATAAATGGCAGATAAGTAAAAATGTTATATCTATGCCTGCGAGAAGAAAAGCTAGCAGGAAGAAAGAGGGATAGCCTAATGTTAAACAAGAACAACAATAACAATGTTGTTTTCTACTGTTGGGATTTGGTTGTTGGAAATTATAGGAATTTATTATTCCAATTATATTACTGGAATTTATTACTGAAATGTATTATTATTGGAAATTATTAAATATATTTAATAAGGTATTATTCTAGTAATAAATTATTATTCCAGTGAATGCCAGTACTGCTCACAAACAAGGAACATATAAAGTCCATAAACACAAAGTGTTAGAACTGTATTAGCCACCACAAGAGCAGTCAATACTGTGGGGGAAGAAAAGGGAAAAGGAGTCTGTCGGGAGGAACGCCAAGGTGCCTGTGCAGAAGAGCCACGGCAAGAAGGAAGCTCAAGTTCGTCCAGGCCCTTGGCCCACAGAGCATCCCCTAGGAGGGAGAGGACGAGAGCAACAGGAACCGCAACTCTGCTAAGCAGAGGCCATGACAGCAGAGGATGAGGCAGGAAAGGGGAATTTTCCGATTAGGAAAGCTTTTGTCAGTCAATTTAGGATCTTTCTCAGTGTGCCATGACAGTATGACATGCTGATTTGTAAACACTATCATGTACTAAAACAGCATTTATTTCAAGCATCCTGGAAGTGAACAGAGCAAAATAAATATTATTTATTAGAATATTATCTAGGTCCCTGTTTCAGCTTGTGCTGTAGGTGGAGGAAACATTCAAGATGGTATTTAAATAGCCAATTTTATATCAAAAGCAGACCAACCTCTGGCTCATTACATTGTCAAATGCAAGTCCTATCAGCTCTGATAAGCACAACATTAAAGAGAAAATAAACCAGTCTTCCCCTGTACGCCAAGCATAAGTTGTCTGTATATTCCTTTGCAGTAGAAGAAAAAAACACGGCTTCTTTATATATCTCAGTTACAATAAATCACTTTTTAACCCCAATTATTTTCCAATAAAATCAATTCTTTCTTAGAACAAGATGTACTTTTCGTCATAGTTCACCATAATAATACTAAAGCTCATTGATTGTTTCTATTTTTATTGGCATGAAGATAAAACAAATACATGAACATTAGTCCAGGTACTGACTCCCACCACTGTGTCATTGCAATTGAAACATTTCCATGGATACCATTATAAAATGATGAATACCTGGATGATTCGATGAAAAGCTACTTGTACACAAGCACAGACGCATATGAGAAACAATCGTCTTGTTTTGGATGATAATTTCACTATTTTTTTTTTAATTTCTCCTATTGCAAAATGAAATCACATTAAAACATTTGGAAATTTTACAGTCCAAATTTTTAAAAGGTCTGTATTTCAGGCTAATTGAGATGCATTCGGATCAGATTTTTTTTCATTTTAGCTTTCACTTTCTATTAACAGCCATCAGAGGCTTCATAATGTATGAATATAACAACAAAAATATCTTCTGAAAAAGAAATTTGAAACATTTCTTCTGAAAGGTAAAAAGTATTTTTTACTTTGAAAATACACCTTTTCAAACAAGTCTTTCATGTTTTCACTTTCAATATTCGACCAGTATTACTAAAATATCAAAATGCTTGTGTCAGCTTCAGCAATATCCATGAGAACATTTCAAAATGTAAATAACTGAATGCTTGCATGCTTGTGTGCATGCGTGTGAATGTATGTGCATGCTTGTGTGCATGTATGTGTGCATAACATACATATGGACTGGGTTTTTCTCTAAAGAAATTTCCAGTCCTCAAAATAACTCATAGTCCATCTCCACAGTCTAGATGGACCTACTTGTCATCTCCTATAAGTATCTGGCTATAAAAGAATGTAATTAATTCTCTCAGTATTGATATATTTTTCATTGATGACAGAAAACAAATCAGCTGGTTGTTTGCATATTAAATAATTCATCTAGTGCAACTTAGGATACATTCTAGATCTACACATTCTTTATACAACTCCTTATAATTTCAAGATCTCATAATTTCCTAAACTTAAACTGTTAAGAAACAATAAAATATATCCAAGTATGTCTACCCGATTCAGAAGTGAACTTTGCCATGTTAGAGCAAAATGTGCATAGATTTCTATTATTCTATTCTATTTATATTATACTTTATTTATATTTTTATATTATATTTATATTAATATTTATTTATTTTTTGCAGTAACTGTTGCATCTCATAGTATCTTGTCTCCCTGATCTCCAGTTATCAACTGGATAAACTATCCTATGAAACTTGAAAGATTTAGTATTTGCAACTGCATCTTTCCCAAAGTTTAGGATGATCTGTCACCAATCCAAGCTTATAAATGTCTTACAATATGAAACATAATTAGACATTTTGAGATTTATTAATAATTCTTACCAGCTACACAGCTCAGCAACTGATACCAAGAAAAAAATAAATGGATGCTACTCAAATGCAAAACAGTTCTCTTAAAGCTCTTTCTATTCACACCTCTCCCTGACAGCTGAATCTGTTTTCTTCTGTTTACCAAGGAAACACTTGTTGCAAATCCATACCCAAAAAGACTAACCAGAGTACCAGAGGCAGCACTGCTGGTCATTTCCTTCATTCTTCGCAAAGCTTTCAATATTTTAACAGTGAATTCCACCTTCTCAAGATCTCCTAAATTATTCTTGGCTACATCAAAGTAATAATTCTATTATATTCCGCTTAAAAATTCTTTACCTACCACTTTTGCAGCTTCTGCCTTAAACTAATACAACTGGAAAATATGAAATAGTATGGAAAATATGTTTTATTTCCTGCCACCAGCAGGATAAAACCAAGGAAGGCTGATTTTTCTGTAGAAGAAGTTTCAGGAAGCTTTTCAATTCCTTTCATAAAGGAAATGTCTCTTCATGGCACAGCTTGATAAGATGCCATAAAAAGAGGGTTTGGAGATACACTTCTTAAACTAATGATTCAAAAATACACTATCATTAAGAAAATAAGTCTATCAGGTGTACATTGACAGCACTGTGGAGCTTCATAAAGAAAGTATCTGATGTATTGGGACACTTTCTAAGATAGTTGTCACAAAAAGTCTGTTTATAGCTATTTTGCATATTTTGCTATTTTATAGTATGGAACAAATGTATTTCAAAACAAAAGATATGAAATACTCCACGTAATGCATAATAATAGACAAATAAAATATTTTTTAACCAAACTCCCTGTATATTTTAGCTTGAAATTCAGAAACAGTAACCCTAGTTTAGTTGTATTCAAACACTTAAGTAACAATTTTTCCCCGAAAAATGGTGTCTAATTATTTATCACTGTAGATATATAAAACACTGCCCAAAGAATAAATGTGCTGAATAAATAGATTATTCAAAGATAAATTTGGGCTGGTATAAGACAGACAATTCTTGCAGTTAGCTGCTATTGTATTTTTTCATCCTATTTCTCCTTGCCAGTTCAACACTGAACACAGATTTTTTTTACGTACGCCCTTTCTCCCTCTTCGCCACACACAAGCACAGACCATTTAAAGGCTGCAGCTGTAGAGAACGCAAAGAACAATAAAGGCTCATACCGTCTCCTCTGCTGTTTAATATCAATTGGCTTGTTAATAGCATAAGGCGATCCATGAATGTAGGCACTCCGGCACCTAGCTACTTTCTCCAGAGTCAGGTACTCACAGCTAGATGGTAAACTCATCTTGTCCCAGTATAAGCACTGTGAGGCTAATAGCCAAAAAGAAAACTGGAAACAAAATGCTACATAACAAATTTCATCCAAGTATGCTATTCAAAATGAGCTTAGCACTCCTCTGCCTGGAAAGCAAATGCCCCTCTCTTCAGCTGCTGCGATCGCCCTCTTGGATACAGGAAGTTGGCTGCTTATTTCCATCTAGTCATACTCCAACCAATTACTGATTAAGCAGATAAAGCGGAAAGTCTTTAGCTTCTCAGAAACGGCTTCCCCCACCCCTAGGCACTGATCGTTTCTGGTTTTCTTTTTTTTTTTTTTCGTAGACAGAGACTGTAAGCAGAGTTTGAGCCCAATGTCTAAAGAGCCACAGACTGAATTCACTTTGAAGCAAGAGATGGGGCTGTAAGGCTGCTTTTGTACGGATCAAATGATCTCTTTAGGAGGAAGAGAAGCCCTCCACAAGTCCATTTCAAAAGGTCAAATAACTTTTCAGATTCATAGCATGTACTCAGAAGGATTAGATACAATATAAATAATGGTTCCAGGGTTTAATTTCTGGAAAAAGCAAAAAGAGGATCATACATGCATTTGCAAAGTGTTACTCTTTGTGACATGATTCTTATTGTGAAAAACACATGAGACCTCACATAAGAATTTACTAGACCATGACTGACATGGAGAATTAAACAGTTGTTCGTATAAAAAATGAAGCTGTTTTAAAACATTTAACCACTCATGTACCCTTGTGATTGCCTGTTTTCATGAAAGCACATCTACTACTTCTACCTTTGCACAGTGCCCTTTCAGGTGCCAAATGCATAAAGCCGACAAGTGGTACTTTAGAGGCACCTTGGAAATCACACTAAATCAAATTAAAAGCTTGATGTTACACTGCAACATTAGAATTTGTGTGACACAAAAGAGAGTCACATTTTGCACAAAAAAGGGCTGTATCACCAAGAATTGCAAAACAGTTGCTTTCTAATACAGTATTACATGCACCTAAGTCTATCTGGCGAATATTGGTCCTCCTGAATGGCTGGAATTAAATCAAAGGAGGCTGCAAAGGTGGAACTCCAACAGGAAACAAGGCAATAAGAAAGATAAGGCTCAGGGAGAAAACAATGGAGCCAGGGGAGTGTTTCCAAGAGGGGAATACCCTCAGCCTGGCTCCTAACAGGGTGGTAAAATTTACCTTTCCTAGGCTACGGAATGCTAGAAAAAGAACTGAATGATAAGATGGTGCCCAACCATCTTTGTAAAAGTATGCAAGGAACAGGGATGCCCATTGCAAGGGATTCTGCTGCTGTGAAACAGGCTGCTGCTTTGACACAAAAAGAATTAATGAGAGGGAGGGATACTTACGAGATCTGCCAAGAAAAAGTTAAGAGGTTAAAACAGGTGATCATGTTGACCATATAAACTTGCTTGCTTGTTTTTCTCTGGGCTTTATAACTTTGAAGGGGGAAAAAAAATCTGTGATTCTCTGTTTGACAACACTGATTTGGGAACACAAATTCTCAGTTCAGAAGTAACCAAAGTGAAGGACTTGGGAGACATGGACCATGGCTCCACCTACGTTCACACTACTGGAATAGGAGAGACCAATGTCCAGGAAAGCACTCAGGACATGGACCTGGTGGTACCACCAAAGTGACTTCCTGAAAGTCCGAAACAGTTCATCCCATATCTGTTGCATACATTGAATTCCTTGCAGGAGATTGCTAAGGGTCAAAAAAAGTCAGGCGAATGTCACTGCTCCTCAGCTGTAACAGAAAAGTGTTTTTCCAGTTGTTCTAAACTCCATTAATGTCCTGAAACTTTTTTTGTGGGTATAATGCAAACATCATTTTGCATGCACAGCAACCATAAATTTCAGCTCAAGTTAAGTAAATGTTACAGTGCATTAATGGCCATTTTGAAAAAGAAAGGGGAATACATAATCCTCAAAAGATAAAAATGACTGAAGTGAGACTGCCTGATAATCTGCATTAGTCTTTTTCATGTGATGATAATACTACAGGAAATATATTATGGTTTATGTATATTCCTTAGAGTATAAGGCATAAGTAGTTAAAATTCTTTTAAAAAATGAATTCAGCTCCATACTAAAAGAAGTTAAAATAAATACATAAATTTAACCTAGGTCTCATCAATCAGCAATTCTTCAACTTGCAGAAGGAAAAAGATCCTAAAAGCAAACAACCTTCATCTCCTTTTACTTTAGTTAAGAAATAAAATAAAATAAAATAAAATAAAATAAAATAAAATAAAATAAAATAAAATAAAATAAATAGTAAGAGAAGCAGGGAAAAATAAGAATCATTTAATAATAATCTGATATAATATAGGGTAAGAGGTTTAAGAAAAAAGGTATAACTACAGAAGTACTTCTAGATATGAAACAAATACTTCCTTTAGATGTCATGGAATAGATTTTTTTTCATTTCATACACACAACATACAACTAAAAACACTTGCTAGATGCAAAAATTGGCTTAAATGATGCACACTCACAACTACATGTATCTCTCTGAGGGAAGAGTTAAAATGTGCACAGCAGCACTTCAGCAGACAAGTGGTTTCAGTGTCCAAAGCAGTGGATTTACTGAGCAACCCTCATCTGTCTTGCCTTGGAAGAACGGGGACATTTCCTAGTCTCCTTCCCAGCAAACTCCTTTTCTTTCTATTTTCTTCACTTAACCAGTTTTAAAAGATTTCCCTTTATATATTTAAGTTCAATCTTGCTGTTGAACATCAAGAAAAGATCTCTAGAAATATGTGTTATTTGCATTTTTGTTCCCAATTTATGAATATTTGTCATGTTCAGAGAAGTGAGATATATATTCAGCGATGACATATAATTGGTCATAAGACTACACACAACCTATAGCTTCATCTTGTTCAAAGCAATTTACCTCCACATAGATTCAAGGGCATTTTGGAATTTATTTTTAATAACTGCAATTTCTGTGTGGACTTTTATTTTTACATTTTGTAACTCAACAACTACATTTGCTGTATGCAAGTGGTTCTGTTTTTACCATACACTCAATTAGTTCTTTTAACTTTGCCAGTAGGTAGTTTTGCCATTGAAACCTGGGACTCCATACTGCTGCCCTTTGAGACCTGCTTTGTTATTAAGACTCCTAAAGATTTTTCTCGCCTTTATTTCTTTCAATGACCCAGAGAGCCTTTCATCAAACCTTCTATTCTCTCCCTTACATATTGTAAAGGCATTAGAATAACCACTCTGGGACACACTATAGATGTCCAGTCAGCTCAGTAGCCAATTTCCAATGATGGTCAAGAAACCTACTGTTCATGTGGAAGACTTTATAATGAAAAAAAACAGAAATGTCACACAAATAGAAATTTAATAATCATGATACAAAAAAAAAAAAACCCCAACATAAAATTTACTTTTTGGCACGGAGTATTTGATAAATATAAGCAATTAAAAACCAAGAGTTCTTATTAAATCCTGTCTCCAACCCCAGACAGCCAGTGCAACTATATATAATGTTACTCATTAAAAATCATTAATGACATACTGCTGTAGTCACACAGCAGAACAATTGTGTTTATTCATCTTTCTAAATGAACATCTTCCTTGAACATCAGCTGTTACAACTATATTTAGAATACCAAGGTAGCAATGCAAGCCTTGTTTATTGAATAGGCAAAATAAAGACATTTTAGAAATGTTAGGTCAAAAGTATTGTTAACATGCATGACTTATGTAGTGAACTGACTAACATTTTGACTGCTTGAAATTAAATCTGTATATTCTGTACAAGTTAATAATAAACTCATTTATGAGCCTAGCCTAGGTATATACAATGCTCTTTTAATGGGATATTACCTTATATGGATTTATTTCTTATTTTACCAAAATATGGGTAAAATAAAATTTGTATCCTTTATTTGCACAATATTCATCTGTCTGAATTAAAATGGACAACATACAGATGAAACTGAAACTCTGTGTGTCCTGTTGCTGGTTTCCACTGATTTTCCACACAGATTTTTCCATTTGAAACCATCATTTTAAGAAAGCTATTATTTTCTAGTTAAATTTTAACCTTTATTAATTGTTTTATTGATAACTCAATGAATTAATCAAAGTAAAATGACCATTCAGTCCACTTTACTATTATCAAGATTTTGTGATTCCCACTGCAAGGACTAGACTCTCCTCTCTACAAATTGACCACCACATACAATAACGTTTAAGAATGTATAATAGTGATCTAGTAATACACATTGGTTCTAATTGGCACACTATAACCAGGCTGTCTTAAAACTACAATGTTCCCTTTTAAAAAGTAAACATTGTCCTTGATAATGTTAACACAAATCATTCACGACATTCATGCAAGTCTGCAAGAGTTGTCCACCCTTAGCCAGGTAGATCCCTTCCTTATTGCCCCATCAGTGGAAATGAGGAACATTTTCATTTGAAAGTGAAGATGACTAGACTTTTGAGTAAAAAGGTGCTATAAAAACACAAAAATATAAAAATCAGGACCTTGGTATTTAAATTCAGCTCTTAAAATAATTAATGTATATTTCTGTCATTATGATTTTCATATCAAATACTTTATCTTAAAATAGAAACAACGTCATTATTTTATCTCTTCAGGTTATTGTGAGGATAAATGCACAGGCCATTTGTCAAGCCCTCAGATACTGTAATGCTGAATACTTTAGAAAAGTGAATACAGAAAATAAGAAACTTTTAAAGGTCAGGTTTCCCAAAGTTACACAGACTTTATGATGGAATTAAAAAAAAAAAAAAAACAAAAAAGGTGGGGAGCTCTCCACAAAGGACCATGAAAATAAAGTACAAAATAGTGTTGCCTACACATGGAACTCTATCCATCCCCCTGCAAAATGAGGGTAAGATCCTATATACAAAATGGCAGTTATACAACTGAAGACTATCAAACCAGGTATGCAGGGCCAAAATTAGGTATACTTTAGTAATAGTAATTTAATTATTTAATAATTTTTAATAGTAATTTAATTCTTTACAAAGCTGGAATGTCAAAGTGTCCAGCAGATTTTTCCTAATGCATTTTTGTTGTATGGAATTTTAAGTAGGCTGGCAGATAAAGGAAGTACAAAGACAATGAAAATATTCACCCTTGTGAAAATAGTTCAGAAATCATAGTCTGTAGAGAACAAACAAAATCCTCTTTTCTTCACCACTAAGTTCTTAAAGTATTGTGTTTTAATCTTTCAACTGTAACAATTATAATACTTTTATTCATGCTGCAGCAAACATATTCTGTTAAACTACCAGAGAATTTAGGATTCTTTTCCTTATCAACATCATCCCAATTTCTGATCTCTGCTGGAAATGAACTTCAGTATTGCAGAGAAAATAAATTGCACATTGATTTTCAAATGAAATCAATAGAAAATTTCACTCCCAGGGGAACGGCTTCTTACTTCCTTTATGTGGCATTGTGACAGGTACATTATTATGAATTCTTCTGAAAGAAAAGCAGGGTTTACTTCTCTTGCAGGAAGGGTTTCCCCCTTGGACAGGGTTTCCTTTCCCCATTAAACCTTTGAAAGTAATTAGCAGTTAGTCTTCATCTCTTCATATGTTTTATATATATACGTGTGTGTGTGTATACAAATATAAGGTTTGATTCCTATCAAGGTGAAACACACCATACCACCATCACACAATAAATCCTTCTCTACAAAATGGCTTAATTGTATGAAATGAGTTGCTGCCTTCCAGAGTGAACTGCCGAGCAAAAGTTAGGGAAAAGACTATGCTCACTCAGTATTTGCAAAAGCTGCAAATTTGCAAAGTCTGTAAAAGCTACTGTAAAAATAAGGAAAAAACACAAATTAAGCCCTTATCTCCTTTTCATACTGTAAACATTCATGCACACATTTAGAGCAATGCCTAAGCCTTTGAAGTTTTGCAGTGAAGACTCAGTCTGATGTTTTCCCTGTTTCATCACCTTAAATTTAAAACCCATTCAAACTGGATAATGGCTTCATTAAGGACTAACAACATCCTGTGCTACCAAAGCCTTAAACAAGTGAAGCAAATGTGTTCTGCTGTGTGGTGTTGAAGCTCCTCATGATTCTACAGGTGAAAAGGTTGGAAGTGACTCTTGCCAACTTTTGGAGGTTTTTTATGGCTTGAAGTTGTAACTGTAAACAGTCACCAGGTACTCAAGATAGCAATCGGTATATCTGAAGCAGATAAAAGACAAATCAAACTTTCAGAAAACTCCACTGTGAGCTGTGAGACACTGAGCTAGGCAACTTATCTTTAGGTGTGAGTTTGGGTAAGGTATAAAGCCATTCCTTCCAGCTTCTGTGAGTGTCAACATATATCCGATTATAGAAAGCTGACAGATTGTACCCCTCAGGATGGTGGGAATGAGAAGTGCCAGCATAATCAGTCAGAAGAGACTGTAATGACATTCTCAGACTTGTCATATGATCTTACAGCATTACGTGTTTGCTGCTGATGAACATCACGTTGCTGCTTTACAGATTTTTGAGAACTGCTGGATCTGTAGCACTCTTGCTTGAATGTGAGTAAGGCAAGCCTTAACATTTCCTGAGATAAGATATATTCTGTTATCCTAGCAATACTGAACTCAAAAAGACCATGTGGAATTTGTAGTCCTTTTCTCTATACAAACAGATTTTCTCATCTCTGGGAAAAAAAAATCAGAAATATTTCTTTTCAGAAATAAAGCGTCAGACTTGTTTTTTTTTTTTTTGTTTTTTTTTTTTATATAGTGTAACAAGGAT
>JAUBNY010000700.1:9666281-9680544 GCA_032275445.1 Crypturellus soui
TGGAATATGAGTATTTTGACTAGAGTGGAATTTTGAAATCACTTTATCAGCTAATTTAAGGTCATGTTTATGTGAAGTCTTCTTGAGGGAGACCTGTAGTAGTGCTCAAAGCATTTCACACACTTCTAGTTGAGGAACTAGCAAATAGGGATAAAAAAAGAAAAAAAAAAGAAAAAAAGGAAAAAAAAGAAAAAATAAACAGAGGAAAAACGGGGAAAAGCGTTTCCATGAGGTTGTTGCTGACTATTCTCAAGTGTGCAGAAATGGGCATGTGGTAACTTGCTCGAGCTGAGCATGAAAAATATGCAGGAGAAAGTCATGAGGTTCTTTACATAGTAATGGACTTTTTTATTTTCCTGGCTTACAGTATATGGTCCTAACAAAATGAGATTATTTAGTTGTTGCCTGGTTAATACACTGTTCTGTTTCGTACAGTGAGGTTCTCTTGTACCTCTGCAGCATTGTACATATATGTTATTACATGTTATGCACACACAGACTACTAGAAAAGTTTCTACTGAGACTCCCACCATATGAAAAGTATTAGAACTATCATAGATTTTGTCCATAAAAGGTTCCATTTCAGGGGCAGAATGATGAAGTAGCTAAAAGTACTAGTAGCTAGGAAAAAGCTAGGAAGTAGCTAGGAAAAAGGCTAACATAAAGAAGTAGTAGAAGTTAAATTCTGTAGGAAGGTAACATGCTATAGTATAGGAGAATATACATAAACAAGATATCAAAGTTTCACATTTTAAGACAGTAAAATAGACACTCAGGGAAAGGCTTCCAGAAGGCTTATTGAAAGAAAAAAATACTAGCTTGTACAACAGGAACAACCTGTTTCCCCCTCTAAAACAAGAAAGCAGGAGGAGGGGGGAGAACCTCAAGAGATATCCTTGCTGTCATTCCCTGCCACCAAGAGCTAAAACACCTTGAAATTATCCATAGAGAAAGATTAACAGCATTAAAGTACAATTTAAAAAATCCAACTACTCAAAAATAATACAAAGTTAGCTTGTGTAATCCCTTCCTTTCTACCCTCCCTCCCTCTCTCCTTCTTTTTTTTCCTTAAATACATTTATAAGTAATAGTGCTCTTACACGCTGAGAGTCTTGCAGTTCAGCAGTGTGGTAAGGGCAGAATAGTACATGAGCTTCAAAGATGGCTGGAAAAGGGGAGAAGGCAGGAAATAGTGCTGAGAAGATATTTGCTCAGGGCAGAATGGGATAATAATGCAGAACAGAAAGCAAAAGCAAGGACAACTGGTTACCCAAGAATGCTGAGAGTTTCCTGCCATCCCTGTAAGAGGGTAACTGGATGTCAAACTGTACCTATTACTTCCAGCCCCAGACAAGAATTGGATAAAGCCACTGGACTTGGGGAAGGGGCAGGAAGCAGCCTGCTGTTCTGAAAGCTGTATCATTAAGGCAGTATCAAAACAGTTCTGTGAGGAGCCAGCAACTACAGCCATTTGATACAAGCCAGCACCAAAGATACAGACTACCAGCGCCTTATTTCCCACAGTCTGTGTTGCAGGGAGACAAACACCCTGTTTTCTTCCTATTTAGTCAGTGCAGCGAGTTAGCAAACTCTGAGGAAGGGTCATTACCCAGCTCCCCAAATGCCCCTCTGCAGCACTTGGCTCTTCTCTTTGCAAGTCAGTACCAAACTCAGCTGCCCTTATGATCTAGACTTAACTGCACGTGACCTGCTCTGAGTAATGAGTCTTGAGCAGGGTGGTTGGACTAGATGATCTAGAGAAGAGATCCCTTCCAACCTTAACCATATGGTAATTCCACGTGTTTGTTTGTTTACTTGTTTGTTTTTGTTTTGGTTGGTTGGTTTTGTTATTTGCTTTTTTTGGGAGGGGTGTTTCTCTGAGTAAAATGCATATATTAAGAGCTTTACATAGATTTCAAAAATGCAAAGTATGCAGCACATAACCTTATAATTATCTGATGAGTTAAATTAAATGTGATGATATTTATTCTGAATGGACAAAGAGAAAACAGGTATATTTCCATTTCTGGTGTTTCTGGTGCCATTGGCTGTGACGCACACTCAGTGTGTCTGCTTCACTTCTTATTAGCTCCTTCGTTGAGTTCTAGGGTCTGCTACAGTCCTGTCTCTGGAAGGTAACACATATTAGATTCATATAGTAGCCTGTTAGGATTTAGTATTATTCATCTGAAGAACACCTGTTAGTTTGTTAGTGAAGAACACCTGCTAGTTCTGTTAGTCAATGCTTAGTTCTGCGTTTGCATCGTAACACGGTACAGATGTAAATGCTAAGGAAATTCTCTCAAAATTCAGTAAAATTAGACAACAAAAGTCTGATAAAGAACTTCTAACACTCAAGCATTACTCTAGTGCTAAAGCAGTATGTCTTTGATTTGCTTTTAGTCTTCCTCTAACAGCAGGAACCCTGCATATTAAACTAGTTTGGCAAAACCTGTTAGAAAAAAAAATAAATGCTACTAAGAGATTAACATAAAGATCATAAAACCGCTCTAGGTAAAATGTCAATATTTAAAAATTAAAAGTAGATTAAATATTAAAAATAGATTAAAAAATAACTCCAAAACACAGCCACATTTTATTTTAGCTTAATCCATGTTTATGAGCACACAATTATGTTTGTGCCGTTTCTTAGCATTTTCATTTGTGCATGCGTACGACGTGCATATACACAGCATACTACCTACATAGTGCAGTTTGTACAGTTGAGTGATTGAGAGCATGAGGAATCAGAAAATATCTGAAAATACACTCATTTCTTTCTTTCTTTTTTTTTTCTGATGTGGAAGAAACTCCATCCAAGTCCAAATTCCTTTTCTCTTATGGATCTTTTCCTATCTTGTACTACTACTACTAGTGGGGAGGGGGGAATACAAGGATCATGGGAACCAGTTCTAAAAAGATGCTCTGTCAAAGGACTCAGGAAAGCCAGATTCAACCTTATAAACTGGTCACAAAGCACACGGCACGATGAACTGTGCCTGCACAGACAGTGCAATATGTACCAGGCCATGCCTCATAATTGACTTTTACCATACAGAGAGTATTTAAGTGAAAAATAGAAACTGAAAGGCGTGGGGAGCAGAATCACAGTCAGTTTTATTTTTCTCTGTATTTAACACACATTCATTCTTTCTCCTTACTTGCAATGCATTATTTTTTCAGCTTAAAAAAAGGATAAAATAACAGCATGCTTATGCATCTATCACAAGCTTTGCAGATTTTTAGGACTGTACTCATTAATATGTTCACTGAGCATTCTAACCCATAACAAGTCAAAATAAGATATATCATTTTAGTATTGAAAGAAGCAAAATAGAGTAATGCAAAATATCTATAATGAACTTTGAACGAGCTTTCTCATCCCTCTGTGACAGACTCATAAATTTTGCTATGCCAGAAGCACATTGCCCTCTGCAGGTTGATCCAGTGCAGTACTCCATGCAACACTTCATTCCTTCTATTTGCCTCCGACAAGGTACCTCCTACATTCTGGAATTGTGGAAAGCTTTAAAACTATGTATTTATTGTATTGCTATCAAACATTATTTTTCCTAATGTTTTCAGAACAAATGTAAAGGCTTTGTAAGATCTAAATATAGAGCAGATACATAGATTTATAAAGAAAGAAAACTGCATCAAATGGCATGAAAAATAATACATTAAATGTGAAAAGAAACAATCCTGATGGACTTGTTTAAGTAACTTGATCTTTACAATTTATTCTTTGTTGTTAGAATACTCAATTCTAATAGCTGGATTGGTTAATTTTCATTATACATTTCAGACAGAAAGAAGTTCAGGCCAAAGGAAGTTTGCATTAAAAATGGACATGATAATCTTCTATTTTCATAGATCTGTAAAATTTTAAGGGAATATTCTATCATCTGAACTCTTTTAGCTATTGACAAATAGAACACAAAATCCCTTAAATTGAGGAACTGTGAAAATGCTGCCTTGTTCTTTTTCCTTTCTTAGGTAAGACAGAGCTCCTTATCCATCTTCTCTAAAATTGCAGTAAATATTATGCCTAGTCTTCCTCTTAGCTATTTTAGTCTTTTAATCTTTCTTTGTATGAAACATTTTCTATGCAGCTATTTTCATTTCCACTTTCTAAACTGCCTCTAGTTCAACAGCATTTCATATATATTTTTTTTCATTTGTGTGTGTGTGTACATATCTGTGTGTGCATGTGTGTATCCACATGTGTAAATAAAAGCACAGGGGAATTTAATGTAGCCAGAATATTGGGAAAGTAAAAATTCATGCGGGGCTAAAGTTAATAATTATTTTTCAAGCCAGACAAGTTTTAATGGTTAAAAAGGCCAGGATCTTGAGTTTTGCAATGAAACTTATTTTGATGCCTAAGCCAACAGAACTGATGGAGGATACACAGTTTGGCACCAGTATTAACATGGACAAGTGGATTAAGGGATCTGTCTTTGCCAGCATGGCAGCCTTCATATCCTGCAGCCTGGCACCCAACATAACATCACTTAATGTTTAAAGACCACCATAAATAATCCCAGAGGGCTTCCCAGGAGAAACCACCATATCCAGTCTTTGGTTGGGTCCTTAAAAACACCTGAGTGTAAGAATCTTCTGCAAAAACCTATACTTCTGTCATTTTCCTTCTTATTTTTTCCTCTCTGATCTCCTTTCTTCCTCCTCTTTCTTTCTTTAGTCTTCTAGTAAAAGCAATCTCTCCTAACAGACAAAGTATACATTCATCTACGTATTTATCAGTAATGACTTGCAATGCATTACTATCAGTAACGACACAAAAAGCTTGAATTTGGCAAAAGACAGCCAGATACCGGAGTAGCACAGAAGGCCATCTGTTTTACCTGAGATTTTTCCACCATATGAATGTGACAGAAAAATTCAAAGAACTGCAAATAAGAACTTCATTTGCCATTTTTTCCCTTTGTGCATTCTTGCCTTGTTTCTCTTCAAGGATGCAAGGAGCACCACCTCCTCCTCCCTTTTTGCAACCCGCTTCAATTTCTTCCACCTTTGATACGATCTACATAACTGTCAAACATGTCAAAAATTTCTGCCATCAAAACTCGCCAGCTATATTCTGCTTCAGCCCGTTAGGAAACAAAAACCCCTTGAGCTAATAACATGATGCCGGACCATGGAGAGGGGTGGATGCTGCCTGCTGTTCCCTGGGCAGCCTGCAGGCCCCATGAATATTTCACAAATATTTGTTGCAATGCAGTTCACCAATACCACACAAACAACTCTCTGTAACAGTCACCAGCCTTCAAAAATAAAGTAGATAGATAAGCACATAAATAGTCTGAATTCTTAAAAAGTGGCATTTAATTTTTCCCTTGTTTTTACCTCCATTGTCTCACTTCAGGAATACCTTCCACTTCTAGAATGCCTACCTTAGTCATGGTAGATTTTCTGTCAGCTTTTTGAAGAAGAATACAGAATGTACTTACCTAGAAAAAAGAACATTAAGAAATCAGCTATTAGAGCAGTAAGTCTACATTTATGAAGCATGCATTGCATCATGCTCGCATTGCATCATGCTCACATACAATTATTTGCAGAATCAGTATGAAAAAAGAATTTTTTTAGTTGTAAAAGAAAAATTTACTGTTATGGATGAAATTTACTATGTCACTAAACCAGCACATAAATATATATATCAAATGACATTTCAGGTTGTTTGCAATTTCTACTATGAGCCTTTTTTCTTACAGAAATAATTCATTAACAAATCATTTAGACTACTTAATATTTGACAAATCTGCATTTAACTTTTGTGTACAATCTCATGTAAATATTAACTTTTATTCTAAATTACAAAGATAATCTAACATATATTTTGATGTGCTTGAGTTTAAAATTAGTTTTAGTTTAGTATTATTGAATTGCTAGGGCAAGAGGAAACAAGAATGTTCTGCATCTAAAACAGATCACTAGGAGTACTACCACTGCTGTGGGTAGTACTCTCTGTCTTTTCAAACTGAATTTTAACCAGTGACTTTAAAGAAATAAAGACACTGCTCAGATTCTCAGAATTGATGACCTCCGTATGCATCATACTATCAAGAATTGTGATACCTACTAATATAAATAAATAAATAAATAGTTTCAAATGTGAGATTAACTAAAAGATGAGGGGGAAGGAAAACAACATTTTTTTTACTTTTTTTTTAATATTAGCTTCTCTATGGCTGAATTTGTGTTTTGTATTAATGTCAAATCACCATTTAAAATCACTATGATAGTATGGTAATAAATCTGCATGTCAAAATCATATTCTATTAAAAATGCCATATTATTCCCATAGTTTCAGTTTTTCCAAATAATTTAGAAAGGACAAATTAATAATGCAGCTCAAATAAAAAAGCGTGGTAGAAAAGAGCCATTATTACAGTGCAGTTTTCAGCAGAAACAGGCTGAAGAGTCCCTCAGATGTCTGAAGAATGGAATGTTATTCATTAAAGATCTCAGTACACGGAGACGATTAATATTTATAATCAGGAGAAGGTAACTAGTGACACTTTCATGTTTTACATCTGTTGGTGGAATTATATTTTCACTCTTTTTCAAAACAAGTTTCTAAGATACCTCTTTTGCTGCCATGATAGTTATTCTGCAGTCCTCAGAGGATGGCAGAAATAAGGAGATGCTAAGAAAATACTTGGGACAAGTGCTAGAAGGAATATTTTCATATTCAGGAAAAAGAAAAGTCAACAGTTAGGAAAAATATACTGATTTTAAGTTTTCTGTTTTAAGCTTTTAAAATGTCATAGAAATACGTGTCCTACCAGTGTAGAGTGCAACTTTTTCTGCAAAGCAATTTAAAAAGCTACAGAAGCTTTGTCAAACCCAGAGGTTCAGAAGAAGGCAGGCAGCCCTGTATGCTATCCCATAACAGCGTCATCTCTCCTGCCCTTATTCTTGCTTCAGTGATAAAAGAGCTTCAAAACAGGTTATAGGACAGGAGGAAGATTCTATGTGGCTTATAAACCAGAAAGAATTTTATGATAATTCGTTTAGCTTTAATTATGTCCTGCTTCCTTTTTTATCTAAAGAGGCTATTGCTATTAAATACGAAGTATGGCTAAAACGTGCTTGCTTTCTAAATAGCCAGACCCACAAAGGAAGCCAGATCCTCACAAGGAAGCAGCCATACCTCCCAGCCACTGGTTGCTGCGCGGTGTCACAGCCTCTGCCGGCAGCTCTAGGTCCTGGCAGAAGCTGCAGAGCAGCGCTGCGTAATTGGATCAGGCAGAATCAAGCTCAAGTTAATGAATTCTTTTTCTCACTAGTTTTTATTAGCTTGGCTACCAGACTGACTGAGGCTTCGCGCAGTTCAGGGCATTAATGGAGCAGGCGCAGGACGCTTCTCCATTAACATTCACAAACTAGAAAGAGCCCCATGGCTGACCGCCGAGATAGTCAAGGGGATGCAATCAATGCACAGTGAAGGTAGTTGAGGGAACTCATTTGGGGTACCCTGGAAAAGCAGATAAGAGGAAAGATGTCTTATTTTTGCTTTCATCTACTTAAGGAAAGTTGTAGGGAGACAGAGCCAGACTCTTCTCGTGGAGAAAGAACAAGAAACTGCAGTCACAAGGGGTAGAAAGTGAAATTCTGAATGGACATAAGAAAAAAAGTCTTCACAATGATAATGTTCAAGCATTGAAACAGACACTCCAAAAATGTTGTTTAATCTCCACCACTGGAGATACTTAGTTTAAATGTTAAGTAACTTGATCAGACTTCAATATTAGCACTGCTTTGAGCAGGGAATTGGACTAGATAGTTTCCAGGGAGCCCATCCAAGATAAATTATTTTATGATTCTATGATTCTACTTGTGTGTTTACAAGTAATAAAAATAATACAGTTTTATAGCAAGGGAACAGAATAAGAAAGCGTGTGAATTCTTTATTCCTTCCCTTCCCTTGCTTTATTACCATACACTCATCAGGGATAGGATCTTTCTGTTCTCTCCTTTTTTTTCTAGCAGCTCAGATGTATTGTCAAAGCTTGTCTCCAAATTAAGAAAATAATCTATATATCACAAATGCATACTCTAAATGTATCCATATTGTTAAACATTTCCTGTCATTAACATTAAACATACCATGTCATAAAACAGTTTTGCAACTCAGCAAAATGGAGCAGTGGTGTCAATGAATTGGGTGTACTTATTCATTGTGTAAATATATATCTGCTTCCATTTTTTTTCCTAATCTAATCCATTTTGAGAAATGTTTTCTGAATTCATGTGAATTTTGTACATTTTTTCCAGGCCCTAGAAGTAGGATGGAAAGGACCATCTTCCTTCTGCTAGTTTCAATCTTATAACAGACATATTCATGAAGTCTGAAACTACGCAAATCTTTGAAAGCAAGTTCAGTTTTTATAAACCTATTTCCTCTTGCTGCAAGACCACTATACATGTATAAAGTTAGAATCTTGGCACTGATGGATATACTCTATCAATGGTGCTGTTGCAGAACTCCTAATTAAAACCACAGCTGGAGGAAGAATTATAAGGACAAGGAGAAATCTGGAGCAATTTTAATTTCCTCCCCCATAAACATACTCAAATCCCCTTAGCTTTTTGTAGAACTGCTCAATACCAGATGAAGAGGCATAATTTGCTTCTCACCAGAATAAAAATACTTGCATAATGAACATTTGAAAAGTGTGATTGCTGTATGCCGCTGCCACCAAACTAATGCTCTCTTTCTACCCTTTCTTTTATTTGTTCCTCTTTGGAATAAAAATCATAGCCGCCTACTCTGAAAATAATGATACTCAGGCTCCAAAGGCAGAGGTTAGACTGAGGTGGGTCTCTGCATGACTCTGCTCCTACATTGGAGCTATATAATACTGACAGCTAGAGGAGCTGACAACCTGGCAAACATAACTAGTCTAATGGGATATATATGTTTTCTTCCATCCTGAGAGAAAAATGTTAAGTGCTGTCTACCACAATATTACAACAACCCAAACTGTTTTCTTCCCTCTTTCCTCCTCTGCTTTTTCTTTTCTTTTCTTTGTTGTTTTTCCTTGGCCTGTTGTTCTCATCTTTGTTTTTTTTTTTTTTTTTTTTTTTTTTTTTTTTTTACTTTTCCATAAATTCACTGCCTTCACATTTGTCAGGTGGGAAAAAAAAAAAAAGCTTGGACATTTAAGACTCAGACATGCATTTGGAAATCAATAACAGCTCTGGCAAGCACCAAGTGGGAACATACACTCATGGCAAGAGAAAGCATTTTGTAACTTTCACAACAACCCCAGGATAAGCTCCATCTCCCCAGCACTTAGAGACCTACATTCAAATCTGGAGAATTTTGATGAGAAATTATAAAGGGTGATCCAAAAGCACACAAGCATCATGAACTAAAGTAGTAGAGTCAGCCAGTACGAGCTTACTCCAGATATCCTGCATGAACTGATGGAGATGGCACTCAGGATAACAGAATCGCCCAGATCTTTAATTTTATTTAGGCATCTTTTTGTGGCCATGATTATAGACTAATTTTACTAAGATTTATATAAATGAATACTTGAGTTTCCATAAATAAATAAATAAACATTGATGAATTTTCACTGCCTGAGACTATAAATTTCTTAGGAGGCTGCCGAAGGGAGTAAAAGCAATTGTAGACAACTCTGGGAACACTTGGGAAATAGCAGACGTGCACAAAAGGGCTTTCATCACTTCCATAATTTCTAGTTCAGCAACAGTTTGCACCAGACTGTGACACTGACTTTGACATTAAGGCAGAGACCCATATACGCACAACAGATAAACTGCAAAGGCTCTCTTACAGTTCTGCTAACAATACTCCCATCTGCAGCCTGTCAATTCTTTATATCCACCCTGATTTCCAGCTGTTAGCAACTTCAGAAACACTTGCACTTTGAAGACATTGTTATTACAGAGCTTGATTCATATGAGAGCTGATAAGAATCCTTTAGGATAATTGCGAATATAAGTGTAGCATACGTTTAATAAATACGTAAATAGTTGTATAGTACCACTTGCTATACTTACTTCACTGGGAACTATACAAAAATGTAAGCAGGAAAGATTCTTGATTTGATGTTCTGTGTTTTGATGTTTGATCAAATGATTTGATGCTTAATGTAAAAATTTATTTTTTTTTCATTTGCTGTGAAAATTGTATGTTTTAACTACAGCCTTTAGACTTGCTTAAATTCTGTTACTCTTTTTCATGACTTAATAAGGCATCAAATTGATTTTCAAAAGCATTATAAATTTTCTGCTAAGATTCATTTCCATCTGTATAGAATCCAAAATTCACATAGCTTTTTGCAATGTAAAATTACTCAGCGCAAAAGTCAGTGAAATAGCAATGGGCAATAAAACATTTATAGTTGCACCTCTACCTAATTATGTTAACAGAGACATTCATGATACTACTCTAGATATTCCAGAGCAGTGTTAATTACTAGCAGCATACAGCTGTAAATATTTTATCAGCTGATCACATAAGGCTTCCTCAAAAAGAGCTTTACTCTTCACTTAACACAATCCTTATTTATGATCCAACCAAAACATTTACAAGGCAAAGAAGGAGAATTAATGTTGCATTTCTCAGCTTGCTCTGTTCTTAATCCATTTAACATGTCCATTTAATGTTTATGGATAGCTTGTCACAAATAGCAAGAGACTCTGTCTCTCCCTCCCCTATGGCTTGGCTTACAGACCCTCCTCTGCACATCCCAGAAAGTCTATGGATTGATTGTATGCTTAAAAGGAAGCTTCCAAAGGGCCAGGGAAAGGTGTCTCACTGTGTGGTGCTGCTGCTGCTGCCGCTTTCACCTTTTGTGCCCCTGCCATGTTCCATTAGCTTTTGCTTGCATTTGCCCAAAACTAGTGGAAAGAAGAAAAATCACATAAAGCTTTGACTTTAAAACTGTGTATGTGCTCTGAAAAGCCAGGATCCTCCACCTGGCCTGCATCATTTGAATGCAACAGTTTTATCAGGATGCCTACATCCTATAGACTGCACAGTACTTTTAAATCCCTGTCTTTACTGCATTTCACTGTATCATTAACTAAGTATCCTCCTGAGTGTATCATCAGGCTGATGTTTCTGACAGCCTCAGGGCTGACCCCAATTGTGACAAACTAGAGCACTGTCTAAGCCCCTTCACTGAAGAATGAAATTTGTTCCATTCCCCTATTTTTCAAAATACTTCTTACATGCTAAGTGTGTACATTAGAAACAAAAAAGATAAAAAAATCTCAAATTATGCAACCAAACATCACAATTCCTAGAGCACATGCTGTATTTGAAAACATACCATAATAATTTCCTATAAAATAAACCTTTCTTTACATTTAGATCAATTTTTCTCTTCCCCTGTTTCTGTGTGACTGCTTCATTTAGCAATCTTTAGCATGCTCAGAAGAGCTACACACACTGAAAGACCAGGCGAGCAGTGAAGGCAACAGTGAATGCATGGTCTAAGAAAAGCATCCACAACATGGATGCTCCTCTGTCACCAACCCTGCTGCTAATATTTCTTTTTTCTGGAAAAATGGCTCCTTTGTATTTCAGATTTACAAATATAATGGATCAGAAACATTTGAAACTTTTTTGCATTGCTAAAAAAATAGACAAAAGCTAACCAAAAATCCTTTTTAGTGGACAAATATTAATAATGATGTAAGTTTCATAAAGAAAGCTTTCAGAGATGCATAACAGATTTTCCACTCAAACTTATGACAGAAAAGGAGTCAAGTGTTTCCACTGCTTTAAAGTCCTGTCTTTTATTGCTGTAAATGCTGTCCTTGAAAAGGACTAAATTCTATTTTTAATTACAAATCATAAAGCTTTGACTTCATGCAAGTGAAAACAAATGAACAAAAACCAGGACCTTGAATCAGTGAATGGACCCCATTTTTTTTAATCATCCTTTTTCATCCTAGCTTTATGTAGTGAAACCAAACAAGTATGTAGTGAAAACAAACAAGTCTCATAATTTTTGGTAGCAGGTTTCTGCAGTTTGACAAACACAATATTTATTTTACCCTATAAGCAAACAAGATATTTACATACATGAGTGGAGCAGCACATGTGCTTAACCATCTGCAAGATTAGGCATTGCAAAGTTAGCAGAAGAACAGATGTAATGTTAAGTAGTTAAACCTAAGGGTGCATTTAGAGCTAGTTTTCTTTAAGAAGGAGTTAGACTCCAATTAAAGCTTCAGCATAAAATAAACCTTGAAAAAGCAAACAAAACTATTTTTAATAAGAAATATCTTTTTTTTAGTAAGTTGTTCTTTAATTTAGAACTCAACATTTTGTGGGCCTTTCAACCTCTGTGTTATGAAGCTCACCATAAGAACTTCCAAATCATAGCAGAGCCAGGGTCAGCTACCATGCTGATATCATAAGCAAGAGTGCTTGCAGCATTCTAGAGAGACAGGTAAAAACACCTTTCCTTCCACAATTTCCAAAATAAAAGAACTGTTAGCTGGCACAACCTTATTTCTAGCATTACCATGCATAATACTATCCTTATTAAGTAATCTCTTGACCTTTAGGAAATATAAACCTAAACTAATTTAAAGGTCTCAATGATTTAAGGAGGATGCAAGCAAAACAACAGGAAGAATCAATAAAAAGGCAACAACTTGAGGGAGCTGAAGAAGTCTTACAACAGACTGGAGAACACACTTTCTTTTCTTTTTCCTGGCCAGCTATGTCTACCACCGTTGCCATTTATTTTTCTGTTCATTTTTGCTTGCTATTCCAAACTTGAGCGAGAACTTTCTCTGCAAAAGTATTGCACTCCAATAACAAACTGAAGACTTTCTGTCTGCAAATGTAGCGTCATTCTCATAAACATTTGCAAAATAGTGGAATAGTAAAGCCAGGACAGAAACTTCCCTGAGCTTTAAAAAGCCAATTTATCAGTAATTGAGAAAATTCAGAACAGGCTGAAGATTCAGAATTACATGATACGAGTGTCACCTGCACAGTCAACTTCAGAAACCTCTGAGAAACCTCCTTGCTCCAAAACTCTTCCAAATTTAAATCTGTCATGACAACTCTGATTTATTGTCTTTAGTGATTACTATAATTTTTTTATTTCTAAAAGTTTTGACTTAAAAAAAATAGCCGTAAGCACACACGTGTGTTTCCGTGTTTTCCAGAGTACAGTGTGTGGAACTGCCTCTGGGAGACAGATGCCACCTGTGCCCCTTGCAGCACTTCTGCCTGTTGCCAGGGAAACTGCACACTTTGGAGGGAGCCTCTTCCTCCCCTTCCCTTCCCCCCGCTTCCTCACTGCTGGGTCTCCACAGGCCTTGCATCCCTGCAAAAGGTGTCCACGATTGCTAACAGAGGAAAAAATAATGGCTTCAAATGTATAAAACAGCATAATATTGCAGTAACCTCATAAATGGCTGGGAAGACTGCAGGTTGTAACTTGTCACTTTCCATTAAAAATCTTTATTTCACCGTAAATATGGCAAATGGCACAATAATACATAAGAGATTGGTGGTAAGAGTTGCTGTTGATCCTGATATGTAGAGTTGGCTCTGGAGGAAAAGGTTTTTGACCACAACTGCCTCCTGCCTCATGGAGCAACTCGGGCAGCCACAGGCACAAAGATGTCCCTCCGCAACAGAGCCCCGAATTCATCAGCAAGTATAGATGACAGAAAACTGCATTCTTAAAATGCCTGATTGCTTGTAACATTTTTGCTCCTCAGGGCCCACTGTACAGCTGCGTGAGCACTTGAGGGAGAGGGGAGGCCACCCCATGTCCAGAGGAGCTACTCCACAGCCCTGGCAGGACTGTAAAACAGAAACAGTTCCACAGTTCCTAAACATTCCTCCTCTCTTCCTCTCTTTCTTTTATTTTCAGTGTTTAGGAACACTCTTCCTCTCTCTTTTTCTCTCTTCCTCTCTTTCTTTTATTTTCAGAGGAAGAGAGAAAGAGAGAGAGGAAGAGAGAAAGAAAGAGAAAAAGAAAGAGAGGAAGAGAGAAAGAAAGAGAGGAAGAGAGAAAGAAAGAGAGAAAGAAAGAGAGGAAGAGAGAAAGAAAGAGAAAGAAAGAGAGGAAGGGAGAGAGAGAGAAGAAAGAAGGAAAGAAGGAAAGAAAAGAAAGAAGGAAAGGGAAAGAAAAGAAAGAAAGAAGGAAAGAAAAGAAAGAAAGAAAGAAAGAAAGAAAGAAAGAAAGAAAGAAAGAAAGAAAGAAAGAAAGACAGAAAGAAACAA
>JAUBNY010000700.1:9696645-9708055 GCA_032275445.1 Crypturellus soui
TTCTTAGCATTACTCAATCCCGTATCATGGTCAGCCGTTCAAAGGTATTCCAGTGTTTTCTTGCCACTTAGAAGCAGTGCACAAAGCAGCCATCGCTTTAGCACAGGATCCATGCAGTCACCATATCAAGTATCTGGCAGCAGTATGGAAGCAGCTTTAAAATGAACTGCTGTCACCCAAACTTTCAACACTTTTCTTCTTAGATATACTAACAAAACTATGCTACTAGACAACTTCTTTGTTAGTTTTACACTCCGCTTTGACAATTAATGATGCATTGAACTACTGAAATGCACATATACCCCCCCAACACACAGATACAAACCTCTCTTTCATGGTGTTTTATATATATATATATATATACACACATGTGTGTACACACGTGTATATATATATATACACACAAATATGTATATATATGCATAATAAAATGATATGATGAATTAGGTTTCCTGATATGCTCCATTGCTCTGGCAAGTTTCTTCTCCTGTGATCTAGCTGTTTCTGAAAGACCATAAATGTTTTTCCATTTTAGACAACTATATATACCATCTCCAGGCCTCCTCATTGGTCTCAGAAGATATCACAGAATATTTAATAGCTTTACTATCTGTACTTTAACTAAAGGAAGAACTACCACCAGAAATAGCAAAGCTGGAAAGTTACTGTGATCATTTAGGCCAAATTCTTGCATAATTCAGATCATTAGACTGCCATAAAATAATTATTGTTTGAGAGATAACATACCTGTTAGGAAACAAGTGTGGTCTTAGAAGAGATTTTAAAATGTGTAATTGAAGTATCCAAAACAGACCTTGGTAAACAGGCTTAACAATTAGCTATTCTGACTGTGTAAAATGTAAATACTGTTTCTACTGCTAATCTTTTTAAAAACATATTGGTAGCCTGACATCTTTTATCTTATCCTGTACCAGCAGAGTTATTAAGATGATTTTTCTAACAATCTTTACAAATTCTTTTAACTGGTTTGATTTTCAATTCTTCCTTTCATCCTTACACTTAACATTTTTCTACACTGACAAATTTCTACATTCATACTCTTCACTTAGTGTTGCAGTTTAGTTATATTTTTTTCAAATAAACATTCGTGTTGTTCAGCCAAAATATTGTTTTTCCCCTCAAGGGAATTTTATCTTTCCAATCATTATTGAAAGTAAGCCCTAATGAAAGAAAAGGGGAAGACTGTCACCCATGCTCAGAATTGCTGACTCATAAACAAGATCTGTATCCATGCTTTGGAATAACGATTGATTGAAGTTACTTGAAGTAACTTCATTGATTGACTGAAGTTGGTTGAGGTTACTACTTACATTACATTAATTATTCAAAGGGTGAACTATTTTTCCATTGGTTGTTTATGTGTTAATATTCTTTTGCCAGCATCTGCCCCATCTCTCAACTCATTTGTTCTTTTCAAAGCACTGACGTCTCCCTGAGCCACATGACATTCACACTGCATACTTCTGAACATGGAAGAAAACAGTCTTTCAGATAAGACTTTTCAGATAAGACTTGGCAGGGCAACTAACTTATTGTGCAAATTAAAGAGCAGAAACTATTTTTAACATATAAGAATGAGACAGGGAAATGTCAGTGTCACTAGCACAAGGAATGATTCTTAGTTTGTCTGTGTGCAGAGCTACTGTATGAATGATGTGTTAGAGATATACTACAGCCAGTACGGACAGATTTTTATGTCAAAACCATTAAAACTTAGTAGGAGATGGCTGCTAAAAAAATGCTTTTCTGGGTGGTTGGCACTTTCTCTAAATTATTTCAAAATAATACAACTTTCCATACAAACTTTCATTTAATTATTTCAAAAAATAAATTATTTTTGTTTTTACAATAATTAAAAGACTGTCTACACTGAGGATAAAGGGGCTGACACTAATGTATTCCAGGAAGCCCTGGAATTGGAAAGGGAAGGGCTGGGAAAGCCAAGGCTAATCTGCAGTTGAAACTGGTAGAGATGTGAAAGACAGAAAGAGCAGCTTCATTTGCAGCCGATATATTTACAAGAGATCAAAGAAATTGCTGACCTTCTGCTGAATGGGGAGATGAATTAATGGAAAAAAAAAGACATGTTAAAAACGGAAATACTGCTATGGAGACGACATCTGTTTTGGGGCCCTCAGGATAAGAGACATATCAGAAAAACTGAAGAGTCTAGTGGAGGACCACTAAGATAGTTAGGCACGTGACTGGTAGAAAGGAGGGAACTGATTTATTAAGACTGGAAAAGTGAAGGCTAAGGGAGCATCTAATTACTGATCTCAGTGCAATAGTAGTAGTTGGACTAGCTAGTCAAAGTCTTCACAGAGGGGCACAGAAAATGGTCAGTGTATTGGCCAATGGGCTAATAGCCAAGGGGTTAATGTTCAGAAGTGGCAACAGGGAAATTGTGATTGCACAAAATGAAAAAAAAAGCGCTCAAGACTCACTCAAATAGGGTCCCCTGTAGCTGTGGGATCTCCCGTCCTACAGAGGTTTAAAACTGGAGTGGACATAGCCCTGAGCAACCTAATTGATTTTGAATTTAGCCCTGCTTAGAACTTCGCAGGCCTTTCTAACTTAAATTAGTGCACACTTCTAGGATTGTAATAAAGTTATTTTAGGACTTTCAAATTTTCGTATAAACTGAAAGTTGAACTCTGTCTTATCCCATTTTTGAAAGATATTGAAGTGCTTTTCATCTTCTAAGATTAATATTCAATACAGAAAAATAAATATGATATTTCTGTATTGTTATATATTGCAAATGAAGCAACTGAGTTGAAAAGTTGAATAGTGTGTTCAACAAACTACTGGGAAAGTTTATTTGAAACTGGATACAGTTTCTGTATCCAGTATTACTGGATTCCAGTAAGTCTGTGTTTAAACAAATTGATTGTGTTGCATTTCAGTGTTTAATTGTTTTCCCTCCTTTGTCAGAGCAGATTCTCACATATGTTAGGTCTTTATGGAGACCTAACATAGCCCAGCTGTCTCAGTTAATCTTACCGAACTCTGTGGGACTTAGAAAATCAAAAACTCTTCCTGAAACACAATGACAACAACTCATAGCCTTGAACTCTCTGTGCATTATCAAAGATTTAAACTAAACAAACAAATCACAGCCTTTCTCTGTAAAATTAAATCTTTTCAAATTAGCTTTTTCCCTTGGCCTCGTTCCAGATTTCTCAGGCTGATGGGTTGAAGAGATGGCACTGGCATTTACAATACAGCAAGTCTAGCAATTCTGGCAAGCCCTGATGGGAAGAGAGATCACCAGGGCATTTAACAGCATCTATTATTATAACAATACTAGAAAACATCCACCTGCCTAACAAAGAATTGATTCTGGCATCAACATTCTTCCTGGAATATGTTCAAACAACATTAGCATGAGACTGCTGAAAGAGGAGCAGGAAATTACACTTCTTTGCTTCTTGATTGTCTCTTACAAATGCGTTAGGTAGGTGTACATATGGTCAACTCAAATGCCATTATTTACAACAAATATTATCATGGAAAGGGAAGAAGACAAATATTTAGTACATAAATCATCATGCTTTGGAAACAGAAAAGAATTTTAAGAGTCGTATATATAAATTCTCAGAACTAAAATATTTTTCCCTTCTAACAGATCATGACATATCCTTAGATTAGCAACATGAAATACGTGGATATCATTTATGTCTAAAAAGAAAATTTCATTGTTCTAAAGTACAAGCTAGTGTAGGTATCACAATAATATTAAGTAGAGATCCATGTTATTATGAAATGACTCAGACATCCTGTCAGTCAAGAGAAACCAGGTGAGTATTTTATGTTTAAACAACTAACTATTTTAAATTATGAGTATATATCAATATGTTATGTAAAAAGGTATCAAAATAAAATTCCTAATCAATTTGACCTAATAAAACTTCTTAAGATCTTGATTTTCATTTAAAATTTACACTTACTATGTATCGTCTACCTACATCCTTTTAACAATAATTCCTGCCAGTTATTTCCAATATGACTAAGCCTGAAGTTCTTAATTTGAATGAGTTTGCACATCTGCATAATAGGTATAAATATTTCAAAGACTTTAAGGCTGTATTATTCTATATACCAAGAAGAAAAAATCACAGGGGCATCCCACAGCAGAGGGAGCTCTAAGACAAGCAGTACAAGCTAAAACAATGCCTAGAAGAAAAGCAGAACCAAAGTCTGAAAACAATGAGAAAGCATACAAGGGAAAAGCAAGGCGGGGGAAAAGGATGTGATGACAGACAACATGAAACAAAAGACAGAAAACATATTTCCATGAATATTTGAGAGACAGATAGAAAGAGAAATCACTAATAGTAACTAGAATGTCCTTGAAAAAATCAAAATTGGATGATGAATACATCCTTGCAACTTTATTGCACAGACTAGAACTTACTAGAGTGTGATAGCATGAAAAATATCAGGGAGTCTTTACAGCTGTGGCCTGAAATAGGAAGGAAAAGGAAGCTCAATGATACCATTTGATGAAAAGTACTGTAACCAAGATCAATTTGATAAAGCTTTTTCTTGAGTTTCAGACTCAGCAAGGATTCTCCTTGCTTCTAACAAATGAAAAATATGCCTTTAAAAAACATGGATTTTCACTTTTCCAGCATACTTAATGCATACTTTCTCTATCTGTCAGCTAAACTAGATTTTGCTATTGGCTTCTACACTGATTTCATGATCTTTTTTGTGATATTATTTTTTCAGCCCTTTGGATTTATTTTTAATCTGCTTTTGTCTAGATTAGTGTCTTTGTCCTCCTCATCATCAGCCTTTAAAGTAAAAATATATCTAAATGTCTGGTCCTTTGAGCGAGTAAGGTGATCAAGTTCTTAGAATCCATCCGATAAAATCAAATATTTTATACAAATCATAATTCTTCATACTTAGCCCCAATTTTAGCTCTTTAGATCACTGGAATTCCATCATCCCCAATGGAAGAGCTGTAAGCAATGAAGGGCTTTTAAGAAAGCATGGATGACAATCCACATTTCAAAGAAATAACTAAAAATTCAGATAAAATTGGTAGATACATTAAGATTTTATATTTATAATTCTATAAATAGCAAAACCATATATTAATGGGCACCATTACGTACATACACTCAAGTGGACAGTACTATGAACACTATCATTTTTTTTCCTGAAAGTGTTATTTTCTTTCTTTCTTAGTAGCTGATAAAATTAGGGGCAAGACCTATCCTTCAGGACTGGCTGGAAAGTCCCAACTGTTTTTGAAAAATATCAGCTCTGTACTGCCTTATGTCTGGAGGTGAGGGAAATCCTCACACAGACTCTGCAGCAAATTAGCTGGCATTTGGAAGCTTATCTGGTGATGTCTATCATGTTATGTGCAGCAGTAAAATGTTATCACTGGTTGCCAAAAATACCTAACAACATTTGAAATCTAGCTATTACATTTGTCTGTGTAATCTCCCGAGGTAGTGGGAGATTTAGCCAATCGCATTGGGTAAATAAAATTAAAAAGAGTTTCCTGAAATACTTTTTTTTTTCATTTTCTTTGCATCTCTCATATACACTGGCCCCTTCTGCTGCCAGTCGGGTGCAAGACAATTAAAAGGTAGATTGTATCCTTCATACTTCTTTAATAGCTCTGAAAATTTTAACAAAATAGTAGAGGCGGTGAGTCATCTCACAATATTAGCCATAATGATTTTTCCCATTTCAGAGAACATATGAGATTTTTGCAAAAATCCCATCTACCAAACTATAACTTTGTACTTCAGATCGTAAAGCCTTATGCTTAGAGCTCTGAAAGTTTCTCCTGTTTTAACCTCCAAAGAGTCAGCCAAGATAGCAACTACAGCAGAGGGTCATTCATATGTATATTTATATACACACACACACACACACACACATTTTATACATTTTGAGAAACTATAACAGTATTGAACTGCAAAGAGCGGTTCTACTGCTAAGAAATAAGCTACCACTATTAAGATGGAGTCTGCAGAGTCAAAAGGAGACGTGACATGAACTATGGGTCTAATTTGCAAAACACATGTATTTCCTCCTCAAGAAAAAGTACTACAAAGCTATTAAGAAAATGAACAGAAGTAAATCCTGCCAGTACTTAAGATGATGTCCTGCAGAGCACTTGGTGACTGGAAGTAAAGGACACTGTTCTCTGTTTAACTTTGGCCAAAAGTGTAAGCAGAGACTGGATATCCTTCTTCCCTGCCACCTTCATTCAGCTTCAAGAAAATAAATTCATTATTAAAACAAGACATCTGAATTTTAATTTAAGCTAAACATGGGGCTCATAGATTTATGATGCATGGTAAAAAAGACTGGGAAGGCCAACATGAGGAAGGTAAGTCGCTTGAATCAACAGAATGAATATTTTAAATTAACATTTGTATTCCAGTAACTCCAACAGACTCCAGAGAATGACTCTGCTTAACACTGTGTACAAATATAGGAGACAGCTGCCATGGCAAAAAGGTTACATTTTAAAGAGCAAGACATAAAAAGCAACTTGACAGCACAAGAAGGAAATAAATAATAGAAATGTGATTAGCTCAATTGTTTTTTAAAATTTAAATTGTAAGATATAATTTTAAACTATTGAAAAATTTTCTAAACACTTTCAAAATGGAATAACAGGAATAGGAAAATTCTATTCCCTTACATAGTGCTTAACTTGGAAAAGATTAAAAAAGCCTGTGAAACACACGTAAGTATATGCATGCGAGACTTTGCACACACATTCAAGAGAGAGAGCAATTACCACTGGACTGCATTCATCCTTCAACTAGCAATTAAAATGAGGTACATTCTCTGTTTCAAGACAGATTGATCAAGAAAATTATGTCTCACTGAATAGACTTGAGATGGTGCCTGAGATAACTTCTTAACCTAATGACCTTTGTTTTTAAGTTTGGGGTTATTTTTTTGTCAGGTAAATGAATTGTACTCATCTGGCATCTCAGACATGAGCAAAGACAAACCAAGAAACATTTTAATTCATAGAGTAATTTGTCAAAGGAAGGCAAACACAACAGACTGGTAAGGAATGGACCATTAACTGGAGTCATTTCAGTTTCGCTATAAAATGAGTGAAAATGCTCAGGCTTAACATAATCTATCTGTTGTTTTCCTGTCACACCTAGAGGCCCTGAGGAGTATTCAGTAAATATAGCCACTTCAAAATATACCTTACATTTTGATTAATGGTGCTGGTAGCATAAGCTTACATAAGCATAAGTTAACATAAGCATTCTTAGGCATACAGTTTACAACCTATTCTCTCTAGGGTAAATTTAAACATCACTTTTTAATGTGATCCTATGTATCTGATCAATATTGAACAGATTTCCCTAAATTATTGGCTGGCAGATTGTCTCATGATTCTAAGAGTTATTCTCTTCAAGAGTGACAAAAGTTTCTTCTACATTTACCATGGCATTTATTTATATATTTTGAAAAGTCCTTTTCAGTTCCCATGAAGAAACCCAAAGTACATTTTTACCTACTTTTCCCAAAATAAGAGACAGCACTGCCTAACAGAATTGATTAAATGTGGCAGAAATACAAGCGAATTGGTCTTTCCGGATCACTATTAACTGAGAGAGACTGCTGTAGGCTTGAGCTATTGCCTCAGGCAGAAAGGGTCCCCAGAGAGTGTAGGACATGTTGTAGGAAAGTTTTCAAGAAGTTACAGGCTTTTAGTGAGAAACCTGCACTAAGCATTAGAGTAAAAAAAAATGCCTTAGAGACCCTATATGTCTACAGCTGCCTTCTTTTAGAACCATCATGATGAAGGCCAGAACAGATCCAGATTTATTATAATTATATATATATATTTATATAGCTGATTATTATATGATTTATGTTACAATAATTCTATGAGGTCATTCATTCTTGATGCAGACTGCCTGAAGTTACATCAGAGAAGAGCTGTTTAGAGTAAACTATTCATTGGACAGCTGAATCTTCACAAACAAAATATTGAGAAATGGATTATGGTGAGAAATGGATAATGTTGACCACAGTTCTGAGTACATCCACTTTAGCAAGTATAAACCAAATTTGGTTATTTTTTTTCTCTGTGCTCTGAGACTATTTAGTGTCAGTGTTTAAGATCTGATTCATCCAAGGTTAGGTCTGTATTACAGGTTTTGATATCTCAAGAGGTTTAAGAGTTACATTATTAGCAGTATTCCAACTTCTGTTTCTGTAGCAGCATATCAGTTCATATCAGAATAATGAATAGTTATTTATAGTTTAAAAATTCCAAACACACTTTCTCCTAAGTAAACTAAGCAAAATTTTTGTGGCTGCCCTTTCTCACAAAATGAATTTACGAAGACCAACTGAATTACACAGAGGAAAACATGCAGTGCGCTGCTCACATGGTCATATCCAAACCAAAGAGCATGCCAGCATAGGCGTATCAAATTAGTCTTTAGTAAATCTAAAATTTGTTATTTCCCTAGGGAAAAGTATCATATTCAAACAGAAGAATCTGATTTTCAAAATATTTTATCAACCATGTTATGCCTGAGAAAATTTTCTGATAACACATTTGCAGCAGCCCAGGTAAATATGTAACATAAAATATCTGATTAAATCTCTCCATTACTGCTACTGAAAGTGTAATAGATAATAATCACTGATTCCTTTTAAGATTTTATGATCTGTAAGACAAGCAGACAAAAATGTTTATTCAACTTTAAAAGTATTTATATAGTTTAGACATATTTTTAAAGCTTTTTAGTAACTTTCATGGATTTAATAACTACATCAAAGCCTGTTTAGAAGCACTATTTGACGCCTGTCAAAACAGGGATAGGATATTCTGTTTCCCCATTTAATATAAATATAATGGAAGTATTATCATACTATTAGGCACCAAAACACTAAAAAATAGTGGGCAGACAAATGATACTGGCTGTTTTTGGCAGAGAAGGTCATAGTTCAGGAAACGGAAATATCAGATTAAATAATAATATAATAAATCAGATTATTCGAAACAGCAGAACCAAAAGGGAATTTATCCTAGACTGCTTGGAAAACTAGCTGAAATATGCAAACAATAAATGATTTTCTTCATAAACTCAAGAAAGATCATGAGATCTAAAAGCACTAGAGAGGAATATACACAATAATAATACAGAAAAAGGAGCAACCAGAAGAATCATGAGAGTATAAGTATCTAGAGGATAATCAGATTATAACAGGACAATATAGAAAATAAAAATCTTACCAGACTAATAAATTTCTTCTTTGGGAAACTAACCCATCCACTGGCTAAGAAGAAGGTAATAGGTTTCATCTAATTTGCATTTAGTAGAGCTTTTCACACATGGAGAAAAATACAGGGATACCTGGGCTAGACGGAATTACTCTTTGACAGTAGCAGAAATCATCAAGAAAAATAAAAATAGCAAACAATTTCTATGAAGTTTGAAAATGATATATGCAATACCAGAATTTTCCATTAATGGCTTGAATTAAAGAATGAAGTGAATAAAACGTAACTGTGGTAATTAGAAAAGGAATGAAAACATTTACAATAAATGGATTAGCATCAAAATGATGCTAATTAAAAACAGTGGCATGTAAGAAATAAGTACTAGGTATAATAGTGTAAAAAGTGAATCAAAGCATAAAACCAAGGAAAAGTTTAACGTAGTGATACTGTCATATGGGACCTGGTCTCTAGTGGATCACAAGTCATTTTCAGTCAGCAGTTCGATGCTGTTGCGGAAATGGAAAAATCTCAATTTGGGAGGTATAAGCAAAAGTAATTCAAAAATATTGACATTAATTATTTTCTCCTCATCCGAATTATGATGTGAATGGTCTGTTGATCTACAGATCATGTGAAGTCCACTAACCATAACCTTGTTTGGGAATCAATGCAAAATGTTCAAAATGTGAACTTCAAATAATAATCATAATCCTAAAAACTTCATCAACAAAGAATGGACAATAAGGGCAACAGCATTTAGTGCCTCTTTTAATACTCTAAGAATACACCGATTATTTTCCATATCCTCTGATCTTAGATGAGAATAAGTTTGCTTAATTTGCTTCCAGGGAAATCTAACCTAGATACTGTTTTAATGATAATGATGACTAAAATTGGAATAGATTGTTCTGGTCACTGGAAGTTAGACCTGAGAGGTTAGCTAAAATTAGATAAAAATCTGCATAATGTTTTGGTTTGATGCCACATCAAACCATGACATAATGACCTCTTGAGATACCTTTATCTCTCCCTACCCTTCTGGTAGAAATAATAATGTCAGTTTCATCCAACTCCTTTCAAAATTATCTTTCAGGCTAACAGCATAAAGGTTTATTTATGAGTAAATATGTAGGTACTATATTAAAGAAATTTGCCTGAAATGGATCGTAAGTGGAACAAATAGTAGTTATAACTAGTCCATAAAGACTATAACTGTAGGATTTATGGAAAGATCTACCTAAGAACCTGTCCAATGTTGATCTACAGAGCAGATTAGCTGACCTGCTGAGCATCAAGAGGCACAGATTATGTCCAATAGTTAAAAGATAAAGAAGAAAAAGAGATGTAGATAGACATTAATTTTTCATTTCCATTTGGCTACTTCTGAAGACTTACATCTTTTTTTGGATTGTCTTCAGACTGTTCTCATGGAAAATTAAACTACTGACTGCCATAAAAGGCACTGCAGATTTTAATGTCATTCTGCAATGAGGTGCCTAAATTCCAGTTTCAAAATCAATAGATATTAGGCACTGAGACTGTTTCGTAAAGTACATTGACAAGAACTATATAAATAAGGTTAGCTGAGAAAGAGATCTACAGACCAAAACTTCTTTAAATGAGCTAATCACCTCTATATGAAAACACTTTTATGAGTGCCTTTACTGCTCTCACCTTTTTCTTTTTGACATGTTTTTTTGTGATATGTAAGTTGACTCCTGAGTGTTGGTGTCAGTTTATGAACTTCAGAATAGCCGACCAGGCAGTATTTTCAGATTTGGTCTCATTTCATTAGAAAAAATAGCCTATCAGTTCTCTCATTTACCATTTATAGTATGTGGATACCATTTCAAATTTATATCAAATTTTATATTATATATAATATTATATATATTATATAATATTATATATTATATATCAAATTTGATATATCAAATTATATTATATATCAAATATAAATTATATATCAAATATAAATGTCTTAAAAAGTTATGGTTAGGAGAAAATTAAATATAAGGCATATTCAACTATAAACAGACTATAAGCATATCATAGAATCATAGAATCGTTCAGGTTGGAAGGGACCTCTAGAGGTCATCTAGTCCAACCCCCCTGCACACGCAGGGCCACCTAGAGCACGTGGCA
>JAUBNY010000700.1:9709964-9730591 GCA_032275445.1 Crypturellus soui
AGCAGGTCGGTCCCCAGCCTGTACTGGTGTCTGGGGTTATTCCTCCCCAGGTGCAGGACCGTGCACTTGGCCTTGTTAAAAACATATAAAATATATAAAATATGAGAAAACACATTCTTATTCCCCTTTTTTGTACAGAATTGGAGAACTGAAAATAATGCCACATCATTTGATTTTCATCTGATCTTTGCAGGTACCAATACATGAAAGTTCAAGCAACTCTAATGAAGCTATAAGAGGAAGGTATAGTCTAAAAATGTTATGAGACTATAAACTACCACAAGGGAAAGTTACAACCCAGTGTATAATTTAGAACATGCCTTCTCAACTCAACATGTATGCTGCATGTATACAAACTCCATATCTTTCCAAAGAAACCAGAATCTGAAGAAAACAAACACAAGACACATAAAACTAGGACTGTACTTACAAAATAAAAATACGCACACATGCGCACACACACGCACACAAAGGATTCAATTCCAAATCATTTTCCTTCTAACTTAAGAAAAACTATTATTTCATTTCAAAAGAGAGATCTTAGTGTAATATAATAGTACAATATGTGGAAACTTCACTGGCACCTAGCTATTCATTCAAGAACTACAAAAGGCCTGGAGTACACTAACAGACATCCTGTGGGGGAGTTTCCTTTGCAGTATTTACCATAGGGAATATTTATGCCTGCAGGATAATTTCCAAGCAGTTACATTGGGTGACAAGCACTAAACCTCCCAGTTACTGTAATTGCTGCTTAGAGTGCAGAATTACGACAGAATTCTTAACATTGTAAAACACACACAAAAAGCACAAGCAATAGTCCTACCAGCTGTCACAAAACATGGACTTTGTGCAACCATTATAGCATCCATGTCATGTATACTGGGGCTTTATAAGAAATCACTGGTTCCATCAATTTTAGTATGCTACTAAGATATTAATGTTACAAAATTCCTGAAATCATCACATTCCTACGGGTTTTCATTCAAAATTTTCTTTAAATCCTTGCCTTTAGGATGTCTGTTAGAGAGCTGCCATTAACTTCACTAGGACCAGGTTTTAAATCAGTTCTCTGAATGACAATTTAAGAAAAATGATTGCTTATTACAGACTTGTAATTTAAAATTGCAACGGCATTTTATTGTAAAATTTTCCTCATTGTCTATTATTTTACCATATTTATAATTAACAGAATAAGAAGATCTTCCAGCCCTTGAGTGAAAGCAGAAGGCAGAAAACAGCAGAAATGAACTTCATGGGGTTATTTTACACATACTCTATAAAAACTTCCTTCCATTAATGTCCTTTTAATTTTTTTTCAGGGCTGTCTTGAAATGTCAGCTCATTCCAGGTTAGGAAAAACATTTCTATCCAAACTCTATGAGAAATTAAATGGACCTTTTCAGGCAAGAACACTGTAGATGCTTTTTCCTGCACGGCTGGTTGCAGCTGTCATTTCCAAACCTCACATTCTTTGGCTATTAGGTAAGTATCTATATGTCAGTGTAAAGGTGACTTCCATGAAAAACAAACTGTGTATCCAGGCTATTTAAAAAACAGTGATAGCTGTAATGGAAGTGATAGTTTTTAGTGATTGCTTCTAATTTGCTTTTGGTGAATGAAAAGAAGCCTAGGTAACTTAAGTGGGTTTTTTGTTGTTGTTGTTGTTGTTTGTTTGTTTGTTTCTTAAAGTCACTCTGAGTTTTGCCATTAATGGTTTAATCAGAGGTGATTTCTTGTTTCTCTTCAAATATGTTAACTGTAGAATTTATATCACAAGACATCTTTTCCTACTGGCAAAGTTATTTCACAAAGTGAGTATATTTCCATTTTTTTGTTGTCTTAAAAACAGACAAAAAAAACCCAAACCAACAACAACAACAAAAAAAAACATGCACACAGAGAAAGCATAAAGTAGCTAAGGACAGCCTGTCTAAACTACAGATATGTTGTTTTGTCCTCTTAACACATTTCACACTAGGAAGACTAATCAATGGCTTACAGAAACTTGTTTCTCCCAGCTTAACTTCTCTAGGAGGTAAGGCACCCAGTCTCATGTAATTTTTGCTGAGATATATAAATACATTAGAAAAAAATCAGCATTTAGTTAGAATCTGCAAGACACATTTCACAATATACACTTTCCTATAAATAAGCAGAATATAAGGGGATGAACAAATGCAAAGTCTTCCGAAGGAGAACTTACAGGCTGAGATGCTCCCCACTTTAAGGTCAGAAAAGATACTGCTATGCGAACCAATTACTTGTCTGTAATACTGCACAAATACTTCTACCAAGTCTACAGTTATAGCCACACTGCCCTCATTTTTCAAATTCCCAGGCTCAGTTGTTTATTCTGGACAGCTCATTTCAACAACTAAATGATTGGTAAAGTCAGACTACATGTAGCCACTAGCATTCCTTAGATGTCTGACATGTAGAAGTGTACAGAAATATATTAGAAAATGTGCAATTCCAGAGCAGGATTCTGAAGCCTATCTTCTCTGACAAGCTTTCTGTCAGCCTCAATCCAAAGATCCTGTCAAAGCAGGATAGAAACAACCATTTTCAGGAGGTGTGCATTAGTACAGTAACAACGATTTGTACAACACCAGAATGCTTCAAAAATAGTGTTACTACAACTGCTCACAGTCCAGTCTCCAACCAGAGAACTTTTATTTTTCATTACTTACTTTTCATTGTTTTCCATTACTTCATTATTTTGTCTCATCATGTATTTTTAAATAGGTTTACAATAGCAAGATCTTATACATTTGACTTACAATATTTAAAAAATGAGTTTACAAATCCCCCAACAGAATTGCTCGAAAAGCCAACATTTTCAGAGTGACATCAGATGTTACTCTGTAAAAAGTTCACCTGCACACAGAGGGAGGAGCATCAAGACATGAGAGTAGGCAGCACCTCAGCAACTCCAGCATAGATACCAGTGCTGGCATCTGCCATAGCTGTCCCAGAGGAGCAGGGGAACATCCTAGCAGATGTGCATTCACCATCGCTCATTATTTACTGAGCCTGAACCTGGAAACTGAATTCAGCAACTCCTAACAGTATATATATATATATGTGTGTGTGTGTGTGTGTGTGTGTGTGTTGTTAAGTGAAAAATCTAACATTATAAGGAAAATCTACATACCACTACACTCTACATATAAACACTAAGAACAATCAGTACTTTCAGAACAGAACCAATTAGAACAATCAGCTCTCATGTCATTGGCAATTTTACTATAATTGACTAACTTATATGAATTATTTACTTTTTTATTGGTTGGTACTACAGAATGAAAGAGAATATAGAGTCTACTCAACCAGATCCTTTGTTGATGCTCTAGTCTGAGTTATAGAGGAGTATTCAGTAATTAATAGCCAGCTGTACATCTTGACATAATGCCAGATGGATTTCACGTCACTAAATATTACTGAAATAAGTTACTATTTATCAGATAATGGTTGTGGGACAATAAATTCTTGGAAAAGAAAAAAGTGTTCACAAGTGACAATGATACAATAATATACATATATATATATATATACATATAAGGAGTAAGAATATTGCAATTGTCTTAGGCCGTTAAAAATGGCCTTTCAAAGGAAGTTCTTTTAAATAAATTTAGTAGCCTAGTGGATAACATTTCTTCAATCTTATTCTGAGAGGTTGTTTTTCAGCCATTTATGGCTTTGCCTAAAACTAAGCATTCAATTAGAAACTGATCATACTGGATGTATGTCCCAGAATAGACCAGTGTTGGTAGCATTGCTTTGGAGAAAGGAATTCTTACCTTCCAAGCAAACATGGGCTCTGCCTTCACAGGTGGCCTCCATCTGTACATTGCCCAACATTTTGGGTACTTATATCTTATTTCTTTAGGTTAGATTAGTAGGAATTCAGAATATGCCCAGCTCTGAAAGGAGATCTGAACAATAACTGGAATGCATTTTGTGCTACAGTATGAAAAATGCTGGATAATTAATCTTTGTGTATTTCAAATTACTCACTCCACATCAGTATACCCTTCTGAGAAAGCTGGGCTTGATTTCTTTGTACCTCAGATCCTCAAATCAAATCTTCTGTAAAACAGGTCTAACAATATTTTGCCAGTAGTGTTATAGCATATTATTTAATCTTTGTGAAGAATCTAGGCTCTACAATGAGAACTGTTAAGGAAATCCAATTAAGAAATAAGCCATTATGAACCTGTTGATAAAAAAAGAAATGAGCAACTGCCAATGCAGCCAAGAAACAAAGCATCCTGTACAAACTACAGTATGCATTCGTGCATTTAAAACACAGAATACATGCACATAGGGAGACCAAATTTAAAATTACCATATGGTACAGATCACCAGAATTGTAACATTTTGTAACTTTTGGATATTTTGCAGCCTTCTAGTTTGTAACATTGTTACATTTGTTTTCACAGAGGCTTATACAGACCATAATTTTGGCACTGCTTTTTTTCTGCAAAACTGAATTTTATATGGTGCTAAATTTATTCAAACAGCTGCATGCAAAATTATGCTTTAGTACATTCTGTAATCTTTAATGGGAGGAAATAGGGATTCTATTAGAATGCCTCTTTACTAACTGCTCAATTTGCATGTGCATGACAAGCTCATGAGAATGTAACCTGTTATTTCCCCATCATTATATTCTCTGAACACCTGAGATTTAACAATCAGGAAGTTGTTTTGGTATCGTTAGAGAAATAGTTAAACAGTTTTAAAGAGATGTGTAAATATTCTATCTCTGCGTTAGATTAATAACATGTCCCATTGTATGGAGGTACACAAAATAAAGATGGACAGCTGCTTGTCTTTATTTTGCCTTCAAAATGAGAGTAAAAGGGTTTTTGGCTTTAATTTTTCCCATTCATACCTGTGTCTGAAGGGAAATTGGCCCAATCATAATTAGTTTTCCTGCAGTGTAAAAGATAAGACAAAACAAACAAAAAACTAATTGGGCAAAAAATAGTTCTACTGCAAGGATTTTTGCAATGGCAATAGAAAAAAAGCACACTAATATTAATCTCTGCTATTCTGACTACATTCTACCTACATTTGAAGAGATAAATGAAATACAAAGAATTATAAGACATCTGTAGATGTCTTATAGATATCTAGAGTAGTTTTTCTCAACAGTCTGTCACACAATTGATTTTTTTAAAAACAAGATCATAGAAAAGCTCTTAAGTAAGAAATTAACAGTATCTTTCAACAGTACTCAGTATTCCCTCCCTAAGTTTCACAAATCTAAACTTCAGTGAGTTACCAAATAAAACAAACAAAAAGATTTCAAATAACATAAGCTGTAGGGTCTGGATTCCAAATGAAAAATGGAGTAGTTCTTCACACAGTGGGTTATTACTTATGGTTTCACTACCAAGGAGTTTTGCAGATGGAAAGACTTGCATACCTTCCAGAGGAGACTTGAACCTAGGAAATATTTGAGCTGAAAATAATTGGAGCTGAAATTAATCCAAATAATAGGATACTGACTTGTGGTCGGTATCATATTGCATTTTCTCACATGGACATCTGCTTTCAGACAGAATACCAGTCTGGATGGACCCTTAGTTTGCCTCCAAACAACTCTTTGCATAGCAGTTTTCATCTCATAAAAATATGTTTGAACTAAAGCAATTTTAGTTGGAAAAGAGCATAGCTAGGATTATCTGAAGAATTAGAAAGAAGAAAGTTACATTAAAGACTCTATAACCATTTTACCCTGTGCACATAGCGCTTTCTGAATTTTCACTTTCACCTCTCCCTTCCCGTTTAGATTAACCTCTTGCCTAATTCACCTATAGGGCTGAGATTACTTCTTGCTACTAATTTGAACATCAGCTACCCTTAAAATAAATAAATAAATAAAATTATAAACTTTACTCTTTACTATAACAGCAAAGAACAGACAGACAAGATATTTCTTTTAAATTATGCAATACTACAGCAGCAAATGCTCTTGGTCATTACATTTATATTTTGTGTTTACCATATTCACAGAGAGAGGTTTATCAGTTAGTTGCTTAATGGAAATACAACTTGATCTACCCACAGGTAATGTAGTTTTGACTTAAGGACTTGTTATTAAAATATATTCAAGTAAAATAAAAAAAATTAAACAAACTTTAAGCTTTTCCACATTCCAGAGAGGGAATTGGAATTTTGAATTATCAGTGATTGGTATAAATATTAAATATAATTACAATTAGATGGTTCTTAGTTTCTCTCTAAAATAAAGAAGGGTTCAAAATGAACTGCACCTATTAAAACAAAACAGCTGTAGGAATCTTAGAACCGGAGAACCAAATCCCAACTTAAGTCTTAAGACAAGAGAAAACCTCTTCCTAGCCATGGAAATGGGTCTTGCTTGTTAAACTTTTTTTTTCCTTCCAGAAGAAATTTATTAATCCTATGAGTTGAAGTTTCACAACCGAGGAGAACTGGTGTCACACATGTTAAACAGAGTGCTAAACTGTAATTTTGAATATCTCAGAATTCTCTATGCAGTCTCTGATACATATCCCTTTCTCTAAGCCAACATGTAAGATTTATACCCAATAATATCATAGAATTGTGGTATTATAAAAAAAAATCAAAATTAATGTACGAGGTTGATGCAATACATGCTTAACTATTCCCATTGAAGGTTCTGTATGAAAGAAGCTTTGTTATGGTTACCTCCTTTAAAATAATGAAATAATGAATGAAATGAAAATGAAATAATGAATAATGTTTTCAAAAACATACTTGGAAATATATTTATATATATATTTTGCATGGAAGTGGCAATACATCTGTTCATTTTTAGTAGATTATTCCAAAAGCAAACTAAAGAAAAAATTGAGGTAAATATAAAATAAAAACACACACCTTCACTGTTCCAATGACTGAAAAACAAACAGGATGCTTAATGGAGCATGAAAAATGAAAAGTTCTTTCTCAGGTATTGCATTACATGTTTTTTTTTTAATCCTACCCATAGTCACACTTTGTATAGATCTTATCTTCGAACTTAGTGGTACAATAAAGAGGCAATGAGAAAAACATGGTGGATGGAGCTGTGCACTCTCAAGCACTGTGAATAAGTTCTTCCCTTTGATATTTATCTAAACTCCCCTCAAATTCTGCATCTATACATTTTCAAAGTATCTATTCAATAAAATCAGGAAATGTGAAAGGTAACTTGAAGCAGAAAGAACTAGCTTGGAAAAAACAAACAAACAAACAGACAGAAACAAAAAAAAACCATGAGTTTCACCTCTTAACTATAGTTATCAAAATCTGGTTGAGCAAACATTCTCTTTCCTTTGTATAGTCTAGAAACTGATAGGTGGAAAGACCTCATGATGACAGAAAATGGATTGAACTCATTTCTAGCTGTTTTTTTCTGCACATTTTGAAGAGCTCAAAAATACCACATGATCAAAACTGACAAATATACTCTATGGACAATACTAGAACGAATTATTTCCTTAAAGAATATTATACAAGAATGATAAAACACCTAGCTAAATCAGAATCAAAATCAAAACTGCCTGACTCCTCTTTTCCTAGCTTTAGCAACATCATATAATGCTTTTTATGAATGAAAGGGGATTATTGACATCTATTTCTTGAGAGAAAAGTTTATACCGTCATTTCAGAAAACATTCCAGACAGATCTTCCTACCTCCACCCCAAGAACAATACTGGGATCTAAGGAAATTCAAGCTCTCTGAGATTTGCAGAAGAGGAAAATATTATAAACTGGGTCTATTTGCATCCAATATTATTTTATTTGTTTCTTCATTTTACTAGATTTACTTGTTATTGTTTCATGTTTCTAATACAGAGTAGCAGAAGGAACATCAAACTTAGGTAAAAGTTCTTGTTTTCTCAAAACAATGCTTGCTATACCCAGTTAAGTGACTATAACTTCCACTATCAGGCATGATAACCTATAGCTTTGATTTAAAAAAAAATGTATTCTGAGCCACAAATTATTTTTGTCTATAATTTAAATTTTCTTCTAAATGAATAGATAACACTGGAGAATCTTATTTACTGACTCCCATCTTAAAATAAAATAAAATAAAATAAAATAAAATAAAATAAAATAAAATAAAATAAAATAAAATAAAATAAATCTATATTTAAAAAATAGAGTCATGTGCAGAATGACAGCTCTTTAAGTAATATTAGAGGAAATGATGAAAATTCATATATTTGGATTAGCATCAAAATTGTAAAATAAAACTTTAAGGCATTAAGGCTATGGATATATACCTTCATAAAGAATAATCAGTGTATGAAAACAGAGGAAAGAATCACACCTCTAATTAATCATTTTTACTGCAATATATGCAATTTTCATGACTTATGCACAGGTAGGGTGAACAAAGAGCACCTTTCATTATACAGTCATTAAGATTTAATTGATAAGATTAATAGTTGGCTATGAAAAGAATACACGAGAACAATGTACCTTAAGAACCCTGCTGAAACACTGATTTAAAGGGGAACAGTGTGCTCCAGTATTTCAGAATGGCATCCAAAATTTTATTACTGTGATCAGTCCTGCATAAAAGTATTATTAATAAAAATAATTTTGGATCTTTAATATCTTTTAAAAACATACCGTAAAAATATTCAGAATGTTCCCTAAGTGAATAAGAATTTAATCTCCAAAATTAGTAGTACTTTTATGGTGCATGTTATCCTTGCACAACTTTACAATACTGGTGAGACATGAAATTCGCACCAAAAAGCTGTAGGATATAGTTAATGGTAGAAATGATAAAAAACTTACCATGACCAGGATCTCCATTCAAAAAATCAAAATTTCACCCTTTTTTTTTCTGAAAGTATGATCTTAAGAAACATTCAGAGTCTCTTTAGCACCCAGAGGTTAGATTTTCTATTTCTTCTTTCAGGAGAAGGCATGCATTGAGATCACAAATATGTAGCAAGCATATTAAGGTATTTCGTATACATTCCATATTAAGAAACTTTTCATGTGCTAAGGTCCTGTTAATATCATTTTTACAACTTGGTCGATTATTTAAAACTTACAAATTTACACACACACACACACATTTTCTCAAAACCATTTATGGTACATTTAAATCCTTATTTAACAACTGAACAAGGGCCTTTACCTGACTAAAATAATTAATATAACCCCTTCATTAATTTATTCGATAGACCTACCATGATAAGGTAGTTATAAATAATCCACAAATTCCTACCTATATCCATTATCCAATGCTCACATAGACAATTTATATATGAGAAAACCATTCTGTTTGCATATGGAACAACACAACTGATTTAGTATTATTTTTATCAATTGTTTAGTGTAGAAAATAATTTTCAAAATGAAAAAAAAAGAGTAATCTTATCTTTCTTCTTTGAACAGCATTAAGATAGCCAGTGTATATAATGCAGTAAGCACATTATGGCCATGATGAGTACAGACTTCTCACCACTAAGATGAATCCTGGGAATTGGTCTGCTCTGGGGGATTTTCCTGACATAATGTGGAAGCTAAACACTTCAGAGAATCTTCAAGAATGCAGGAGTTCATTGTCTATACAATATTCCTCCTATCCAGCAGTAGGATGACTTCTCATAGGATGACTATGTGAAATATTATTCAATACAATAAAAACATCTGTCTAATACAATATCTTTGGTTTCTTCTTTCTACAAAGCAAAACTTTTAGTTCCCAGAATTTGCTTTTTTGCTGAAAAAGCTGCAGTCAACCTACTGATTTTATAACACAGCTAAGACATTACAGCTCTGGAACATTACATTGAATAAAAAGCTAGTCAGACACAATATTTAAATTTGCAATCTGAAATTGGGCACATACATCTTAACAAAGAACTTGACTTTCAAAGGCATTTGGGAGGCTTAGCTCTTATGGACTTCCGTCCATGTTTTCTAAAGTTAGAAATCATTTCATTAGCTCCAAAAATCAATACCTTTTGCCAACAAGTGATGATTTACTGTAGTTAAAAAAAGTAGCATTTTATTTTGATTTGCTTTTTTTGTGGTGCTTGAAGAGTGCTGAGGGTGGAGTTCTATTAAGTTATCAATTTTAAACTAAATTTTTTTTGTATTGAAACATGCTGATATAATTAGAACAAAATTCATATAAGAAAGAAACTGCAGTGAAACTCAAAAATGAAAGACTCCTTCCACACACATCTCAGGAGTAGGAGGAGGCTAATAATTCCAAAGCAAGTCTTCTTGTGTGGTTATTAATGAACATAAAACATAGACTGAATACAAAGAAAATGAATGCTAAACTGAATCACTGTGGTTAAATTTTGCATTTGGAGCACCAGAGCTACATGCTGTTCCTGTGGGTATGATGTTAGGAAAACACAGGAAAACCAAAGTCATCCTTTCTATTTTCCCCTGATCTGTCTCAGTGTGTGGCGCTGTGACTTGCAGTGCCAGCACTGGAAAGGCAGGACAACATGTAGACAAGGCTGGGGATAAGGAATGAGTGGCTCTTTTAGTGGCAATTCATTCATATCAGCTTAAAAATAGTAATGTAAAAAAAAAAAAAAAAAAGAAAAAAAACAGATACCAAAGCCCTGAACATTACCATGTAAGCAACTATGAGGAAAACAGAAGGGGAAAGCAAAGTGAAACACTAACATTAAATAACATTTACTCATATTACATTTGTAAAGCAAAACTCACTCAGAAAATCCCAGGAAGAAGCAGAATAAATCCCGGTTTCAAGATCAATTGCCAAAACTCACTGATCAAACCACATCACAGTTTTCAAAAACACTTAGGTGAGCCATTTGAGAATTCTGATGCAGGTTTTCATTGCTGCCATCAGAAATAAAAGTTCTTTACATAGACAAACTACTTTTGAGCAAAGAAAATTATCATAAGATATACAGTGTTTTTTTTTTTTCTTACATGAATCTGTCATATATCTATTTGCAAAATTTCCCTCCACCCAAGTCTATCAGTGATGGCAGCCATCTTACAGTGCTCCTGTGGAGTATTTTTTAAACACTGGCACAGTTTTTCCAATTATCCAAGTCTGCTAGTTGTTAAAATTTGCAAGAGCTAAAGGAATTTCCAGGATAGTGATCACGTCATCTAGGTCCTTTCATAGCCTCACCAGGCTTCATCTTAGAACTGCTTTTTAGGTTTCCAGTAAATCCGCTATCATTCAATACCTAAGGATTACAGGTCTGTTTTTAATATCCAGTCAAAATAAATATCAACTCTAAATGTGTTAAAAAGTAAAAAGTATTTGCCATGGAAGATTCTCATTATCCCTGTATTGCTTGGAGCAATGAACTTTTAAACTCTTATCTTGTTTGCAGAGATCCATAAAGTTATTGTGTAGTTAATGTGATCCATGATGTTAAATTACTTTGGCAGGCTTTCTGCCTGACTGTGATGAGAATACAGGCCCTTGTTTATCAAAAAAGTGTTTTGGTTTTTTTTGAAAACCTGCACTTGATTCACCTTTTAATAGAACTTGAATGTCAAGGTCAAAGGGCTAAATCATAACGCACTAGAAATGAAGTCTAATAGCACTGAAACAGGTGTCTGCCATGTTGCAAAGTTAAAGATATCATTAGTAAGAGAGAAAGAAGAGCCTTGGATGCCTAATGACACTGGTAACATTAGGAGGAATAATAGCTGCTGACGTCTCAATGAAATTAGCCACAGCAGAGCTGGCTTATGAGGTCCTGAAATAGTACTAAGAGAAGGCAGAACTGACCTATTAAAAGCTGACCTATTAATCACACGTAGAGATAAAAAGCTCTGCTGGGTGCTAAAAGCCTGCTGCTTCACACCAATGAGTGTAACTCAGAAAAAAACTTTCTAATATTTATAGTCTTAGGCCAATGCAGAGCTAAGAGTTCTGAAGCAAGCACTAAGGAAATTATGTCTTAACTGAGAAAAATTCAACAAGAAAAACAGGCAATAGTTTTGCTAATTTATCCAGAATCCACTGCCCCTGAAGAATTAAAGATAGAAACTTCTTTATTAGAGCTCAGCAACATTCATCACGCTTTCCTTCTTGAATGTATTAGTATTACAGCACTGACAGCAAGAGTTGCAGCATGAATAATGTAGAAAAAACACTGTCAAGGTAACAGTCTTTGCTTACTAAGAAAAGATACAAGTCATATGAAATATAACTAAATGGCAATATCATTATAAAAGTATTGAAAAAAATAGGTAGGAAAATTGAAATTAAATGCCAATGAGCAACAACTATAAAGAAGGTGAGAGTATTTATTAAACAAACGACAAATTGTATGCTTGGAAAGATACATGGAAGTTATTGAACAAGTATCTTTTAAAATGTTAATCTATTCTTTTGTTTGCATGAGAAAAAGCAAAAACATTCTAAGATATTGCCAAATATACAAGTTAAATCAAAAGGGAAACTATTTTTACAACCAAAGGAGGTAGAAGAAACCTAGTATTCCTATCACCATATTTCCCATGTTGCCTTACTACCCTGACAAAATATGCATAAAGAAACTAAAATGATACAAAATTTCACTCAAATGGCCTATGAATAATGTAAGAGAAAATTAGGCTATCATTGAAAGATGTTATCCTTCTTTTAAAATTAGATTGGTAGTATCTGCTTAACATGTTAGACAAATAGATGTATTTGGCTATTTCAATTACTTATTTTCTTAGAAAACATTAGAAAACAGAAAATTAGGAGCAAGATGAATTTTGTTGTGGCATACTGTAAACAGTACAGAATTTAACAGAAATGATTAAATTATTAGACCTGTGATCCACAGATATTAAACATACTGCATAACATTGCTCTTCCTATCTGAATCAAATTTATATAAAGAACGGCTTTCATAGAATTCATTTACTAGTAAAAACTTTTAGAATCTGCAACCTATTCTCTGCCATGACTACCTAAGTAGAATAACTCTCTCTGATATTTGGCATCCAAATTCAGCACACGTAAGAAATTCTGAAGTTCAGAACTGACAACCTATGCCAAGTTACATATCTAATGCTGGGCATGCGATATTTTCTATGGGATTTGTTTCGTTCCATTCCCTGCCCTAACTTCCACTATAAATAAACCAAAATTCAACAAAATGAGACATTTTTTTTTCTCCTAAAATAAAATTCTATCCATTCCTAAATGTCTACACATAAAAAATCCTTGATCCTTCTTATATCCAATGTAACAAAAGACTCAGAAACTAGACAAAAAGACTTCCTTATTGTTTTAGACATGCAACAATATTTGCTCATTCTTCAAGGTATTCCCCAATGAACATTAATGACTGTTCAAACTTACACGGATGAGTACAGTGTAATCAAAGTCTCTTTTGATGCCTGGGATATGACAGTTCTTAAAGCCCATAGTGGTGACTGTTATTAATGCAAATCTCTTATTCCAACTGTATTGATGTCCTCAATTTATGGTCATAAAAGCTAAAACTCTTGAATACTATGCATCTTGAATACTCAGTTTTCTTAGAGCATTAGAGCACAGACGAGTAGGTAGAAAGAAGAAATTATTCTTAGACATTAAAATGTGCTTCTAATTATCTAAGTCTATACTATCCATAACTGCCAGTTAAAATACTGAATATACTTTTAGTAAGGAAAATATTATGGCATTATGATTGATGAGGTTTTCACTTTTTTTTATTCCACTTACAAATCCTTCCAGTTATCTGTGAAAAAGTAAGAAAAAATAGCACAGCTAGAATAGCCAATAGTCTTGATTTTATACACTAATTCTCTCTTGAGTTCAGTGGCTTCTTATAGACTAGTTAGGTATGATTGAAATGAAATGCTTTTGAAAATGCTCAGATTAAGATGCTATAGAAGGAAACCATTGGTTAGCACACATACTGGCTTATCACAAATGCACACTATCCTCAGCGTGTCCATATGGAAGATTCTTTCATTTTACTGTTTCTCCACATACACAGACTTCCTTGATCTCATTTTTACAAGAAACCTGGATTTCAAAGCCGGCGGTTCAGTGAAGAACATGACGCCTTAGCCAGAGTCCCTGTCATGGTGACCCAACCTCCAATACTCTGCTTTTGGGTGACGAAGAGACAAGAGCCACAGGTGCCCAGGAGGGCTAAGGGCTTTGCCTGGCCCAGGAGCTCAACAGCCAGGACATAGAAACCCTTCCTTCACAGGCCCAAGTCACTTTCTCACCAGTGTCAGTTTCTTATAAATTATTGTAAGAACTTTCTATATTTAAATCTTCTATCCTCCTAAAATTTCACTGAAATCAGGCAACAGGTTCTGAAGTTAAAAAGTGAGGGAAAGTGACAGACAAGTATGGTCTTATCTTCTTGGGAAACTAGCAAAAAAATCAAACTCACATAGTAGTACTTACATACTCAAATGTGGGCTCCAAATCATTTCTCTTCCTGATCTATGTTCCGCCTCTGTGCCCCCTACTCATATGCAGCAAAATACTTGTGAATATATAGAGAGAGTTTCTAGAAGTGACCAGCTGAAACTCATGATCACACGCATGTGTGTTCTGCGTATTTTTCAAATACAAAAATCTTTATTTAAAACAACCCTACATAATGCATTGACGTATAATCTGGAAAGAAATCCTGAAGCATCAAAAATATGGGGTTATTATCTCTTTTATTTTTCCTTAATGAACTTCTGTGGACATCACCACCTGTCTGATTAGAGCTTTTTTAAATACAGCTATAAAGGAGTATCCTGAAATTACAAAGTAATCCTGAAACATTAACATGCTTTCTATTTCAGAAAATGGATACATATTGCCTATCAGAAAAATACATTGTTGACACTAAATGATTATTCAGATAAGTTGAGTATCTGATCTTAGCATCTTTTAAGACTCTGCATGCTGATGGTTGAAAAATTTATGTTATTCCAACTCTTAAGACTTTTATTCATATTCACTTTTCAGAGGATAAGCAACACACTAAATCTTCTTCTCTAAAATCCTTCTACTTTATGGAATGAGTGAGCCTCTAGCTGGTACAATCCCTACCTTATTATGACTTAATCTCCGATTCCTGCTTGGTTGCCATAAATAGCCATATATTAGCTCAGCTGTGGCTCAGCATGCATACCTTTCTGTGAGTGTGGTATTCCCAGTGGCAGTCACTTCACCACAAGCCACATCTACTTGCAAATAGCAATGCTACAGGAGCAAATATGATTAGGTTGTGACAATTATACATCATACAGAGATTTGCCCTTGCTAAAGTTTTTGTATATGACATAATTCACCAATAATTTAATGCAATATGCATTTAGTGCAATATGCATTAATTGCAATATGCAATAATTTAAACATCACAGCATTCAAAGTTTCAAAATGTTCACTACATAGAAAGCCAGCCAAGTACCCTAACTGCCCTTTCATCCAGCTATAACTTGCTAACGAATGAAGATGGTCTAATGCCGCCAACTAATCACCCCTTAAAATTGTCATAATCTTGGAAAGGGTAATTTTAATATCTGTTAACTGGATAGTCCAAATGCTCTTGCACTGCATGTAGGCAAAGAAAAACAGGATTATATTGTTGTTATTAAGCACTTTCATAGTACCACTGGTAGGGAATATCCATCCTTTCAGGATACAGAGATCACTTTCTATAACAATTGTTCAAAAGACTTAAGAAATTCTTTATGGAGATCTGTTTAGTTGCACTAAGGAGCTGCTTACTTTCTGGGTTTACTTTTGCCCAGAAGAACATTGAGGTCACTTGGCAATAAAATCCCAAACAACACAGAAGGAAAACGTGTTTGTAAAATTGTAACTTTCACTGAAGCTCCACTTCAAGACTTTTGCATTTGAGAATACTCAATAAAACTCCACTCTCTCATAACATTGGAGAAAATTCACAAGAATCTGAAGGGTTGAATGGATACAATAGAATAAATGGATGAAGACCTAGATAGTTTTTAGCTTTCACATGAAATATGTTTGTATGTATGGCACAGACTGGCACTCAAGAATATCTAAGTTCATCTCCCAATTTTCCCAGGTATAACTTCTTCTTACCTCTATTCTCTAAGTACAGGATGATAAAAGCGATCATTTTTATTTCACCATATCTATTTATTACACAGGCTCTTTGGAAAGTGACTTTCCTATCATCATCTTTGTTGTCCATTATCATATTTTTTTTTTTGCTTTGTTTTACTTGAAGCCTAGAGTTTTTAGTAAAAGATAAGATACCACAATGCTGAAGTAACAGGACCCCAGATGAAAAAGAAGTTTCATATAGTACGGCATAAATGGTTGCAAACTACAGTGCAGGAAAATGAAATAGTATGGCTAAATTTAAAGGTTTCTAATTGCTCAGACCTACTATTTACGAATTTATATTGTGTGATAAGAAAAAGCAAAGCGATGATAGCAGCTATAGGCCAGGATTGTTAAAGCAGCTCTGTAATCTATTGAAGAAAATGTTACTATTTAGGCAGAAACAATGGAGTAACAGATTTCAGCAAGGTGCTGGGAAATCAGAATCCTCCCTGAGTTAAATGCACAGGATAAAAACTCCCTATCCAAGTTAAAGAATTAAATAAAGCCTCTGAATAAAGCCTTATTCCTTTTTCATTTTAACACTTAAAGATGAATTATATAAAGGAGTAAAATTGGAAGGTAAATTCTTCTTAAATATACACATTAGGAAAATAAAATTTCACAATAGATCTTGCATGCATTAGACCTATATGTGTTTTAAGTACAAATAATAAGGTTCAGAATCATCCTATCATTTTTTCCCTTAACTAAAGCAGCAATCACAAACAATTGCATGGCTATCTTGCCATTTTTTAATTTGGGTATTTAACTGAAATATAATGAAAATTATGCTGTCATTAACCAATTAATAATTAAAATCTACTCCCTTCCCTGAAGTCATTATTTGCCAAAAAAGGAGAATAGTTGAGCCAGGTATTGCAACAATTCTTCTCTAGGATTCACATACACATGCCACTGCTGTATAAGAACTTTGACTGATGCTTCAAATGACAGTAATCAGAAAGGCTATTTCACCTTAAAAGTATTGTCTGATTCCGAATCTGCAAGGCACACTACATTAGTTCTGAATTAGTTGTGAATAATTCAAAGCAAATTGACATCAACAGAAATTACTCTTCAAAATGATGCTAAAAATCTGATTCTTTAAAATCTATTTCAGTAAGTTAATAAAGAAAAATAAATGCAATAATAACAACAAATAGATATGAAAGAAATACACTATAAAATGTTATAATGCAAGGACATAACATGAGGTGACTATTTTTTTAGAAGTATCTAAAGACCATGTGATTATGCAGTATAAGCTGAGAATCTCACCAAAATACTTCTCTGCCAAGCCCAGCAACTTCTGGAGGACACAAAACACTCTAGTAGAGTTACATCCATGTGATAAACACAGTTAACTCATCTAATGCTTAATTATTCACACATTAAAAATGCATCTATACTTCAGATTAAATATAAAAGACCATTTGTTAGTGAGCAAAGTTAATTTGATAAACACTTTTCCAGAATCATAAAATCAAGAAGCTATATTTCTTTGCAGATGGGAAGAGCTAGAATCATATCTTTCAATCTCAGCAAGAATTACCTGTTTTCCTGAAGGGGACAAGTTGTCATTTTATCAGAATAACACAATTAAGAAAAAATAATTTTGCAACATAAAATAATATAATAAAGCTTTAGATAATTTAGAATAAGAAACCATAATGCCTAAGAAAAAATAAAAATAAATAAAAAAAACAGAAATCTTCCACATTTTCTGTAAAATTACTGAATAATGCCACAAAGTAGAAGTTGTGAATAATAGGAAAAGAGACCTTATTTTTGAGAGGAGACTAACTAACCTAAATAACCAAACAAAAATAAATATAGTTCCCCTTCAAAGGCTACATTTGAGTACTAAAGTACATTTATTATCCTTGTTGCTTTCCAGTGTTTGAATATCATTAATATTCAAGCATTCTTTTAATCAATTTTCCATAGAAAGAAGATTGCTGCTTAAAGAAGGCAAAATATTTTCCATACCACTAATTAGAAATAGTAACAAGTTCTCAACATAATTCACAAATATCAACTTAATTATTTTTAAAAGAAGTAGAGAAATATACAGTTGGATGAGCGGCATAAAAAAACATCACTACTTCCCCATGCGAAATTGTTCAGTCCTCTTTCAGGCATTGTACATGGTTCTATCCTCTCCTTTAAAATTATGAATTTTGCATACTCTGTTTTGCTACATCCAAGGAGTGAGTCATAAAGGGAAAATTATTCTACTTATTAAAAGCAGCTAACCAATCGATTTTACTGGAAATATTAGTGTCTCCTTTCCAGCTAAAATAAAAAAACACACTGAGATCATTTCGTTATTATCAAAGAGTTAATCCAGTCACATAAAAATATCAAATGTTATGTATTCAGTTCAGCTTTCAGCAGGCAATACTGCAATCTAATTAATATTCACACTGAGAGCCATTTAACATAGGGTGCAAGTAAAACCCAATCATTATATTTTAATATGATCATATTATAATAAACTGTAAGTTATATATGTTTCCAATGTACTTTAGCTTGGTAATTCTGAGCTTGTAACATTTCCAGTAGTTCTTTGCCCTCACCCTGCCCAGATGAAAAGATCTATGCTGAAAAGACCAAACAAAACTGTTAATCCTCATGTATACATCTGAACAATTCTTCTCTTGTATCTCCAAAAGCTAAATACATGCATATTAAGCAAACCTGCCAATTTCTCAGGAAGTTAAAAAATATAATGACTTTTTCCAATAGTAACAAAATTGCCATCTTGAAGTGATCTGGTCTGTGAACGAAAACCCATGCTCATTCTGCTTAGACCAAACTGTTTAGAAATGTCAGTATCCAAAAATCTTCTTATAAAATGCTTTCCAAATAAATCAATATCAGTTCTATGCAATATTTGATAAAAATAATTTAATGATGGTAAAACTGAACCTTTTCTTTATTATTAAAGCATTATTTAAGAGTTAGAACTGTAGGTTAATTTTTGCTGAGTCAAAATGCAGGTATAGCTTAGCCCTAGCCAAAGTAGAAGAGAAGACAGCTCTCTGTGACCAGATAAAAGTAAAAAGACAGCAGAGGAAATACATTAACTGTCAATAAAGAATTTTTAAGAGCAAAACAAGCTTAAATTTAGGTTGTAATTCTGTGACTTGAGTTATAAAGACAAAATCCAGGGAGGTGGATTATTTGCAGTGTTTATGCTTTATTCAGAGAAAGCAGGATATTTTACTTGTTTATAAAATTCCTCAAGAAATAATTTGACTCTATCTAGATCTAAAAGTGACTAGCAAAAGGGTGGACTATATGGACTGCAACCTACAGTCAAAACTCATTTGCCAGTTATCTTGCTGACCAGTTGCATTTAGGTAAGTAAAGCCAATTATGTTCAACATTTTCATGGAAGACTTCGAAAAAGTCAGTGCAGTTCAGAACTCATTACACCTCCAGATAATTTTGATGCATGTATACAAAACTGGAATAGAGAACTATATTACAATTACTAACAACACTATATGTATCCACACCTGTATGTTTGTATATATAAAGGTACAAAAATACAAACACAATATATAAATACATAAGCATAAATATATAAGCAAAAAAATGGGACAGAAATAGTAACTTCATTTGCAGATGATATGCTGAGAAAGGAAGCTCAAAGGTAGACTGTGGCAGAGCCCACAGGACGTTTCCACCCATGGCCTTAAGAGGAAAATTTTTATTCCAGATTCTTTCTTGTATATTGGAAACACTACATTTTGAAGATATAAAATTATAGTCAGATCATTTTTCAAAAATATGGATTATAAATCCATTTTTTGAATTATAAATCTATATTTTTGAATGGATTACTGATCTAAGTACAGTTTAAATGATCTGGTTATTTTGGAACAAGAGACTAAAACGCCGATAGGATTGTCATCTGTTTGGGATAGCCAGATCTAACACAGTTGGTCTCAACTCAATGGTTAAACAACCTTTTCTGCAAATAATTTTACATGTAAAAGCATCACAGCTACTGTTTGGAAGACAATCTGCATTTCACTGGTGAGGGATGTAATTTATAAAAACGTACGCAGGTACATATCTAAAGTACACATGAGACGTGTTGTCAGATGCAAGTAGCTAGTATTTCTGGAACACTTTTTTTCTTTCCCTGAGGAAGACATTACAGAAAGTAAAAGTATTATGAAAATGAATTATAAGTTACTAATTCTTTGCACTAATTGCACAAGATAGAAAAATAAATCACCTTTTCACAGACATTAAACCTGACAAATTGACCTGGACAGATAAGGTTTTTGAAATCCAAACAATGAGGGCCACCTCAAGCTTGTTTCATTCAATATATAAACCTTACTACAATGATCCTAATGTGAGCAATAAACTTCAGCAATGCCTGATGAAAAATAGCACCTATTATTCAGCAAAATATGAGGAGGAATAACCCCAGACACCAGTACCGGCTGGGGACCGACCTGCTGGAGAGCAGCTCTGCTGAGAAGGACCTGGGCGTCATGGTGGACGACAGGT
>JAUBNY010000700.1:9739993-9750201 GCA_032275445.1 Crypturellus soui
CGCGTTCGCTAATTCTGAAGGCTTTCGGCCTCATTCCTTCCTCTCTTTACCCCGGGCAGGAAATCCACTCTTCGAAGGTAAAGTCAATTTGACGCCTCTGAAAAATGTGCACAGGCGGCCATCCCACCCAGCTCGCAGAGTGTGATCTCAGCAGGGTCCATTTCCTAAAATTTTTGGAGGGGGGACTGTCCTGGGGTAATCCGGTGACATCACGGCAGGAAGTGACATCACGACAGGAAGTGACATCACAACAGGAAATTACATCACAACAGGAAGTGACTTCTCATTTTGTCTGCCCAGGGTGCTATGTGACCAAAGGCCGGCCCTGCAAATAACTTTAAAAAGCATTACTGATGCTGGCAGCATATATAACATTTGCATTTCTTGGCATTATGGAGTTCGTTTGAGTATTTTCTCTTTTCTTCTGAATCGGAAGAAAAGAGAAAATACTGAAACAACTTCAAATAACGCAAAGAAATTTAAATGTTATATGCTGCCTGTGACAGCAATGCTTTTTAAAGTTGTTAGTTTTAATATTATTTATCTTTTCTTCCAAATCGGATTATAAGAAATGGAAAAAAACACGGACACTAATAACTTTAAAAACTCTTACTGTCACTGGCGCAGCGCAGGCACCATTATCTAACATCTACATTTTGGCGTTATTTGTAGTTATTCGGTTCACTATTTTATCTTTTCTTCCGATTCATAAGAAAAGAAAAGAAACACAAACTCCATAATGCCTAGAAACCTGAATGTTATGCTGCCTGGGCCTGCGACAACAAAGCTTCAATTATTCTATAAAGACAAGCGGCACAAGAACAGTGAGAGGATGGGGGGTGCTCCTAAAGCATTCCTCCTCCAAAATCACAGGGGGGATGGCGTCTACCCGAGTCTACCCTCCAAACAGACACTGAATACGCTGTGCTGGCGTTCAGCTCCTGCGACCCTTCCCTCCCCTCCCCCCCGCAGCGACACGGAGCGTGGGCGGCTGCGGGGTCCCTGGCTGCTTTATTGGAGTGCGACACCCCCGTGACACCCGCACGACATCCCAGTGACCCCCAAGTGACACCCCAATAACATCCCAGTGGCACCCTGGTGACAGCCAAGTGCCCCCCCCATAACACCCATGTAACCCCCCCTTGACACCCATGTAACCCCCCCGTGACACCCGCATGACACCCCTCTGACCTCCCCATAACACTCGTGTGGCACCCGAGTGACACCCAAGTGACACCCCCATAACAGCCCCGTGACACCGCAGCAGCACCCACATGACATCCCAGTGACAGCCAAGCGGCACCCCCATAACACCCGTGTGACACCCCTGTGACACCCACATAACACCCCAGTGACACCCACACACCCCCCCCCCAAACACCCACAGAACACCCAAGTGACACTGGAGTGACCCACACAAGACTCCCGTGACACCCATGTGACATCCCCCTAGCACCCACGTGACACCCCCATGGCACCTGAGTGACACCCACAGAACAGCCCTGTGACACCCGAGTGATACCCACGTGACACCCCTCTGCCATCCACACAACACCCCAGTGACACCCAAGGGACACCCCTTGACACCCCATACCACCCTCAGCCCCGGGGCTCCGCAGGGGGCCACCCCGTGGCACTCCCAGCGTGCCGGGGCCGCCTGCCCTTGGCGCCGCTTGCCCTGCCCTTGTCCCCCGTGTCCATGGCGGCGGCGGCGGCCTTGGCGCCCTTGCGGCGCGCGCAGCCCATGCGGGCGCAGTGCTCCTCGAGGCCGCGCACGCTCAGCAGGTGCAGCACGTCCTTGAACCAGCCCTTGGGGTGCGGCGGTGCCGCGGGGCAGGGTGGCCGCGCTGCCTCGTCCCCCCGCGCGAGCCGCGCGGCCGCCACCACGCGCAGCGCCGTGCGGGCTGCGGTCTGCGCGAAACCGCGCTCCAGCGTCCGGCACGAATAAACGCCGGCGTCAGCGCGGCGCAGGCGCCGGAAGAGGAGCCCGTGCTCTGTCTGCAGGATGCGCTCGTCCAGCTTCACCTGCCGCGGGAGGGGAGATGGAGGGGGGCATGTCCCGGGGCGTGTGGTCCCGCAGGGACGGCCCGCAGGCAGGGAGAGTGGCCGGGGTCCCACCTCGTCACGCCGCGCGTCGGGCGGCCTCTGCACGAACCAGCGCACGGTGGCGTGGGGCGAGCGGGGCGCGCACTCCAGGAAGGTGCTGTTGTGCTCCGCGCCATAGAGCACCTGCTCCTCCACGTGCTCCGCGTCGTCCGCTGCGCCCGGCAGGACAGGGCTCAGAGCCGCAGCCTGGGCCTTGCAGCTGCCCCATGCATGGGGTCGCCTTGGCCCCTTCTGCCCCCACAGACACCCCTGTCACAGCCACAACCCTCTCTGTGCACCCTTGGGTACCCCTCGCCTCAACCCCGAGCTCCCCGCACGGTGGTGGCACCATAGGAGGAAGGACAAGGGGAGCCTTTGTCACTGCTGCGAGCTAGGACACAGGGCCCCCATCGCCGACCGCTCTCACCGGTGAGGTTCTGCTCGGGACACCGCTGCACGGCGCTGCCGGCGCGCACGTCCTGGCGTCGCTGGCGCCGCTTGCCCGCTGGCTGGTAGCGGGCACAGGCTGCACCGTCCCAGGCGCAGTAGGGGTCCTGGGCCAGGCAGCACTCGGCGCAGGCCGTGCCGTAGCCCTCGCACCGGTGCAGCCGCACCTGGGCCACCCCCGGGCTGGCGCCTACATAGAGCGTTTGCTGGGGGATGACATGAGACAGGGACGATGGGGCAGGAGGCGGGAGGGCTCAGCCCAGCCCGCGCTGCCACCCCGGCTGCACTCACGCGCTTGACGGAGATCTCCATCTGCGTGATGGGCACGGGCGCCTGCGGGGGGACAACAGGCATCAGGCTGCGTGAACTTGGGCCTTGAGGGGCACCGGGGAGGTTGGGGTTTTGGGGAATGCAGGGAGAGCTGCTGTTGCCAGCCACCTCTCCACGCGGGGCGGCACAGGGCACCTTAAAAACCTGCAGCTCCTCCAGCACGACGTCCTCCGCAGCGGCCGAGGCTGCGTTCTGCAGGGCCACAACCTTCAGCACTGAGCCGGCGTCTGAAGGGAAGCGGGAGGACAGGGCATGAGCCTCTCGCCGGAGAAGCCCTGGGCTGTTATGAGCCCCCTTGCACAGTATGAGTTCTCCAGCACCCTCAGGGCAGCGCTCTGCCACGTGCACCAGTACCTCCCTGTGGGGACAAGGGCTGCGGGCCAGGCAGGTGGCACACAGGGACCATCTGTGCATCTGCTATGGACCTCCGGGCACTCGTCCACACAACTCCTAAGCCATCTCAAGCAAGAAACTCTCATGTGGCTTCAGCCTCGAAGTATGAGGCGAAATAAAACTTGATGGAGCTGGCAATGCCACTTCCCCAAATAGAGCGGGCGCGCATAGTGCTGCAGAGTGCATGCAGGAGAGGCAGGCAGGCATTGCCCACCTTGGCAAAGTGCAGATCAGCTTGGTAGTTTTTTAGCAGTATTTCACAGAAAATCTCTGGGCTTTTCTCCCAGAAAGACTGGAGGGCGGCCACACCATGGGCAGTGGGACCACAGCCTGGTGGCACCACAGATGCCCCAAGCACCATCCTCACATGCACCTGTGCCATCCTCACACCTCACCTGTGCCAAGGAAGAGGACCTCGTAGTGCCCATCCTCGGCCTCCACGCGGTCCACGACGAGCTGGCGCAGGCGGTGCTGCAGGTCGGTCTTCACCAGGAGGGGCCGGTGGTGCCGGGGGTACACGGGCTTGTACATGAGCGGGTGAGCGCGGGCGAAGTGCAGCACGTCGTCGGGGTAGTCCTTGGTGCTGCTGTACTGGTGCCTGGGCTGGCTCGTGGTCTTGCTGGGGCACTGCGGGGCCAAGAGCGGCCCCCACTCAGCCTGGCCCTGTGCCCTCTCCCACCCCATCCTTGGGCAGAGTACCCCCATGCAATGTGGGGTTCATCTCCCTCCTCCAGCAGCCAGGCATCCTGCCAGGAACCATCCCACACCATGGATTGGGGAAAGCCCACCTCCCTTCCCCAGCAGCCCAGAGGGTCAGGAGGCTGGTGGAGACCACCCCTTGGTGCCCCCCAGCTGGGGGGCTGCTCACCACACCAGGCCGCGGGTAGGGCACCCGGCCCTCGTAGGCAGCCCACTGGTGCAGGGGGCTGTCCCGGTGGGCAAAGGGCCCGTTGAAGACCTCACGGATGTCAGCCATGCGGTACACACAGACGGCGGAGCCCCGGAACACGTGGCTGGAATGGGACGGCAGGCAGTGCTCAGCGAGCCCAAACCAAGCCCGACCAGTCAGTAAGCTGCCAGCAGGCCCGGGTGCTCCTTGCCGGCACAGACAGGTGGATCTAGCGCATCCCAGGGACAAAAATCCACCCCCAAGTGTCCAATACTGCACATGGATAACACCTGACCAAGACCAGCGCTTGCTGAACACACTCCTAACATTAGACCCCAGTGCTGGAATCCTCCTGTCCCCTGGCACGGGATCAGGGTGCCCCCAGCCCCTTCCGCCCCGTGCATCTCCACACACTTGTGTTGCTGCTCGTCTGCTGCTGGACACTGTCTTGTTGCAGCTCCTCCTGGCCAGGAGAGACGGGCGTTGAGGCCGGGCCCTCACCTCACTGCTGAAGCCGGGCGACTCACCTGACGGTGCTGAAGAGGGCGAAGATCTCGGGGTTCTTCTCATCCTTGGTCCTCAGCAAGAAGACATCCTCTGGGGAAGACGAGCCCCAGCGCAGCGTTTGTTACTGCCCCAGACAGAGCCAGCATGAGCTCCATGGAGCCGCAGCCAAGGGACCGGCCCGCGCGCCCCTCACCCAGCTCGTCGAAGTGGGTGTCGATGCCGCCGGGGCCCGGGACGGAGCAGACCAGGCGGGCCTTGTTGAAGGTGCTCCACTTGTTCACCAGCACCCTCTGTCCCCCAGCATCATTCTGCAAGGACAGGGAGGGTCAGGGCCATTGCCATGGCCCTGTGATTCCCTCCGGGAACCCTTGGCTGCACCCAAGAGCCTCAGGTCCCCATGCCAGGGGTAAGACCAGGGGACACATGAGTATTGCAGGCACTGAGCCCTCCATGCCTGTGCTTGAGTGGACAGAGCTTTTCCAGCCAAAGATGCAGCCAGGCTGCATCTCCCAGGTGATGCTGCAGGTACCATGCTGTGCTAACCCCTCAGGCAAGCAAAGTGTAGGGAACAGAAAGCTGCCCAGCCAGGGAACTATCCTCAGGAACCACAGTGAGGGATGCAGAGAGCCCATCTCATCGCCATGGTGCTCACCACGCAGACCCGTGCCACGCGGCTGAGGACGGTGTGCTCCTTGCCCTCTGCCTCCACCACCTTCTCCGTGAAGAAGAAGTAGACCTTGTCGTCATCGCGGTCGTCACTGTCCGGGATTGGGAAGGCCGCCACGAACTTAGGCTCTGCGGGAGAGCCGGCCGCGTGGGGCAGGGACCCCGCTGGGGGTCCGCACCAGCCCGGCCCCGCTTGCGCCCGCTGCTGTTACCGCTGAGCAGCCGCTGGTCAGGGTCGGTGCGCAGGGCTGCGCGGGCGCCCATGCTGCGGAAGATGACGGGCTCACGCGCCAGGAAGTCGGCAGCCAGGCCGGCGTAGAGCTCCCCGCCTGCAAGAGCACCCGCTCAGCACCGCACTGAGGGTGCCAGACGTGCCCACCAGGCCGGCCACCTACCCACGAGGGCGCTGGCGAAGGGGCGGTCAGGCTCGTGTGGGCAGCGGCCACGGCCACTCTGGGTGCCGACAGGCTGTGGGCCAAAGGCGGGCTGGCGGCAGGGAGAGCGCGTGAGGTGGTGGCGGGCACCAAGGCTGGCAGCCGGGGCCGCAGGCCCGCACTGCCTACCTCGCCACGGCGCCCCACGTAGACGAAGGCGCAGAGCGGGTGGAAGGCGCCCGTGCCGCAGGCCAGCAGGTGAGTCCGGTTGTAGGGCTGCAGCAGGCGCACGTAGTTGGCGCACTCGGTCTGTGGAGGGTGGCGTGGTTCAGCATGGCGGCACCGGCCCCTCGGGAGCCGCCAGGGGAAATTCCCACGCGGTGCCGGCAAGTCCCGGAGGCCCCAACTGGGGCCCTCCCTCCCCACCTGCTCCCGCCAGGGGAAACAAAGGGAGGAAACACAGGAGCCGGAGTGGCAAGACGGATACCCGGGGCTGTGCTGCGCTGCCGCCAATCTGCAGGGAACAGCTCAGGCTGTCACTCTCCCATGGCAGCGACCGTGGGGATTCAGCACCTTGTCCAACTGCCTCGCATCATGCTCAGCCTGGGAGGGACGGGCAGCTCTGTGATGCAGCCACCAGTACTGTCCCCTATCCAGCCTTTCCAGGTGACACCAACGGTGTCCCCAGGGCAGGACCCGCCACCCCTGACCCACGTGGGATCACCAGGGCTCTCCCAGCATCTCCTGCCATCGAAGGCCCAGGGCAGAGGGGCTCCCTGGTTATCACAGACAAAGCCTTAGATGGGGCCAGGTCTCCGCGGTCCTAAGAGGCCACTTGAAATGCCAGGGGGGCCTGGAGAGCTGCGATAACAGCTGGGCCTGAAGGCACAAGGTCACCGCCTCAGGGCTTGGAGTGGGCAGGAAACCGAAACCCCATCGCAGAGCCCGCGGGGTCCCAAACCGGCCACCCACAGCAGTGGCACAAGGCAGGTGCCAGGAGCTCTGCTCAGAGCCACCCAGGCTCCCTGTCATTGCCAGGGGCTGCACATGGGACACATCCAGACTGGAACCGGCTCCTTGGATCCCCATCAGCTCCTACTCGGGCATGGCCACACTCAGCTCTCCCAGACCAGCGCCAGCCCCGCTCACCCCCGCTGTCATGAGGGCGTGAGGCCCCTCCTGCGCTGGGAACAGGGCCGTTGAGCTGCCCCGGGGGGGTTCCCAGCCTCCCCGCTGTTTATTTTCCCTTCACAAAGAGCCTCTAAAATAGCAAGTTAAGAAAAAAAAAAAAACCCTTTGGAAAATAAAGACTGAGCCTGCCCCCAGCCTGGGTCTGTTGGCGAGAGTTTGCAAAATAAACATGCCGAGCGGGACCGGCACTCCCGGGAGCAATTAGTCTGGGCCGGGGGAGCCGCAGGGTTCTTCCCCCTGCGCTGCTCCCGTTTCGTGTCAGGGCGCGGGGGATTGGGAGTAACTGAAGACAGGGATAAGGTTTGGGGGGACAGAGCCGCTGAACCTGACCAAGCTGTAGATTTCCCATGGCCAGAATGGAGCTAGACCCCACACCTCGCTCCAACCTCACTCCGGGCATGGAGTGACCCCAACACAGCCCCCTCCTCCATGGCTGTCTCCCTGCTGAGAGCATGCACCGCTCAGCACACCAATGGCTTTCCAGAGCCCAGCATGGCTTGGGCACAGACTCTGTGCCCTGGTTTCCCCCAGCACTGTGGAGGTGCAGGAGGAACCAGGCGGCACCTGGGCCCCCCCAGGCAATGTAGGGGGACAGGGACTCACCGCAGGGTCCTTCCCCTTGTGGACACACTCCTCCGTCTGCCCGGGGCCGGGTGGCCAGTAGATCTGAAACATGGCGGAAACGGGTGCTGGGGCACGAGGCACTTGGTGCAGTGTGGCGCCGGCGTGGGCGCCTTGGGTACACAAGCCCTCGACCCCGGCGCGGTGACCCATTGTGCTGAGGGCACTTCATTTCCTTTCTGCCCACAGCAGGGGTGGGGGGAGTGGGAGGTAGGGGAAGACAACCCCAGGGAGGCGGCAAGCTGGCTCTCAGGGTGGCACAGGGCTCTGCTGCTGAGCCCCGGCACAACTCGGTGCAGGAGGGGCCAGCTGCAGCAGGGAGGTCTCCTCACCTCCTTGGCATCAGCGTCGGGCCAGTCCAGGCGAAGGGAGTAGAGCGCGTTCTTAGCGCCCACGAAGAGCCGGTCACGGTACTCATCCACGTAGAGGCAGTGAAAGCCCAAGGGGCCATGGCGGCCCGAGAAGAGGACAGAGCGGTTGGTGCTCAGCAGCTCTGCCGGGCAGGGGACAGCACGTCAGGCGCCAGCGCCCTAGGGTGCTGGGGGGCGCTATGCGGGCGCAGGTGCCGTGCGGGCGCCAGTGCGCGGGACATGAAAGGGTGCTTATCTGCGGGCTCCGCCGTGCCGGGCCGTGCTGAGATAACGGCGCTGCCGAGGGCTCCGCGGCCACGGCGGGCTCGCCCACATGGTTGCCAGTGGCAGACACAATAGCGGGCGCCCAGCCAGTGCCGCGGAGCACAAAGAGCCCGCGGGCACCAGCCTCGCCAAGGGCATCACTCCCTATTGCTGACCTCGACCTGACACCCACCTGCATCTGCTGGGCACCAGGGCAGCCCAATGGGGCTGGCTGGGGGCTAGTGGGCCCTGTGCCCCCTCTTCTAAGGAACAGGACCCTCCCCAAAAAACTCCCAGAGCTGCAGCCGAGGTGGCCCAAGCCATGGCCATGTGGACGAGGACAAAGAGCCATTGAGGCGCGCGGCTGCATCCCAGGATGCCCCCATGTCCCTCAGGCGCCTGTCCCGGGATGACAGCCAGACAGATCCGGGAAACCCCCACCCGGCCCCAGCACCCACGTGCTGCTTGGGTCCAGTCCCCGCAGAGCGGAGCACCAGGAGCAGCCTCTGCTCAGGTTGCCTGATGGGGTTGTTAGCAGCTGGCGGGCTGCTCCATCCCCTCTCCCTGGCCAGCACCCTGTGCCCTCCCAGCTCCCCGTCCTGCCAGGCCCGGCCCAGGAACACGCAGCCATCTCCTCCTATTCTTGACCGGCAATGATATTTTTCCAGCCCGCAATAACGGCGGCCAAGGAAACGGCTCAGTTTATTGTTTCGGGCAGGGCTTTCCCGCCCCCCCAGCCCCGTGAATTCCTGCTGCTCCTCATCTTACACCGGCCTCGTGCTCCTTCCACATCCCTGCTCCAGAGAGAGCAGCACCCTGCTCCCCATGGACCAGGGAGGGCTCCCTAGCCCCATTGCTCTGCACTCACTGCCCAGAACGGGGCTGTTCCCTGCTCCAGGAGCAGCCCTGAGAGCCTCCGCATCCTGCGCTGACAAGCTAAGCAAAAGCAGCTTTGCATTTTGGGCAGTGCTGCTTTTTAAGACCATTCACAGACTTCTGATGGTTTTAATTGAAAATTTCATTTTCCTTTTTTTTTTTTTTTTCCTCCTCTTTCATGGAACAGGCAGTGGCAGGACTTGTTCCATGAGAAATCTAAGCTTCTGGTTCCAATTTGGATGAGGAACAGAATAATCAGCTCAAAAGGAGCCTCAAAACAAGCTCCTTTCCCACACGATCCAGGAAAACTCAGGCAGCCCCGAAGGGCTGCTCGCCTGACTGCGGCCAGTGCCTCCATACCTGGATGGAGGGCACCTCACACCCAGCCCCTGCGTGCCAGGCCCCAAAACTAGCTCTTGCCACTGAGCCACAGCCTAGGATGGACCAAGGGATGCAGGCAGCCCATGTCCTAGAGCCACCTCCCTCCCGTGCTGCTCTCTCCGTGTCCCAGCACAGGACACTTGCCTGGGCGAACCCCAGCAAGCAGCTTTCGCACACAGAAGCTCCCCGGGCTGTTCCGGCTCCTATCCCTCCTGCAAAGGTGGGGGATGGCATTAGCCAAGGGTTTTTTAAAGCCAATGTCATGCCTTTTACGCAGCGTGCACAGCCGGAGATGCTCCAGCCTCCCCCTCAGCTGTCACGTTTAGCTGAACTCAGCAGCCATGCGGAGCGGGGAGATGCAAGGAGCCCCAAGCGGTTAATTAAACCCAAACACTCCCCGTTCAGAGGGCCCCGCCGCACCTGCCCCCCCGCCCCACACCTCCAAGCCCAGCCCGGGCAGGGGGAGCCGCCGGCGCAGCAGCCCCCTGGCCGCGGGGCAGCGGCAGCGCCGTCGGGGCGGCTCCCGGCGCCGTCCTCCCGCTGCGGGACCAGACGCGGCTCCCGGAGCTGCTCAGGCGCCGACCGCGGCAGAGCTGCCCCCGGGGGCTGCCTCCCGCCCGCCGCAGCCCCGACGGCAGGTGAGGCTCCCGCTCGCCCCGTCCCCTCTCTATCCCGGTCCCGTCCCTACCCCAGTCCCCGCTCACCGCGGTAGGACAGGCGGAGCCGGGGCAGGCTGCGCCCCGCGGCGAGCAGCGCTGCCCAGAGCCACCAAAGCGCCGCCCGCATCGCGCCGCCGCTGCCGGGCCGCTCCCGCCGCGCGCGCCTTTATGGGCC
>JAUBNY010000700.1:9750301-9769049 GCA_032275445.1 Crypturellus soui
GGCCCCGGCCCGCGGAGCCGGCGCCGCGGGAGCGCAGCGCAGCGCGCCCGGGAGCCCTTCGCGATGCCTAAAGGAGCCTCTGCCCCGTCCCGCTCCCCAGCCGCGCGTTACTTACCCTCCTCTCTTGGTTTTAACGCCGCTGCACTAAGGCTTTTTTAAACTTCAGGTGACCCCTGGCCTTTGGGGCAGGAAATCCTGCAGTAGGGAAGCCAGCTGCCACAGCGGCGATGACATTAAAACGTGGCGTAAAACCGTGTTTGATCAGGGGGCGGGGGGACGGGGAGTAACACAATAAGATACCGCACTGCATGTTTTTATAGATCCTATTTCCTCAAGCTTCCTTCTTTTGCTGTCACAGCTCTGTTCTATAATACCCCAAGTTAGCCCCAGTGCAGTTGATGCCATTTTGGAGAAGGAATAAAATATTCAGCTCCTCGAATGTCACAGTGTGTGGACAGTGAAGCAGCATTTATTCTGACTCAGGAGCAAAAAGTGACTTGGTACTGCTGCACACATCTTTACCTTGTGTGTTACTGTGTACATCATGTACCACGCTTGGGAGACTTGGAGCACCAAAATACTTCATCTTTCAAAATTTATAGGAGCTCTAGAGACATTTGTGTGCATGAGGTTGGGCTTTGTTTTTCTCATTCAAATACAGCCAGGAGAGGAAAACAGACACCCTGAGTTACAAACCATGGGAGTAAGGACCAGTCTTTTAGTTATATGGTTTATCTGAATATTTTAAAACATTACCTCTAATTAATACAGATCCTTCCTACTTGTTGTAGACTAAAGCCACTGATTATGAAATATTTAGCATACCAAATGCTGCACAAATCTGCACCTTCATTATTATTTTATGCTGTATCTACCTAATTGCATACTTGCCAGATACCTGTAGGTACTGCCAATTTCATTACTAGATTCACTTAATGCCTTGAACTACCTTGAAAAAGAAAGCTTCTCAACACTAGCTGAACACCTGAAGTTCACAAAATAACTTTTTCTGCATCTCAATGCCCTGAGGAAATCAATCTATCTCATGTTTGCTAGTATATCAATATTAAATTCAGCAAATGCATAACATCTGCTGACTCAACTGGTTTCATTCAGCAGCAGAGTTGCAGGAGGAGGGTAGGCATATATAATGGTGCTACATAGCATTATATAGCAGTCAAGGTAACTCTAACACAGAAGAACACACAGAAGTTGCGGCTTTCAAGAGAAAGGGCAAGTTCAAACCAGGAGCTCTAACCAATTAAAAAAAAAAAAAAAAAAAGTACATTTCAAGTATAGGCTGACTGCTGAAGTTCTTTCAGTTCAGGCCTGTAACATTGCCCTAACTTTAACTTTAGTTTCCCTAACATTAACTTTAGTAGCATCATCCCTTTGTCCTTTGACCATTTTAGTATGGCAGGTCCATTCTGCTTTACCAGTTTCTTTAAAAACAGTAATCTAAGCAGAACTTTGATTCAAGAAAAAAAAGAAAAGCAATTCAAAATAGGCTTTTCTTTGCTACCAGGATAGGACTCTGACCATTATAATTTAGAGTATAAGAACAGCTAGGGACACTTCCTGCTTTCTGTTGAAGCTATGCTAGGTTTAAGGAACTGGAGGAAAGGGATCGGGAAGGAGCTGGAGACAGAAAGGGAGAGAGACAAAGTGAGACAGAAGAGGGGAGTCTAAAAAAGAGGAAGAGAGTGGCAAAGCCAGAGGAAACACGATCTGCCGATGATGCTGGCTGAAACAGAACAGTGCCAGGCTTTAGGCCCTTTTAGTAGGTCTACTTGGGACTTTTCCATCAAAATTAATAAGTGAATAAAATAGGTAAATTGCAGAAACCAGATTACAGCGCTTCTCTCTTCCAGGTAAATGGTCTCATGGGATGTGAGAGTGAGGGGCATTTGTCTTTCCTCTCGCCATCGCTGACCCTGTGAATCTTGTGTTCCTAATTGCCCAGTGTGGCGTATATCCAAGAAATGATAACTGGCTGCTCGTCTTGCCTTTATCAGCTTATCAATGAAGTGCAAATTACAAAGACCTCTCTCTGCCTTCTGAATTTTTTTGAGAAGGGAGCGAGGGGTGGGACGTGTAGAGGAAATAAAGCAAGATTGTTTTGCATCTCCATTTCTCAGTTTTCTTGCATTATTTTTCCTCCCACAGCAGTCAGATTTGCTATTACTAGTGATATCAGAATATGCACAAGAAACTTAATTAACCTCTGTGCTTTTAAACTGAAATCCTGTAGGAGTATTTTCTTCACCTTTAAGAGCAGCAAATGTATTAATAGATACTGGAGAAAAGGTTTGCCTTGTGGTACTTCTAGTCCAAATAATAGAGCTAAGGGAAAAGTAAGAACTGCTGCTCTAGAACTGTCAGATTTTTAAGTATAAAATCAATAAGAGTAGTATATAAAATAAATCTTACAGGTCATGAGAAACAAAGTGCTCCAGGTGCATACATGACTTGCATACAAGGAAAGAGTAGTCTTCATCTGGAAAGATCTGTTGATTAGTTTTGTTTTTAGAAAAAGGGGGCAAAAGCCATTAAACCAATTCATTGGTAACTGTACAAAATCTACTGAGAGAAATACATGCCCATAACTGTAAGGCTAATGCTTAAAATCACACAGAGGTACTGAAAAGCCTACCCTTAATAATACTACAAAAATCTAATCAGAGTTAATAATGACCTATGATACCTATGTTAACTTTTTGGAGACAGAATGCAAAAAGAGCAGGGGAGCTCAGACAATAAATTATGAGCAGGTGTTTACACAAACACTGACCACCTGACTCGGTAATTTTGTAAAAAGGCTCAAATTTGCTCTAAGAAGCGACTGGTTGTGGAGTCTGAAACACGTTGCCAGTAGGCAAGAGGATCACCGTGTTAGTTTGTGATACAGACTAACAGGAGAAACACATGTTGCTAATTTAAATTAGTTGCAAATGTGTTTCTTAAGATTTAGAGAGACAATTTGATATTGTTCACAAATATGAAAATTCAAAGTAAAAATATTAAAGCATGACATCTTTGCATGCATTTTTTAAGCTAATAAATAACCAACACAAAGATCCAAAAATGAATTGCTACTTCAAAATATATATATATATGTATACACACACACACATATATATTCATCTGCAGTAATGGAAAAACGTATTAGTAATACACAGACTCCTATGGAGGTGACTGTTCCCTGTACTTGTAACACTTTTCTATAAAAATTGACCTTACCTCAAATGGCAGGTCCCACTGAATGTGTATAAGTTCTCCATGAAAAAGAATATAGAATATAGACTAAAAAATCAACCTGAGTAATGAAGTGGTAAGAAATTTATTCCACTGTGCACAGCTAAAGGAAATCATCCAAGCAACCGGTCTTTAGTCATAAGAATTATTAGGTGCACTGCAATTATGTTAAATAATAACAGCATAGCAAGTGAAGACACAAATTCTTCTCATCAGACTCCTCTTTAGGATGTATAGATAAGCCAAATAAAAGCATTTCATGAGAGTACATCAAGCCAAATAACTTAGCTTTTTTGTTTTTCTGCTCAAAGGGGTCTATTTCCTCTGTTATCCACCCTGCATATAAATAGCTCCCTAATGGACCCTCTTCTGGAGTAAACCTAACATTGCTTCTGCAAGAAAAACCTGTGTAGCTTTAGAGTCAATTTGTCAGCAGTGCAAATAACAATATTCTTTTCCATTCTCCCATAAAGTCTTTAAAACACTCTTGCGGGTCTTGTGTCCTCAAACATCTTTGTATCTCTTCATTCCACACCGCAAGGCAAAAAACATCAATTTTGGATGTCATGATATCGAAACATCTTCCTGGTGTCACAGTCTCACCTGATTCCAGATATTTTTCATTTGAACTGAAAAATGACACACACACAAAAAATATGTTTCTTGTGTCAGTATCGAGAAAAGTTCTAAATGAGAGCTATGCCGTGTCACTGGGCAGACCTTGCCCTCAGGGCTAGAGAGAAGGGATTGAGCCATCATTATCTCCATGAAATGAATGCAAGAAAATAAAATTAATAAAAACAAACACACAGTTCACATTTGAACAAAAAACATGAATCAAGCAATGTTACTAGGAAGTTGTGACTATTCCTTAAGAAGAAAAGAACTTATTTTGTCAAACTTTGATTCAGAAAATGATCTGTTCAACTCTACATGTAATTGGGCCAGAACATTCTCCATCCAAGGCACAGTTCTTTTTAAGGCTGAAGTATCTCCAGGTCAAGAATGTCAGCCTCTCTTACAGAGACTAAACCACCTTCTGACTCATTTAAAGGGAAAGAGTCCCCTTCTTGGTACTTCAGAACTGTTGTGTCTGAGGAAAAAAAAAAAACGTAGCTGTGCTGCATAGGAGCCGATCTGCCTAGATTGGGCAGCACTGATCATGCTCACAGACTCATCTCTAACTCTTGTGAGAGAAAGGGTCCACATGCCAAAAAGATCATTCTACAAATGTAAACAGGCATTTTATTTGATTTTACACAATTTTTATGCAAAAGAGATGCAAACAGAAACTTCAGATAATTATATTCTCTCTTCCTCCATCTGAGCCTTCCTTTGCCTGCCTACTGACCCACCACCTTTGTTCATAATGAAATAAAAGCAGAAAAGAAAAAAGAAAATTCTGCTTTAATATTTTTAGATGGAGATTTGTTTTAAACTCATGTTTAATAACTCATTTTGTCTACTGTATCCTGAGTCTCTTATTTATTATTGAAAGAAGACCTTGAGATGTCTGTAAGATATCACATTATTCAAATATATGCTATTTAATATGGGGCTGACACTGTTTTCATTGTTTGGATATATAGCTGCTACAAAAAAGAATTGACTTGCACCGTGCAGCTGCTAATTCTGAAACAATGACCTGAACAAAGGCAAATATTGGATACCACTGAATATTCAAGAAACACTTTGGCACATTTAAGAAAATCTCTGTTTTCTGCACTGTAAAACTTACAAGTTGAGAAAAAATATCAGTCTGATACCGTCACTTTGCTGTACTATTTATAATAGAGCAAAAGGAAGTGAAATCAAGTTAGATGCATTTCCAGTGAATAACCATGACCTATTATAAAATATGAAAATACTATGTACTCTTTTAATTATTATTAGATTATATATTATAGACTATTACACTTTTTAAAGATTATATAGATTATATTATTAAACTATCAATAATCTCATCTTTAAGGCCTTCCAAATCAGATCATTTCGATACTCAATTTATGTCAGAAAATGGGTTATCAATTATAGCAGTATTAAAAGAAGCATTCAGTCGCTGAACTTATCTTACCCCCTGCTCAGCCTAGCTTCACAGATATAAACATACATTCTATTTCCTCTCATAGTTTCAGAAAGGCTCTGAACTTAAAACTTTTAAGCATTCCCCTCCTACTTCAGCTTCTCCAAATTTCTTCTATTATACTATTCCTGGTTTCATAAGCTTATTAGAAGTCCTCACTACAAGACTGAGATTGCCTGTACCAGCTTTTTCAAAGTTCTTGAACAAAGATCATCCAGCCTCCATAGCTTAAGAGCATTAACGTCTCAGGTTTGCTTCCATTGCAGATGTAATAATTTAAATTTACATACCTTTGTTACCATTATCCATCATGCCTACATTCTGACACTGAAAATTAGTTTCCTAATTAAAACTAAGACAAAATAAAATAATCCTTTACTTCCTTTCACTCCAAAACTAACCTTGCAACACAGCAACTGTGTTTATTTTCTTCTTTTATTTTTATTTGCATAGTTTTAACTGCTTACCCTATCTTTCATTATTTTGTTTGCTGGCTCACCAAGCATTTCATAAAGAAATTCATCATACATGTCTTACCAAAATACCAAATCCTTGCTATCATTAACATAATTTTTTGCAGCACAAATGTTTACATTTCCCATAAAAACATAATTTCTGGTATTATTTTTGTAATAAAGTTACAGATATTTCTATCCAAATCCAAGTACTCTTCTAGAAGACCCCTTTCATTAAGTGATATCAAACCAAAATAAATCTGTTGCGTCTACGCCATACCTTCTCTTTGCAATATTACTTACTTTAAAATCATAGATATGTAATCTCTCTCCCTGTGGAGGGAGGGAGACATATTTGTGGAAGCATGGATCTTATAAAAGAATTATCCAAACTATCAGTTAAATTATTTTCCTAATTGTCTTTCATGGCTTAAATTAGTGTGCAACACCTCAGGAGTCTGCAAAGAATATGATAAATAGTATAGTGCTCTCCTTCCATCTTTACACATACATATTTTATTATTCAGTATACTGGAGTTATCATGGTAGTTGCATTTTGTCCACAAATACCTTTTATGTCAACTGTGCACAAAATGCATATGAATAGTTGCATACTTTTGTCTGATAACTCCTAGCATTAACAAAAGACATGCCTTGCAACATAAATGAATATATCTGTACCTTGGCTTGAGGACAAAAACCTAAATCCCTCACTGAAAAAAGGTTTTGCAAAATGTCTTGATACTTATGTAAAAAGCATCATCTCCTAAACTTCTCTATTTTCTGAGATCATTTAATTTGCAGAGTGCCCAATCAAAAGCTAATTCTGTTAGCAGTTCTATCTCCTAGACTTTAAGAAAAAAAAATATACCTTTCCATAGTATTAGCAGATTCCCACTATCCAAAGAATAGCATGAAGTTTGAAAGGGTGCACCCATATTCTGCTGGATAAAAATGTGTTTTTGCCATATATATAGTTGCAATGTATATGGCCAAATATATAACAATGAATATACAGCATTTAATAGTAACATAGGGCCATAGACGCTTGCAGTAACTGAGATACATTAAAAAAAAAAAGACAAGATTTTTGTTTTGAATGGTTAGAGTCTAAATTAAATGTAAAAAAACAGGGGGAAATTACTACTCATTACATAGAGAAGTGGACTAAAATGTTCTTAGCTGTAGCAGAATAATAAGCTGATTAGAAAGTACTTAATGAGATTATTAAATGAATATGGGCCAAATATTCCCTCTATACAAAGGCACACTTGATTTCTTTTTAATTTATTATTTAGAGAAGTACAATACAGAGCAAATGTGTGACAACCTAAGTAGTAAATCTCTGTTTTTTAGATTACAATAAAAATTTGTATGAGTTTATAAATTTGTATGGGCACGTTTTTGTTCACTGGATCCTACTGCATTTACACCACTGAAAATGCTGAATAACCTCATTCCCACCAGCGGTGTTTTGTCAACTGCTACCAACGTGATTATAAAATAACTTGAGACTTTTGAGCTGATACAGTTCAGATTATGTTCCATTAAGACTAACTAACCCATATGAGCCAATATAATGTTCCTGGTGTCAAAGAAGATTCTAAAGAAGAGACTAAATTCTTCTTATGGCCAAATGTAAGCATACAAAGAACTTGGAAAGCTCGCAGAGCTTGGACTGCTGACACGAGCTAACAGCAGCTGCTTCAGACCCCTCTATTGGCAAGTTATTTAAATGAGTCAGCAAGATCCCCAGACAGGCTGGCATCACTCATATAGCTCAAGTTAGACATATATTGAAGGTCCTTGCAGAACTGTTTGAATCTTTGGCTAGACTTCCATTAACCTTGGAGATCAACAGCAACGTATACCGTATTAATAATAAGATATACTGCATTATTTGCTTATATGCTAAATACTAGATTTAATCAGATGATGTGTAAATTTATTTATTTTCCATGTCTATTAAAATATTTCTGGAAACACAGGCCACACCTGTGATATTAAAAACAAGTAAATTAGTCATTTTCTGACATTTGATTATAGACGAAGTTAACTGCTTGAAATTAGGCTATCGGTAAATTGAAAATAAAGGTGTGCAACTGGTACAAAGAAAGGCACCTACAGGTCCACTTACACACTTAGCACTCTTAAGCTAAGCCTCCAGACTCCCTCACACATGGGAAATCAGCGTCCCTCTACTAACACATGGGAAATCATCATAGAATCACAGAATTATTATGGTTGGAAAAGACCTTAAAAATCTAATTGTAATAATCAAGTCCAACTTGATAATCGAGTCCAGCCATCATGACCTAGTTTAATTTCGTCTTGCCTTGCCAACATCACAGACATTCCTTCTTCAGTGTGTTTAGCAAGCCAAGGCAGCACTGTGTGAGGCATCTTATGTCTGAGACATAGCAACCCCACTACTCTTGCTAAGTCTATTAAAGTAGCATGTTTACAGATACCTACGAAGTGCAACATATTCAAAGTCTAGGAGATTTTAGTAGAATGAATAATCAAAGAAAAGGATAATATCTATCTGTAACCTATTTTTCTTTAAATGCTCACTTATCAGATTTCTCCTTCTAACTAAAGCTACTGGAATGATATTATTTCCTAGCAGCCATGATTTCTCTAAAAATAAGTTTCAAACATTCTTACTCATGTCTGCCATCAGATAAGATTCTCTTGAAAAGACACATATTGGATAAATTATTTAATGAGAAGGAGAAACCAAATATGATCTGGATCTCAAAGTCTATTTTGCTGATGTTTTCTATATTCGGAATTCTCCAGGTAATCTTTCGATAATTAAATAATACAAAAATGTCTGTCTGTGAAAACCCTGAATATTCTTTTCCCTAACAAGCAAGCCTCAAGGCATATATTTTCTTGGTTTTTCTGAGAAAATTATCATTTTCGCATCCTATGACTTGGAAGTCTGAATGTATGTGTCTGAGCACAGACATGCGGAAACTGAACAGAAACACACTGGTATGCATAGGTCACAAACTGCTTTCTGTAGTAAATTGCATTGTTCTCAAAAGTATAGAGCAGCAATAATGCCTTTATATGCTTAAATATTCTTTCTCAGATTAATGTAGATAACTGGAAAAGGAATCCACCTCCCAACTCCCTACAGAATGATGCTGAAACTATAAATATAATTTATTATTGACATTTTAAAATAATGAAAAGTTGTTCCACACCCAAGATCTTTCTTTTGTGGGTTAGGTAGATAACTCCTGGGGAAATGATCTTTCGTGCCTAAAATATAAGACAGAAGAAGCATAATAATTTTGATTTATAGCTTCCTATTGCAATATTATGCTCAAACTGAAAAACTACTGAAAAGATTCCTTCCCAAAATAACACTTCATGTTGCCAAGTAAAATAAATGTGTTACCAAACTGCAAGATAGCATTATAAATAAAAAAACAATTCATGATGTCCATTTATAATGGTCTATTTTATCAAGCATTAACTTTAAACTCATTCCAGTATTAGACTAAATAGAAAATTGGTGCTGGACCTTTCATATTATACACTGCTATGTTTTATTACAACTTGATCCAATAACTTCTCAATCTCTATAGAATATTATGTGGAAGCAAAAAACATACATTTCTTTGTGATTAAATGAATCCTGACACAATCCACTTAAAAATATATACATTATCTTATAGTTCTTTGCCACAAGGAATCACAATTTTACCCGTTTATAAAGAGAGAGAAAATTTCCAATTTTCTCAACTGAGATTGGATTGCAATAAATAAATAAAATTGTGCACCACGGGTATAAGTAGTTTAATATTTAAATTACAGTTTAAGTTCTAAAAGACATGAGTTAATGACATCTTTGGATTTTTGTCACTTGAAAAGGCAATGTACTTTTTTGTTCTGTAAATTGAGACTGCAGCAGATTAGATTACCACAGAAATCACACCCAATATAAAACAGTCAGTTGCTACTTAAAGGAGATGTGGCTCTTCCAGATTACAAACCCACCTAATGGCCCAGCTGTGTGCAAGGGATTGCTACCTAAATTCAAGACCACCTCCTCCTCCCTCTCATTCTAGTTCTTAGAAAACAACTGGTGGTATGAAACTCCTACTTCCATTAGAGGAACAGAAAGTACCTCCTTTCTTTAATCCTTTAGAGAGACCATAATTGAAGTTAGCTTTATTTTCTCATAAGAATGAATATTTCAGAAAGAAATCCTAAATATAACTACGCATAGATGAACAATGAAGTTCACAGAAAATTTTCAAACGTTTTTACAACCATGAATTACAACCATGTTTGTGCATTTATAATGTAAATATATAGCATAAAATTTGCATATTTTACAGGTGGCAAGAGTTATACTCATTAGTTAAAAGGTAATTCTCAACTGAATACAAAAATCATAAAACGCAAAGCATTTTTCCTCCAACTTCAAGAGATGTAACTGTAATCTTTGATATTAAATCAAGTAACATGAAATCTCAATACACATTTTTTTCTTTAGTTAATTCAGGATGTTTAAAATTTTAATATTTGTCTATCATTGTTCATCTTGACACAATCAAATCATACTTCAGATAATCTTACATAGATTTATTAAAAGGTAACAGGCAAAAATTGAAGTGCATTGCAGCATCACATTGAACCAGCTGAATGTTTTAGCTGGGTGAACCATTCTCACGCATTTTGCTCTAGGATGCTTCCAAGGCTTAGAAGCATGTTGTATATGTCACAGTTACAATGTTTTTCATTCAGGCTTTATATATCCCTATTTTAATGTTTTAACCCTATATAGATACCTTTTACATATAAAGAAATATTCTATTCCATAATGAAACTTAAAAAAATCCAAACCTTTTACTTAAAATCATGCATAAGGTGCATGACAAAAAGGATGATCAGAAAATTTTCAATATAAAGATTTTATTTTAGGACTATGCAATACCTGATCTGCCAAACAAAGTAGTCATTTCCTGGAAAAAGCATTTTCAGTCATAATCAATCCTAATTTACAGGGTTTCTAATGATCAATTTTCTTTCTAAAATGCTTTAGAGATGTAAAACTATCTATATTTGCCTTAAATGTATTTGGCATTCAGTAAAAAATGAGTTTAAAATAAATTCCTTCATGATATTTAGATATGAGTATGATTATGGAATATCAACTGCCAACTGCAATTAAGCATTATAGTATGCTGTTTTAAAACCATAACATGTTTCCTGGAAGAACATTTCATGAGCCATCCATTAAATTTTTAATCAAGGTGTATACAATATGTGCAATTTTTAAGATTTTCAAATTAGAAAGTTGTATTAAAATAGTACTAGAAAAAATAAAATTTTTGATTTTCAATATAATTTTAAGCAGATGCAGACAAAATGCCATTTCTTTATTTTTATAGAGTAGTCATGGTATTTTGAGGTCAAAGAAGCATATATGGAAGTTCCTACAACAGATGTTGTTTAATATTACTCATAGAGTTAATATGTTTCATAAATGAACTTCAGTGTGAAAACTCATCTGCTAAAATATCTTTAAATAAATTTGGACGAGCAAATATATGCAAGGAAGCTTCTTCTCCTGTTCTACATTTATTGTCATGTTTTAAAGACATAATATAAGATCTAAGATTTACTCTAATACTCTGTTTTCTGCTTCCTCATTAAATATGAGGCCTTTTTTTAAGCCAGGTGCAAGTGTATACACTTACTCACTCATACACTGTTCACAGTACAGGTGAATATAAAGTGGATCAGGGAAAGCTCCAAATCTACAAGTATTTTACCAGATTTTTTTAATAGAATTTTGTATGATTTTCAAAGGTATTCATATAACTCTCTATCTTTCCATACAATTCAATTCAGCTCTGAATGCCAAAAACATAATTACAGATTTGAGGGATTAAAATCATTTACTTCCCAAATAAAAACTAAAATAAAATCTCTGATACAAAGTCTCTACATTCTTACTGATAACCTCTCAAAGATCCTTCTGTAGTCAATAGAGACTCTCAAAGCTGCTCTCTCTATTTTAAGTATCTTCATATGGTAACTAATTTGCTAGAGGACAGCATAAACATACAAAATTCCCAGAGAAAACCTGCAAGACAGAGATTAAACAATTACTCTTTTTTTCCAGAGCACACAGCTAACTATACATATTTGTTAAAAGTTGTGTAAACTTCAGAGTTTTCAAACAATTTATAAACACACATGCAAGCAGAAAAGCTACCCATATTGACTCCTACTGCCAGAGCGTCTGAACACGGGCTAACAGTCACTCAGAAAGATGCTGTTAAATGACGACAGCATTATTCTAGAACAGCAATGATTTGAAACACTCAGTGTTTATACAGAAGTACAAACAGCTGAGCTAACAAGAGTAGAAACCCCATACCCATTACATACAAAAGATCCTTGAGGAACTGAATAGAGCAAGCAGAACTTTAATGCATAGGTGCACACCTATGCAGCTTGACACATTTGGCCAAAAGGAAACTATAAACAGGGTTTAGGAAAATATACATCATCTTAGGAAGAATGGCTAGTTGTGATTTTTTTTTAATGTACAGTGACAAACGATGTCTTAAAGGCCTATATTTATACTGAGCTGAAGGTCAGACTAACAGCATTTCTGCTTTCCATTTACCATTTATAATTGTCATTCTGGTAATGGTGAATTCCAAAAATCAGTAGAATGTCTTTTGGATGGGTATAAAGAATGAGAAATTGAAAATACAAATAAGTAGTTTATACATTTTCTTCAGATTGGTCCATAGACTTGCTATAATGTATATAAAGTAGTATAGGTTATAGTTTTTAAAATCAGAAGAGCTCACTATAGGCAGCTCTTCTGATTATTAAAAGAGTAAAGTTCAGTAAAATCTATCCTGTAATTTCTTTCATCTAATCCCAGTAATCGGTGTCTAGAACACTTTTTAGAGAGTTAATCTGAACAGAGTTAAAATGAAGGAAAATCCATTTGACAGGTATGTAATTTGTTTCACAATATCTCTTCCATATACTTTGCCATATTATACACTGCTAGCCTTACACAGTGATGGAACACTGCCACAGTTTTTACTGCTAGCTTAAAAAGCATCTTCACATTAAGTGTTTTATCCTTGTAGTCTCTTGTATCCTTCCACCATTATTACCCAATAATTATATATTTTATGGGAAAGGGTGCTGTTACTGAACACTGCTGGCTGAAAGCCTTGGTACAGCTCTTTTGTAATACACTCTGTCCTGTTTGGGTAACACATTCAACCAGAGCAACCAAAAGAAAACTTTCCAAGAACAAGCTGTGTCTGTACTATAAGGATTTACCAACAACGGCTGTCCAAGCAGCAACAACTAGAATCTCCTTTTTATATTGCTGACCACTAAAATTAGCTCTCTTGATTGCATCATTGTTCTGGAAAATCTAAGTTCCTATATTCACTATGATCCACAAATTCTTGTTAATCTGTTTTGAAGAACGAATATTTAAATCAGATGAAGCTTATGGGCTGTTTTCGCTCTTATATTTGTACTTAGTGGTTCCAATTTGGTTCTAGCCTCACGGGCAAGCAAGACCACTCACCTTCAGTGTAATTTTTAATACATTACCAACTTGTTTTTTTTTTCCTACATGATTCATATAGAATTTCCTGCTACACTTTAATTTCTGATCCCTCTTCTATCACAATCATTTTAGCACTTTCTAGCTTTTATAATGTGCTAAGTGAACATCCATGTGTATTTATATTCATATAAATAAAAAATGAATTGGATTTTAATTTTCAAGAAGCAACATATCAAGGAACAAGTGTGTATAAAGTAATACTAATTTTTCTTTTAGTAATCAAATGGCTCCTTCCATCACAACCAAGCTCAAAGGGAATCCTGAATGGAGCCTTTATAGCATTACCTGCCAAGTGAAGTAGCCCACTAAGAGACAGAAGCCAGCATACTATATACATACGATACAGCAAAATGGAATGTCAGTGGAACTTGTTTTAAAGTGAAGTTGCAATAAAACACGTTATACTTGTAAGGATCTTCTAACTAAAGTCACTGCCAAGATTTGTGGCATGGCTAATTAAAAAAGGTGAAAAGCCTGTATAAAAAAAAAAGTCTGACTCATCAAGCAACTAACTCTATTGGCAGTAATTTTGTTCCAAATATTTCTCATTTAGTAAAAACTAGGTAACATCATCAAAGTATTTTCAATGATCCCATACATAAATAAATATTTTCTGGAAATACCACTACAAAACACTGCTAAATCTGAGAGTGCTTAGTCAGCTACAGAAATTATGTTTTTAAGCTTCACACTGATATATACAGGACACTACACCTTTGGGTTATATTTACTTATAGGACTAAAAACCTTTGCATAATTACAAAAGATGAAATCTGAATTTTATCTAAGTTCTCATTTGACACCTGGCTTGTATCAAAATACTTGCCTAAATATCCAGTATTTCCAAAAGTATTTTTTTTGGAGGGAGGATAGCCGGGGAGGCGGGAAGGGCAAGGGGGGCAGACATGCCAACCATCATTTGTAATTACTGCTATTTCAGCCTTGAGACTTTGAAGCCCCTACTCATATCCAATCAAATCACACATATAAAAGGAATACTGACTTCCCTAACTGCAGGCTTACCTGCAGTAGGTACCTCTTTACCATAGCCATCCTGGGTATATCTAACCTGCCAAGTAAAAGAACAGAAAGGAGCAGGAAGGCACAGGAGCAGTGACAGCTCTTCAGCTTTTCTCTGTAGAACTCCATCTCTCTCAAAGATGAAATCCAGACGCAGTTTTGTGCAATAATTCACTCTAAAAATCACTCACAAAGGCCATATGGACCACGCTGCATGAGGCTTGGTTTCCTCTGACCTAGGCAACCTTGAGCAAACATCACTAAACATCCTCACAACAAACCCTGAGACATGCAGCACACAAAACCAGTTAAGTGGGATGTGGTGCAGGCCACCTGATTTTTTGTTATATCAAACACTTGAACTAAACAAACAAACAAAGAATACTAATGATCTTGTCACAGTAGAGCCCAGCTGGAACCTGGAGTCAAGTGCTTTGCAATGGGAACACATGCCACCCGGTCTGGAGTCCTGAGCGCCTTGGAAATCTCTGCGTTAGCCAGTCCCTGGAACGAGCATCACACTCTAGAACTGATGCATTCTGCCTGATTAGATAGATGAATTCTTCATTCTTCACTAAATTCACACTAAATTCAGTCTAACAGCAAAAGTTGAAAATAGACTAAGGACTGGATCCAAATGACACAAAATTAAACTGAAATGCTTGGTATCTTTACTTAGGAAAAATGTTCTTTCAGCATAGACAGTGAAAACTACCTCCTCTAATTTTGTTGGACAGGTTTAAATAAGTGATTTAAAGCTCCAGGTTTAATTATGATTTAAATTAACAAGTGGAAATAATTGTTTAAATAATTGATTTATATCTTGTTTTACCTTTGCACAGTTATTTTCCTAAGAAAGGTCAATTCTCTTTCATTGCTACCCATTAAAATGTGTTCACTTGCAATCAAATGCAGTCTTTACATTAAAGTTCAAGAAGATGAACAAGACTCTATACCTACATATATACATACTCACATTATACCTAGTGTAGAAGACAACACTATACCAACATATATGTCAAGTAATCACATAGAATACTATATATTTAGCTTTTACTAGTACTTTACAATGTTCAAATGTTAAGTTTTACCTATTTGATTTTGATGGTAATTAATCTTTTGTTACTATTTAAAATTGTTACATAATAGGTATTTAAAAAGTGGGAGACAGGAACTACAACTGGCGTGCAAATAACAGAATCAATTTTGACAAGAGCAATCTGAATAAACTTTTTTTTGTTCTTTTGAGCAGTGAAGGGGGCACAGTTTGTTGCAAGTCTAGCACTGCAGCTTACTGGTTTTAAGTTCTCAGTTTAAACAGCTGGCTAATGTTTTAACATTTTGTAAAACTTTGACAATACATGGAGGATTCCTGAATCCATCTTACATTATTTTGGTAATTAGGCATTCTGTAGTTATGAAATGATACTCATGAAACAGCAGAAGTAATATATTTACTATAATCATAAAAAGAACTCTAATTCACACAGCACATTCACATTGCATGGAAGGTATAAAAATGAACTGACATCTGTCTGAAAACTATTCCTTTATCTATTTTTCTAATCAGACTAAATTGGATGAGATTATTTTCAATCAGTTCAGATCAAATTCCGCAAGCATTCAGAGATATCTGGGGTTATCTTTAGCAAAAAATAGATGGAATACTACTTGTTAAAATTTAAAACATGCATTCAATAATTTAATATGCTTGCAAGATTTCCTTTTTATAAATTTATAATTTGGAGATATGTGTTCACTTTTAAAATGAAGTCTTTAGATACTTATGCAGAATCAAGAAAAATGCTTTTTCTTGAACTTTAATTCATAGAATAGTTATATGAGCAATATATGCAGAATTTAATGATAGTTCCCAGTGTTGAGCCAGAGCAGAGTATATTATTATTCTGGGAAGAAGGCAAACAACCACAATTCTCAGTTTTTATATTAATTTCACAGTGGATACAAAAAGTAGAAAATGAGTTATTCTTAAATAAAACAGAAAATTCAATGAAGCTGACATCATGAAGTGAAAAACTAATAATACCTACAAATCTCTTTATTCTAGCGATGACCATATTTTTACAGCTCAGACATATAACATATTTTAATATCCTTTGTTTTCTTCCTTAATGTAACACTTTTTTTAAGACAGTGATAAATGACAATCGGCCGTAGTTACAATTACTTCTTTGACAAATATTTCTTTATCTAAGGGTTCAATTCAATAGGAGAATAATTACTGCATGATAGTCTATGGCCCCAGTAGCTCCCTTCTCATCAGAATGTGTAGAGGAATTTTCCCTTTAAATGGTAACTATACATTACCATATACATATGGTAAATATGGTAAAAATACACTAATATTTGACACTAATTTCTACTCAGTAATTCAAGAGATGTAATTTGAAACATTATGAACAACTATGGAAGTGATATAAAAAACCTTATTTGGGGAAATTTCATGTCCGTGGCAAGACTTAATAACACTATAAATTGATATTCCTTTGAAAAACATTTTACCCTATCCTTGGTTTCCTCTTTACTGTCAAAATACAGAGTTTAATTAATGACTGGTCCTTTTGTAATTACCAGTTTCACTCAATGCTTCTAACTTTATTCAGACAAAATTAAAAGCAACCAGTTCCCACTGAACTGAAACTCGTTACACAACCATAACATAATTTCCTGTAGCACTTTCTCAAGCTCTAGAAGCTATGACCCAGAAATAGTCTATATTATTAAAAGGCTGCCAAACAATACTGCTCAGTGAAGACTTTTCTGGTCTACAAAAAGTCCTTAAATGCTTTCTAAATCTTATTGAGAAATGCATACAATATGAATGAATACAATGTTAAATTGGTAATTAGTTTCCACATTCAGCTTATTAAGCCATACTTTTTGAAAAAAAATGGAAAAAAAAAGAAGAAAAAGAGAGAGAGAGATCAGTAATATAATTTAGCAAGATTATCAAGGCACTTCACATCTGCTTCCGAGAAACTGAATACAACTGATTATTTCAAATATTTACATTTTGGCTTCCGAAGCTTTTAATCTTTTGTGTCTGCTTAGCTGGAATTGAAAAAGTTTCAATATGAAAAATAAACTGAAGTGTATTAGAACCAAAGTGCCAAAGTGGAAAAAAAAGCATTTCTAACAAAGCTTTTCTAATAGACTTTTTTAACCAATTTTGCCAGCGATGGCATAGTAGCACAAGCACAGTTTTCAAAGTTTCTTCAGAAAAAAAGGGTTTTCTTTCTTTGTTTGGGTTTTTTTTTTTTGCCCTGTTTTCTCCCCTCTCTTTGTGTCATGGAAAGTGTATTATAATTTGCTTCACAGCCTTTCTTGCACCTTAAGCTTTTCTTGGCATTGTAACAGTTTAGCAGGATGTTTGATGATGAAAACTTAACAAGGGTATCAGAGTTTCATTAGCTTATGATGAAGTAGGATTATTTTTAAAATATATATGTGCTATATATGTGCAAATCTTTGTATGTGCTTCCCCAGTCTCCTTTTAGTTCTAAACCTGGGGTTGAGACAAGTGCATTTGAAATATCTGATTATCAGAAATACTGTTTTCTGAAACTAATGTCCACAAGATGTTTTATACAAATCTTTGCCAAGGAGGTAAGATCTTTCAAATGTATTGTGCACTATCTGTAATAATCCTTTCTCTCTGATGTCTTTGAAAATCTAAGAAAGGAGAGGAAAATATGACTTTGTTTCATGAGCTAATACTTCACTGCATGAAGTAGCTGTTTCCTTGGTGTATTTTAGAGTTTCATTTTGTTCCATACACAACTTCCAGCTGCACTAATTCACATTAGGAAACTCACATATTGGTAAGTTTATTTCCTAAGTATTTCAGTTGCTATTGCCTGAAAACATATTTCTGGTTCATTACAGATTTCATCTGCATTTTACTGATTGTGAAGATGGATATGAATTACTGTTGCTTTGAGATGCCTGTGGAAAACTGCTTATCTTTATTCGCTATTATAAAAAGTAATAGGACTATGCTTGTTGTGACAATTGCCCCATCAGCCTCCAGATGTTCCCACTGAAGTCTGCTGCTGTTGCTCTGTCAGTGGGATGAATCGCAAGTTTTAAAAAGTTTGTATGTTTAGCTGTTCTGGTAGGCTGCCAGACTTTTCTGAGGAACACCATCAGCAGAAGAGAAATGGTATTTTAAGCAGTATAGTTCATAGAATCATAGAATAGAATCACAGAATGCCTGAGGTTGGAAGGGACCTCTAGAGGTCATCTAGTCCAACCCCCTGCACACGCAGGGCCACC
>JAUBNY010000700.1:9769077-9851159 GCA_032275445.1 Crypturellus soui
AGGTGCAGGACCGTGCACTTGGCCTTGTTGAATTTCATGAGGTTTCTCTCTGCCCAGTTGTCCAGTCTGTCCAGGTCAATTCAGCTAAAACTGAGTAGAATTTATCAGACAGAGGTACTTCTCTAGCCAGAGGACTTTTACATTCAGCTGAACTTTAAAAAATCTCATGGATTTGCTGAAAACAGAGACTTTAGAAACTTCCGAACATATTTTTGTTTGTAACTTTTTGTATTATATTGCTGCTATTTCAGAGGCATAAAAGAAAAAAAAATAGCACACAATACATTTCACACATTCTATTATTAAGTAAAAACTCACAATGCTTTTAGGTGAAGAGTGAGAAGAAGCTGCAACCTCATTTTAATATCCACGCTGTTCTAAATTTATACATTCTATATCCTCCACTCTAATGGGAGAAGTGCACAGGGAAGACGGCAGGAGAAAATGCATCAAATATCAGAGAGGATAAGATAATAATCTCCCTTTGTTCCATATAAAGTGAGGTTTGACCCATTGTTCTTGAACTGGTTAAATGCTGAGAAAACTAAGTGCTAGGTTAGTTTGAGTTTCAGGCTGTCATTTCAGAGTATCAGTCCCTGCTGGTCCACTGCTAGAGGGGTAAGTTGTGTTGGGAAAAATACCCAGCTAAACCCAGTTAACCCCCTTTTTACCACTTAGGTGATGGAAAATCGGGGACTTGAGGATTGTGTTCACTTGACTTTATGGCAATGAATTTACAAAAAGTTGGGTTTGTTTCAAACAAAAATGAAAACATCAATCCATTCTCCCTCCAAAACAGATTTCTCTCTTATTTTTCCCAGTCAGACCTGGATACGTAGAACCCATTTTGACTCAGTGAAAACATAGGTGATACTATTTTTCCTCTGCCTTAGAGTCCAAGAGACTCCAATAAGGATGTTTCTCACCTCCTTTTCCCCTTTCCTGCTTGACTCATTATACTCAAATGTAAAAAATAGAAAAATAACCTTTCCAGTATCTGCATTTACCTAAGATAACAGCCACTAATGAAACAATGAGACTATTCTCATAGCATTTTAGTAAAGGTATACATTTACAGAGGTCCATTTAGAGAAAAAAACCTAACATGTTATCACAGGAAGGCTAATCAGGAGACTAGCCAGTAAGATTCTTAAATTTCCTTTTGAGTTATATGCAATTTATGAATGTGCTGTCATTACTTCTTGCCTAATAAAATTGTCACAGGCTCCTGAAATCTCCTAACCTATTTTTTTCTGAATTTTTGAATTTTCTTTTTTTTTTTTAAATTTTGAGTGGAATAGCAATCAATGTACACCATCTGGTGACAGACCCAGAGGCAATATAAATGATGCATTATAACAATGTGGAAAAGTGTTTTTCATCCCTTTTAGATTATTCAAGTTGCCTCTGTCACTTCCTCCTTTTCCTTATACCTGAATGTCATCTCCCTGGTAATGTCTGCTCCTTCCTCCTTTCAGTATCATCAGTGAGTTGCACCTGCTCCAGCTAATAAACCCAGGAAAAACTTGGCTATGGATACACCAGCAGAGCATGATGTTCCTAACAGCACCATTAGGTAAACTCTCATTCTTAAGAGCTGAATTCGGCATTACTTAATCTGTATCTTTCATTGAAATAAATATTTTCTCTTTCTTCAATATTTTATTGACTCTGCCACTCTAGCTCAATGAGAACACATGTCAAAATCATCTGCCTTTCCCTCATGTATTCCCAAAACATGGAATTTTTCCTTGCACTATCTCCACAAAATTGCATACAGCAGATTTTAACAACAACAACACTGTATTGAAAGTTTCTTATATATTTTCAGATTTTTTAATCCAGATGGGCCTAACCCCCTTTTGCTAGTTCTCTGCCATGGGCTTTATTCAAATTAATGCAATGTATCTTATAATAGGCTAAGCTGTGTCAGGTACATGACAAACCTCCAGGCCAGCCTCAGCACAAAAACTATGCTGTGATAGTCCTCATTAATATGACAACAAAGTGATAGCTTCCTACTCCATTTTCCGATTTGAAGAGGTCCAGATTTCCTAGTTATAGTAAGCACTACAATGAGTTACGACGCATGTTGTAGTGAAATTCAGTCTGAAATGCCAGGAAGTGAAGATTTTGTCAAGGACACAGGAAAAAAAATCTCAAAAACGACTGCAGCTATTTATAAAAAGAAAATCAAAGCAATGGCTCTATTCCAAATTTACTTTGCAATTACCGACTGGTATGAAAGATGTTAATGGCACCCCCAAGAGCATAACTCTGATGGTGGCCTTCATCCTACAATTATAAAAACCATTGCAATTTTCTAGCATGTGATTCTAGCATTGTTAGGCAAAGTAAAAAGGCCATTTAACAGAGGTGATCTCATGTGTCAGTAAGTTATGGCCAGAGACTTGAAATCAGGTGCATGTTAGTAACTACCTTATATGTGACTTCCAGAATACTGATTCTTTCCCTGATCCAATGAATAGCTGATAATGCAGATGGAAACAGTTCTGCTGGGAATTACTGAAAGAGAACCATGACAGCATTAACCTTGCACTGCTGATCAGGTCAAAGCCATGACCTAGGACATGTATTTAAGCATGAACCAACCCACTTTTATTTTCATAAGCTGTTACTTAAAATAATCATGTTGATGATTCTATCACAATCTTGAGGATGAGATCTGAATTTTCTTTATTTTGAAACAATATATATCCATTTTAACAAAACACAAACACACACTTTACTTTCACTACGAAAATTCTGAATGCTACCTGGGTTTAGTTTTGCCTAGACCAATTTAAGGTTGCTTATCTACTCAAGTTATAAACTCATGTAATAAATATACATTTTTAATTTGAACTATACAATGTAAGTGCACACAAATACATTCAAATTAAAATGCAAGATCTGTAATATTATTTGTATTTTATATCAAATACATACAAAACATTAATAGATTTGAAAACACATGCAAGACCTTCAGCATAGATGGATTTCTCAAAAGAATTTGAAAAAATGGCTGCAAAATGCCAGAAAAGTTGCTAACCACGTAAATTCATCTACGCAACATTCTGTTGCAAAGCAGTTCATTCAGAAAGGACGTCTAATAGAGATTTGTGCACACATTGTGCAATGAAGCACCTAAGATATTTTTATTTAATTTTTTTATTTAATTTTTATTTTTTTTAATTTTAATTTTATTTATTTATTTATTTATTTTTATTTAAGACTTTAAGACCTCAGTTAGCCTATGTGTCCCTTTAATTTATGGAGTCATTAGCTCTCTGATTTCTCAGAAAATCTACATGAGATGCTCATGTAGTGAAGGAACTGGAATGAACACCTGAAGCTGGTATTGCTTATATCTTATTTGAGAAAGAAACAGGAAAATATATTTTAAACATTCTGAGAATTTTCTTTTCTCAGGTATGATTGAATTGTTCTTATTCAGAAAGCAATATATTATATGCAACTACTAAATTGTTTATATAAACTATGGTTTTAAAAATAGTTCCTTCTTCTTTTGGTTATGTTGGGGAAATAATTTTTGTTCCCCAGAAACAATTTCTTCCCTAACAAATTTCATGTGCAGCAAGAAAGAAGACATCATGCACCATTTACCTGCAAATAATAATAAAAACAATAATTTAAAAGGAGTACAGCTATTTATAAGTTTAATATAACATTTTTACCTAACTATCATCTCACTGGCAGGCGAGATGAAAAGACGAGGATAATGAATCTGAAGATAGAAAAGCTGAACTGATCAGTATGTGCCCTGGGAACTCCACATGCCCAGAGGAAGTGCCATTTGCATAGCCCAGAAGAGGATGGGGGGAGACACCTCCAGCCTTGGGGATGGGATACCAAGTCAGACAAAATTTTAAGAGGGCTCTGCCTGCACATGCACACTTGATACACCAAAATGACTTTTAACTTATAGAGATGGATTTGCTCAAACATAAAATTAAATTTTGTTTCAAACTACATCACAAGGCAGGTTCTCCCCATAAAGCTCACCATCAGTTTTCTTACCCACAACATCCCCAGATTTCCTGGGCTTCAGCAAACTCTGTTTTCCCACCCGGATCCCTAGGAAGAGCCTCCCTTTCTTGTGTTGCTCCAATGTGTACACATGCCCAACTTCCTACACTTCCCTAAAGTTTCTCGCTCACTACTGATGCTTGGTCTCCTTTGGTTCTATGCATCCAGCCTCTTCCCTGCTCCATTTATCCTTCTTTGCTCTTAGAGATGAAGGAAACTCCCCTTCTTCAAAGAGTAGCGTAAATAGGCAGTAACTAACAACCAAAGAATAAAAGAAATACTACCCAAGAGAACTCATCTTTAAAAACGTATCACCTTGCCCTTACACGGGGTACAGGCCTTTCCACTCTCCAAAACAGATATTATCTGAATATGTTTCAATTAGTGAGGCATTTGACTGCTTTTCAATTCTCTCCCAGCTGTGTTCTTGGGAAGAATAATGACATCTAGTGATCAGAGTGAAAATCACAACCGGGTCTTCAGTGCCGAACTGAATAGACATGTCCACTTCCACACTTGCAAATTATATTCTCATTACAGCTTCAAGCCTTATCACATGAAGAAGTCTTCATAGGCTTAAGGTTTCTTGTGTTGGAAATCAGAAATAATAAACCAATTATAATGACTGTCTGGCTTGCTTGAATTTGTACCCAGGTGCACAGCATTTTAAATCCACAAAGTAAATATCCCTCATGATTTAAGATCTTACACTCTGGCATGTTCAAAAAGCAATTAACTATAACATGTATTTGACAGGACTTTTGTAAGACCAAGGCTAGCAGAAAGGAATGTACTACTATTTTTTTTTTTTTTGGCATTACGGATGCTACACCAGGCATGTTCAGAGTTTTGTTTAATTCTACACCATAACAAAAGAGCTCGATGCTAACACTGTAGTTCCATATTAAAATGCATGAGGTTGGGTAATACTACTCTCTGTAATGTTTTTCAAACAGATTCTTTTTCCAACATTATTATGTTCATCCCAGAGTCCTGGAAAGTGAACAAATTTCTAGGATATTAAACTCCTGCTCAAGTTCATCAGTTCTTATTAGTATTAGTCTCAGCCCATAAATGTCTTACCATATTATATAACTGCACTAGCTTTTCTTTACCAGCATGACCACACAACACTGTGTGAAGCAACATTTATACCATTAAGCAGTTGTTGCCCATATATTAGCTCATTTTATGATCTATTAATTACATGATACAAAACAAGGCACTGAACCACATCACATCATTGTAATGTAATTGGATCCATTGTACCATGCTGGAAACTGACTCCCTTCCAACTGTTCTTGACTGAAAATTCATTTTAGAAAATACAGATTTTATTTTTCACAAATAGCTACAGATCTAATATGCACCACGTATCATTTTACAGTCTTCTGTTTTCTTCCTGATAAAATTTAAAATTCATCTAAACAAACTGTTGAAATTTCCCTGCAAAAATCACAGTTGCACATGATAGTCTGACCCATTTCGAGGTTAGGAAAATACTAAAGCATATGTTTGCATACATCGTTTCATGGCAAAAACACCTCAGAATATAATAATAGAAAATAAATTCTATGGAATAAATACAAAAAAAAAATTGCCAAGTGTTTTTCTGCATAGAAGGACAATATCTACTCAAATCTTGTGCTTAAGTAAGTCATTTGTGTCCTCTTGCAAAGAAAGTGCTTTCTTTGCACCAACTTTTATTAAACACAACAACCCTGTAAGGAGTGAATGGACTGAAAAACACATGTTACTTCTTTGCTAACTCCATGAGCTGCCCGATGGAAGATCAGAAAAAGTTAACAAAACTAACTAGATAACCTTAAAAAACAAAGCTTAAAAAACAAACAAAGTATAGCTTCTACTGTATAGCCTTGCCCAGTTCTGCTTTTTTTTCCTGCCTTAATTTAATTATTAATAATTTTTCTACAAAATGTCTATGTTGATAATGGAAAAAGTGAACAATCAATTTATTAAGGAACAAGGATAAAACAACACAACAGCAAAACTAACTCCAGTTTTGTCTAATAAGATGAATTATCATTGTAGTATGAGGACTTACATGGACTTATATCAACCACATCTGTTTTCCCACATCAGAAACAAAATATCAACTATAAAGAAATTGGTAATTAGAACCACAAAAGATGATAATTGCTTACTTTATGAACAGGTACATATTCAGGTTCAGAGCAATGTGAAAGAGTTATCTTAAAGAAGAATTTATTTTTAGATAACTAAATTTTACTTTGCTGAAATAAATATTATTTTTCATTAATTTCAGAGTTCTTCAAGATAAGACCTTTGTCTGCAAAGAGTACAAACACACTCTGTTTCACTAAAAGAGGTTAGCAAAATCAGCAGTCATTAACAATGGCTGTAAGTCCATGGTTTAAATCTTGTTGAAAATGCAAGGATATAAAAAAAAACTTATTTTGTATCAGGAGTGATCCTTACAAACAAGATGTTTCTGGTGGCAAAGTAAGTATCATGGGCATATGTCTGTTTTATTGGAGACCATCACTGTGAGCAAGTTCCTGTGGGAGGGCTCTGTGCATAGACTATGAACACAGAACTTACTCTGCACATGGAAGTGTCCATGAATCTTGCTCTGGGTAAATATGTGGGTGGGTGGGGAAAAGCTGAGTTTTCCTCTCAAAAATGAGGAGCAAATGAGAATTCCCATGACATTTCATTGCAGAAGAGTAGCATGGCCTCCCTCAGCAATGAAAATCCCCAAAATGCAAAAATATATCTGGGTAGTTAATCCACACATTTGTGTGTCTGTGGGTCATCCTCCTCTAAAGGAGGATGTACATAGTCAGATGTATCTATCAGTTATAAATATAGATGAAAACTATAATTTTCAGCCTTGCACTTAGAAAATATTCATTTTTGCTGTTTCCTATAAGTGAAACATAGTGTCTCACATTAGATTATTTTGAATGTTTAAGCAAGCTGTATACCTACATGCAGTCAAGAGAATGATTCACCATAATTTCTGAGATGTAAATGGTCTTTCTTTGTGTGCTGTTGTTTCCACTTTCACTCAAGTCTACAGATATTTTGGTTAGTAAAGAAAAAATCGGTAGATCATCCATAATGAACAATTCTGAGCAATGTTTGGGTCACACAAGCATATTTTTAAACATATTGGATCTGTGCTTTAGATCACAAATATTCAGATGTATAAGAAAATTGCATATATTTAATAGTTTCTAACCATCCAAAAACACTGAAGTGTTTTATGGTATCAGTTAATCCAAAACTATAATTTAAGCTTGTATTTCAGACATTAGCAGCTTTGAATGTTACACAGTGGCACCCTGTTTTCTCTGGAAGACATTCTAGAGAGTTTACTAGAATACATTCAGAGAGCTCAGCATCTCAATTTCTGCAAATGTCCTGTTCTTCTACTGAAGAAGCCTACACCATCACCGGACAAATAGCTATCATACTCTCATACACATGTTGCTTAAAAATTGTGTTTTCACACAAGCTTAATGATCTCCAGATGAAAGACCACAGCTATCCATTGTACATTTATTCACATGTTGCTATAAAGTTTGATGCAGGTCTGTGATTTCATTTTTAGATGCCAGTATACAACACAATTCCTCTGACTTTATATTTGTAGCATGCTCTGTGACAGTAAGAAACAAAAATGTCAGCAATGTGATCACTAGGTAGAAGTACTGCAAACAAACCACCTGCAGGTTTCTGTACAGTTGTTCTAAATAGCCAAAGGCTCCAGAAAAGTGAAAATCTAAGCATTATTCTTGTCACTTGAACTAAGGAGGAAGATTCCTTTACACATAATAGTAATTCCTTACAGAATGAGTTTAAAATTTCAAAATATTGTAGAAAATTAAGTCTACTTACTGGACATGTGAACTCATAGCAGGGCACAATGGAAACATTCACCCAATAAAGCATTTCATCATAAATGGTACTTACCTAGAAAAAAAAAAGAAAACAAATTCAGTATCTAGGCGTACACACACATATTTCAATATTGTAAAAAGTGTCACAAGGATCAAAATATTCTACTTGTTTCCATCAAAGGTTCCAGTTAAAACAACTTCCAGTACTTATGAAAATGTAAGTAGTTATAAATCCAATGCATAGCAACAGATTGTTTAAAGTAATTCTCATATCAACCTGGGCATAGCTTATACTCTTCCTTCTTAATTTTAGTAAATTAAGGTCTAAAAAGACTTGTAAAAAGCCTTAATACCCTACTTCCTTGTTTAAAGAATTAGCTACAAAACTGTGCATGTTCAATAATGTAAGTTTTTAACTGCAAAATTAATAAAATTAAATAGATAATTCTAGGAACATGCAAATTATTTTAAACAGTTTATTTAGATAAAAATCATGCAGAAGTCTATTAGCTTTTAAAATCTTTTGGGCTTTAGCTTCATATCTTGGTAATCTGCAATCCAGCCATTTCTAATATCACAGCTCAAAATAAATAGCAAAATACAAAAAAAAGTTCCATATTATAAATATTTAACACTAAAGATCAACTTTTCTCCATAAGTCTTACTTTTCAAACAAAAGTTTTGCATATTTTAATAGAATATTAATAATGAAAGAAAAAAACACAAAAAACTAGAGCATGTAAGTGAATCAACCAAGTTCATAAGATAAATCAATAAGCAGATTGAAATAATACTTATGTCCCTGTGTACACAGTCATGTGACACATAATGGCATGAGTAAACATCATTAATCTCTATCCCTTTAAATTCATATCATGTCACACTATCAAACTGCGATGTCCTTGTTTTTAGCTTTCTTAGAGAAAAGTACTAAAGGAAAAAAATGGGATGGGAATAGCAAGAATGCATCTGTATGCCCTGAATAAAAGCAACTTCAGTTTTATGCCCAAGCTCATGCTCTATGGTATGGACCATAGGATTGGTTCATGCACATACAGTTCCAGAGCTTTCTGTGCCCCTGCATACAAATCTGTGTGCCTGCAGAGTACAAGGAAGTCAGTTGTTGCAAGCACACTACAGGAACCAGGACACCTGCACAGTTAGTAGCTGCAGAAAAGTTTGGGCTTGTGTCCAAACTAGAGAATCTTATACAAAAATAAGCTTTCATGTGGAGGATCTGTAAGCAATGATGCTGGCAAATATAAGACTCTTCAAGTGCTTTCACATCATGTTTTATTGCTTGGGAGCTCCTTCTGCAGAGCAGACTGCTGCGGCAGGCTGGCAGCCCTGAGCTGGGCCATGTTACATATTTATGAATTAGCAGTGCCGCCGGCTCCACTGGGTTTTGAAATTCTGTTGCCCAGTAACCTGATTACAGTAGCAGTCGACTTTGCTTTTTCCTTTTCCTTATCTAGGTGCTATAACAGAAATGCGCCATTTTTGCCAACCTAGGAATTTTCAGCCTTAAGCAAACATGCCCTTCTGGGCATGATGACAGGACTGAAGCTGCGCGCACCATTTTTTAAAGAACTCCTCAGGTAACAGACTCTTATCACGGATGTTAGATACATGTGGACAAATATGCAGAAAATCATCAAATGCAGGTTTGATAAGAAAAAATGTTACCTAAAATTCAAACTCAAAACAACAGGTATGTGTACTTTAGACTCTGTAAAACGGGAGACTGTCCTGCCTCACACGGCCTCTCTCTATCTAATCCCTGTGATAATGTTACCAGAATTAAAAGGGCATGGGAGGTACTTTCTCCAGGTTGACATTCTTCAGAGTTTAGGAAGGCTGAGAAGGCCTTTAGGAAGGCATTATAACCCAGTATTTTCCATTTAAGGCATTGAAAACTGTAAGGTGGATCCCCAAAAATCCTGGGACTAACATAAGAGTGCTATTTCTAGAAGGTAATAAATAGAGGGAGAAGGGGAAAGGATTTTTTTTTTTTTGTACTTTTTGTCTGTATTCAAGACTTTTGAGTCAAATCATATTTTCCTATTTTGGTTGTGTCTGTAATTACAGAGCTTAAAAAGCTGTTTGAAAAACTCTCCTGTAATCACTTGCCTCTATAAACTGAGGTTTGATTATAAACAAACACATTATAACACCGAAAAAATATAACAGACAAGATGGTTATTGTTATATGCTTGTGATATTGACCTATATGAAGCATTCTGACAGTCTTTATCTTTTACATCTCAGCAGTGGTACAGAAAAAGCCAGAACAGAAGCAATTTCAGAAACAGGAGCATATGTATCATTTACTACCACTCCAAAATTACATCCTTAAAGACAACAAACATAAGATGCAAGACCATGTCACAGCCACCTCCAGAAGAGTTTAAAATTCTAAACAAAATAATCACAGACGCCTTTATTTTTCTAAAGCCACTCACAGGTTATACTGTGAATGCACCTGAAATTCTTAAATCTATAATAATTCCATAAAAAAATGTGACCTCGTTGCTTTAAGTTTTGAAAAACAAAACTTAGTAGTACTAAATTCATGTTTAGTAGCACTGAAATGTCACTATTGCTCATTTGAATAAAAAACAGCATTGATGTCTAACACTCCATGGTTCCAGGACGTTTGTGAATAGATTTATGATGTGCTAGTCAATTTATTGCAACTGAAACAACTAGATTAAACATGTGCCTCACTAAGTGATGGCCATTCTACCTACACAAAACTGGACCAATAAAATCTAATCCTAAAACACAATTATTCCATTTTTTCACATATTTATCATTCTAAAGAAAGAGCAGCAAGCATGTTTGTGAGACAAGATTAATGCCTTCAAAGATTTCAGGAAAAGAATGATTGCCTCAAAGCATAAATTTTTCACAATGTGATATAGGGTACTGAGTCCAGGAAGCATTTAAAAACAACAACAACAACAAAGCCTAGTAAATCATAGCAAACCAAGTAACCTTGCTTGTTACTACAGGTAGGATGGGAAACATGTAACCTCCTCTCATATCAGATAATGTGCTCCTTTCTTTGTGACTGTTCTTTTTATTTTCCTTACACCTGAATTTTAACTCTTCTAATTTATCCAAAAATCTAGAATGCTTGTATTTTTCCTCATCAGCAAATTACATCAGGAATAATCCAAAAATGAATTTTGGAGACTGCAATAATCTTTGCAAGAATTTGCAATTCTATGAAGTTTATCAGAAATGGACTTAGTTTAGTCAAACTTACATCCTTACATCATTTCATAGCATGAAATGGACTTGAAAATTCTTTAAAAATGCAATTACTAGATAAATGTATGTGATTATACACAGATACAAAAAAGAAGTAGCCAGTAAGGCCAAGGAATTATTTTCTTTATTTTCTTTCACAATAGTCTGTGCTTTAACTTTTATCCTTAGAAGTATTATAATAATTAACACCTAAACATAAGTAAATCAGAGCTTTACAAAGCATGCCAAGGTTCAGAACAGCAGGAGTTGTGAATGTTATCATCTGCCAACAAAATAACAACCTAATTGTGCAACATATCACACATTACACAATGAAGAAATGTATTATAAGTTTAGACTATATAAAGTGCTAACCCCATTAAACTAAATGTTTGTTTTCTTATGAATTATGAAACAGGAAAATATGCTATAAAATAATGTAAATACTCAACTGGAAAATTATAACTTGAAGGAGATATTTCCTTCTCAGATTTCATCATCAAAGGCTTTATAGATATTGGGTATTTATTTTTCCCTTATTTTTGAAACTGAATTTACAGTGAAACAAACAGGGGTTGAGAAACCATTAATCTATCCATAGGCATGGCACAGTTCTGTTGTCGCACTTATGCTATTTGTCATCTTTTAACCATAAGTATCTCCTCTTGTCTCTCATATTCCCCTTATCGCTCAGCATATGCAAATAACCTAAGCAAATTAGGAATGAAAAGCTGCTGTACATTAAGTTTTAAAACCATGGTTTCCCTACAGAAACATAAGGCCCGTGTGCTCTGACACCTTTATTTCAAAATTGTTTGTGTTCTAAGACTTACAAAATCATTCATATCTTATTTTAAAAACAGGTCTTCACATAATCATGACCTGTATACCTGATTTTTTGTAGACATACCTAAACAAATGTATATGAGATGTTCCTCAAAATATGGCTCCTATAACAACAAAAGAACTAACAACAGTAAGAAGAAATTTCACAATATATATCCATATCTTATACTATGTATGACTTTATTTCTACATACAATATAGATGTTGTGCCTCAGATATGGGCTGTACACCAACACCATGTTGCAGATATTTCAGTCTCAGCATTCCTCTAAGAGACTACTGTTAAATGTAAAAATGTACACCGAGAAAAATGAATATTACAAGTTAGCAAGGTATTTTATCTTTTATTCAATATCATAGCAGAATGATTAATCACAATAATGAACTATCTAGATTTTCTTAAAGCTTTTGTTCTCCTAATAATAGGCACTAATTGTGTGAATAAATCCAAGTCACAGTTAAATTCCTTTAAAAGCTGTAATTACAATCCACATTGTATCATGACTCATTTTTTATAACATGGTGCTGGAACACTGTTGCTCAGCAAAACTGAAATTACCTCGGTACTCTATTTTCTTTCCTTTCTGCACCAGCGGTCATGGCCAGCCACACGAGACCACTCCAGAGACAAATCACCCTTGCGCAGGTGGGATCCCACATGCAAGCTGCGGTAAGCAGGCTGAACCCCAGTGCTAAGGGTAAGCTTCTGCTTACCTGCTGCCCTTGTTCTGCGGAAACAGAAACAGGCAGCTTGTTCTTTCTTGCATCGGTTTTTCTGAGTCATTGTCTTACCCTAATTTTCTAAATGCCAGCAACAGTAACACTGCTGCTAACAAACAGCTTGAACTTTGCTGTGAACTTCCATCCACCATCACAGCAGACCAGGTGTTGCAGGGCTTTTGTGTGGCAGGATGCAGAGATTACAGATCTGGCTCAGGCTGCCAAAGGGGTGGTGTGGTTACGACAAAGTTTTGGAAGACGGACTAGTCTCCTTGGGGTAGCAAGTTTCTACAAGACTACTGCTCTGTGGTTTTTGCTCTTTGAGTGCTGTCAGGATGGTGATGTTTTTATAAGCAATCACCATACCAAGGCTTACCCAATGCAATCATGCTTTGGCCAAGGGCCATAAGTCTGTGAAATCTCCCTTCTCCTTTACCATCCTGCCCCTCTGTCAATATGATGTAAATGAGAGATGGGACATACTCAGAAAGATGTCAGCTCTGCAGTGGGAAATGTAATGAGAATTGTGACAACAACTTCTGCCTTCAGCCCCAGCTAGAACTTTCAATCCTTCCATCTTTTTTGCCAGCTCAACAGCTGCAGCTCACGAGCTCCCCTCAAATGCACGTCTGAGAAGGAAAAACACCATCAGCAAAGTAAAAGCAAGGGTGAGGCTCACCTCTAGGCTGTTCCTCTCTCTGCATTTTGAGGAGACAGCCCAGGCAGCAGCCACGCTCAGAGGGGGCTGGGTGGGAGCCGTGCCGGAGTGGGACAAAGCTAGGCGCTTTCCCAAAATCACCAAAAGCACAGCACAAGACCGCGGTGTTACAGTAGTGGTACATAGGGTGTCAACAACAAGGATATGGGAAGCAGAGAACATGCTGCAAATTCAGATAGCACTTTACTTCACTATAAAATGAGCTGCAGTTAGAGCAGTTCATTAGTTGTCAATTTTTAAATCAACTGCTAATACAAACATTATTGTCCGATAATTTTTTTGGATGTGTAGGCCTCAGTTTTGCCAAGATCTCTCAATGTACAAAATCCTACTTGACATACTCCATACATATTAAAGAGGGTACACAGCAGTTACTGCCATTTTATATTGCCACTCATTCAAGCTAACTTGCAGTGAACATATATGTTTTATGTAAGGAACAGTTTCATGAATTTCTAAACCAGTTAGACAATTTATGCAAAAATCTTAACAAACACCCACTTATTTCATACTTTCTCCTTTCAGTTCCCAAGCCCTGGTCTAGTTTACCTTATAATGACATACCTAGCATAGACGCTGAGCCAGCTTGGCAGATAAGTGAAGACATTTATTTATTCAATGAGTTGACAAATACACGAAAAATATTACCAGAGAATATGCAACTTAATAGTTAAAAAGACACATTTTTATTTAGAGTGCAAGTGTATATGTACAAAAACATCTAAAATCATTAGATTTTTAGATAAATATTTAATCTGTGAATAAACTCATTTTCACTTTTTCATCCTTAGAACCCCACAGAAATCCTGAAAAGATGAAATGTAATACTTGAATTTCCCTTTTGCACCTTCTGTGATAGACTAAATCTTAAATTCTAACACTATGCAAAATTATGTTTTAAAGAGAGAAAGCAGGCAATGAAAATCTTCCCAGTAAAAGAAATATTAAAAATGAATAAAAGATAATCAGAGAAAATGTCTTCTGGTCCCCAGTCAGCTGAAATGCTTTCTGAGATTCCTGGGAATGGTATTTCTATCTGACAGCAAGCTGCTGCCTCCCTGCTCACTGGTTCTTTAGAATTAATCACCCCCCACCTTCTCTGCCTTCCACATTACTGATGCATGTCACACACATACAAAGCTAAAACACAGTCAAAAACAGCAGCAGATTTTACATTATTCTGCAAGAACACCATTTATAGAAGAAAAGACAGCAGTGTGCCATACCTGATCAAAACCGTAATTCTTCCTTAATTATATTTATTGAACACTCTAAGTCAGATTCTATTTGAATAACAAACAACAGGCACTGAACAAAGGAAACTGAATAATTCCATATCCTAAAATTAAAAGCAATGGAACTAAATTCCTGTAAAATTTCTGCTCTGCAATTACATAATGACAAAAATTAATCTAGTTGAAAGGAACTGCATGATTACTTATTTTCTAATAGACCAAATGAGATGATTGATTTTTAGCAATAAAACATAAATAAGAAATTCCTAAGCCTCAGCTATGCTGAATAATATATTCTCTCCCAAACCTGTGGTAAATTCCCTATCTTAAAAACATAAAGAAACAGGCGGGCACATTCAGGTAATCAAATCAAACCAAGTGAAACCAATGAATCAAATCAAAGCAAATAAGTCACCAAAGTGTCATATGCTGTCATACTGAAAAAAGGTCATGACTTTTTTCCAGTGAATGCCAAAGCAAAATCCTTCAAAAGAAGAATTAGTGTTCTCCTGGAGCAGGTAATGTTATTAACTCAACAGAATTAGAGGCTGATGCAAAACTACCCAACATTTTCAATGGGCAGACGTATTTAGAATGTATGCAAATAACTAAGCCAATTCAGGTGAGCAGATAAAGCCTTAAAGAAGATGGCAACTGACTTTTAAAAAGTGTTAAAATTAAGGCAAGTTGAGTTGGATGTATTTGCTCTGATACTGTCATATTCCACATATAAAGGCTACTGAATCATTTCATCCAGAATTGAAAGCTCTGAAGTCAGGGCACTGTAGTGGCAGTCATAGTTGAAACCTTGTGTCTAATAGCTCTTAGTAGACTTTTCTGCTAGGATTTTGTCTAACCATATTTGAACTCGTGTGTGCTTTTGCATCCAAATGAAATGAAAAAAAATCATTAAAAGAAAACTTTGTTTAAAACCTGCCGCCTAGCCATTTCATTAAGTGACCTTCTTCTTGCATAAGAAGTAGCAGATGATTGCTTGTTACATTTTATGTTATTTTTAATTATGTATATCGTCACTCCTTCTCCAACTCAAAAATCATATTCTAATTATTTCTTGTTTTTAATCACAAATTCTATAACTTCTAATATTCTGAATATCTTTTTGTTTCCACTTAGCACAGAGCTGATACTTTCAGGGATTATCTACAATGAATGAAAAGGTTTTTTATCCTTTGTATTATCTACATATCAATATTTTTTCTTTTTCAGAACTTGATACAATAATAAAAACACTTTCCAGTGAGCTACACAGCATTCCTGTCTTTCCAACTATTAAGGCTGCCATTGTTTTAATATATATTGCAAATTATAACATTTGCAAATACTTAACAGCTTGAGACACGTGATAGTTTCCACTTTAGTAATAGTGTTATAACACATCTACCTGTGCCAGGTATGCCGCATATCAGTTATCCAGATAAGCTACTAGCAATTGTTATTTTGAGTTATGAAGCTGGCTCTGTGTCTGTATGCAATGAAAATACATTACTGATTAACAGAACTCAAAGAGCTTTAATTACTATACTGAAAAGTGCTTTCATGTTTTCTATACAGTCTTAAATTGTACTGACATGTAGTAGAACTAGTCACGTTTTGGAAAAAAATATTCAGTGAATGGCTTTAAGATCGTTTCCCTCACAAGCTCCATTCATCGCGGTGTCCTGGACACACTGCAGCTGAGGGACTGTAAATGAAGGCGGCAATCTCACTGTCAGTCTCCAGGCAACGCAGAAAAGTGCATGAATGCACAGCTTTCTGCTCATGGCTCCTAAAGGTGTTACAACTCCTCGTTATTATCCTGGGGAGCGGGGGTGGTTTGCTCTTAAACCCTTCTGTTTCTTCCATCTCACGTATTCCAAGCTGCTTTTCTCCCCCTTTCTAGGTACCGTGTATGGAGAATAGCTTTGCCCTGAAATATTGTTTGTTGATACAATCATGCAGTGTTTGGAGAAAGTCCCTTGGTGGAAATGTGTTATTAAACTGAAAAAATATAGTCAAATGATAAAATACTGTGCCCTGACATTATTCCTTATTGATCCTGTAACTCAGAAAACGGAGATCAACTAGAATTGATCTGGCGGGATCCAATGCACACTGTTCCACTGAAGATAGTAGTTAATGTGCTTAGTTAAATTATATAAAGCAGCAAAGTAGATTCTGAGTTAAAGTAATCTTACTTTATTTGGCCAAACTGACCTCTAAATCAATATATACAAGTATATATAAATTACAAATGAGAATTCAGAAAAAAATGAATGATCTAGTTAGTAACTGGTTACAAGCAGTATCTTATTATTTTGGATTAACTTTCTAGAGTGTTCTCTATACTGTACATATCAGTCTCCCTAGGCACCCAGAACCTTTTAAAAAAATCTCTAGTCTTGCAGATCTGCAAATTTAACTGTGTTGCTGTAAACATTGGTAGAATATTTGCTGCTCTCCAACTGCAACAGCTTCCCAGTGTCACTACAGAAATACATGAGTGTATTAACTTATGAAATTGTATTAGAGAAGGACAAACAAAACAACTGCTTCCTCTCCCTAATTAAATACTATGGATTTATGGTAAGAGTCATTACATGTAGGCAATTTGTTCCTCCCACCTGCTCACTTGTTCCTCGGGGCTCAGCCCGTGCGAGGAGGTTGCTGGGAGGCACCATCACGAGGTGGTGGCCTTGGAGTCATTGCTGACCCCAGCAGACCCACCAGCCAGCAGGCCCCGACCTCCGGCGTGTCCAGACCTGGCGTTTCTTGGGCAGCTTCAGGGTCTCCCTGCTGCAAGCAGCACCGCAGGGGGAGCAGTGAAAACTCACTAGTCTCCTACTGAAGCACTAGCCTGTGTCCGAGGAGAGCCAGTCTGCAAGGAAATGGCTTATTTTGTCATTTTTATCTTCCTTCTATTCGTTTTTAACTCTTCCCCAAATAAAACAAAACTGCTGGCAATATCTCTGCATTTGGGGTTTAAGCTTATGAGAAATAAGGACAGGTGGTTCATACTTTTCTGGACCATTTCCTTTTTTTTAACTGCATTGTGAGTTTATCATTATTATGGTAAATGAAAAAGATATATTTTAAGTGGTCAGTATAATTTTAACATATATTAAAATATTCTCACATTAACAATCAGTTCAACAAAAACAGATTACCGTTACATACCTAATTTGACTTTTTTTCTTTTTGATACTTAATTCACTGTATTTTCATTTCACCATCATGACTTCACACACGGACAGCAATAACTGTTCCTGGGATTTTGTTTGTTTGCAATCTACATTTGAGAAAACATTTATATTTCTGTTGGGCTTAGGATATGGAAAAGTTTATTCACAAAGTAATATTCTCTGAAAAATAAGATAATAACGTTTAAAAGAACCCACATTTCTTTTAAACTAAGAAAACTGCTAGTATGACCATAATTTTACACTTTTTTTTCCCCTAAGAAAGGGAAGTATATTCCGGTTCTAAAAACTAATTTGGCTTTTATGTTTAATTTCCTCCTCTTTTCCTCAAAGAAATTAAGAATTTCAAAACATTTTGTCTTAGAAGAAGCTCTCTGGATCGCAGCACTCTAATGGATTTAAGTGTATCACAGATCAACTCTCTGGATCGTAGCAGTGGATACAAAAAAATACACTAAAATGTAAAATTAAAATGAATGAAAATGTAAGAGAATAAAGAAATATGTATATATAAAACATATATTTTATATTTATTTTCTGATCAGGATTTTCTGCCCCTGCCCCCACCTGAGGCATCACAAAGAAATCAATTTTTGCAATTCCACCAGCACTAAGAAAACTCTAGCAAAGAAATTCATTTACAGAAACAAGTTTTAATTATTATAACTAGCTCAATTTAAAAACTGCATTTAACATTCAAAGAAGCTTTTGTATGCACCTAAGGAAAGGCGCATCTGAAATGAGACTAAGTATACTCTAGTCTGTGAGATTCAAGAATTTTGACTTCAATAATTAAGAAAATAAATTATTGGCCTAAAAATGACATTTTACACTGCACCACAAATGTTATCAACTTCATATCCTTTGCTCTAAGAATGTCTCTTTAGAGTGTTTGAGTGAAAAAAAAAGTGTCATCCCATAAAAATAACATAATTCCAAAGCAAGAATTTTAGACACTACCCAGTCATAACTCTTCCAGATGAATCAGATGGAAAATATGTATTTTCCATCTCTACAGATGCCTACAAATGAGCACTTTATGCAATATTGCCTATTAAACATCTGCCGGTACTTTCTAGCTGGATTAATGTACTTAGTCCAGTGTTATGGGGATCCTCCATCACAATACTAGCAGGTTCATTTAGCTCCTTGTCAAATCACTCTTAACATAAATATTGAAGATCTATGCAGTATAGCTATACCTGCAGAGGACTAACGAAGGAGAAATTGTAGTATTAATTAATAAGATTCTCTCTTTTGCTAAAAAAAAAATAAATAAAAAGCTTAAGTTGCATAGAAAAGGATATTAAAATCTTAAAGCCAATTCCAACTCCAACGTTAAGAACGGCAAAATTTGCCATTCCAGACCTGTCCAAGTAACCATAGTTTGCCCTTCTCATGTGCCACAGAGGCTGGAAACTGTATAATGAGCAAACTAGGGAACAGAATTTTGGGGCAGCACAAAAGCTTTATAGTTAAGGTAGAGAAGTACTACTCCAAATAATTTTGTTTCAGCTCTCTCTTACCCCAGATAAGTTTAAACCTTTTGAAGTCAGGTACCCTTTTACACTCTTGCCCCTTCAGCGCGCTGCATAGTCAAGGTTAGTGCAACACATACCTGAGACGATAACTCTGATGACAAGCAAAATATATTAGCTAAGGTTTTGCCCTCAGCTGTTACAAGTAAGGAGCAGAGCAAAGCAGTCCCAGATGTTTGCAATGGTGTGATTGTTGCCAGCCCAGCTCCATCTAAATTCAAGACCTCTCATTCTCATCTCTTTGGGGACAGAAAGGAAGCCCCACTTGTTTCCAAATCATTGCATTTTACATGCAAAGTCAGCTGAGAGCATATGTGAAAAATCTGAAGCCCCTCAGAGTGTCATGTTCCTTACATAACACAACAAAAGAAAATTTTTTTCTATCCCTACAGCCTATTTCTTTAAAAAGTATCAGTATAACTGAGCCTTTTATAATAAAAAATATATCTCCACAAAAGTTATCTCATATTATTAAATTAATAAAATTTTAAAAATACAAATGCCTGCAAAACATCCAAAGTAGTTCAGAACAGTAAACACAAATAACTATTTTTCACTGGAGGAAATATTCTGTCACTGAATGTTGCCTCAGTGTCTTTGAGAATTTCAGATGCCACCATGCCCAAAAATTTTATACAATAAGGCTGCATTTTATAACCTCAAGTCTTTTGCTGTTGTTAGAAACAGTGACATACTAAGTAAAGCTGTTGACAGATTTTCTACAGTTGAAATGAATTGTTGCTATGGGAAAAGTGATGAAGTTCTTTGTCACATAAAAAAAACATCATATGCCCTTTTTGTTTTTAGGGTTACCCTGAACAAAATCATTCCATTGATTTCTTCTCATTCTAAATGGATGCTGATACCTTCTACTAGTTTTTTTCCACAGTTTTGGAGCTTCACATTTTAGCTGATATAACCATAAAGTACAGAAAAGATCCTTTGTGTGGTGCTTTCTTAATACATAGCTCAGAAAGCAATCAATAAAACAAAATAAAACTTTATGCTCTACAGTATTGTTCTTTGACAGAACCAAATATTCTAGGGAATGACAGTGAAAGTTACCATGGAACTGATAAAAATCTCTGTCATAGCACTTTGTCAGAAGGAAAATGAATCCTTATTTGTACTATGTCATATCATAAACTGATGAAGAAAAGTACGAGCAAAGTAATTTCACTTTTGTCTGTGTTGCACCACTGCAATAGTTAATGCCTCCAAGACTGAACAGAAAACAGCAATTCTTGTCTACTCCCAAGTATCACCACAGTTGTATTTGTGAATTGTAATTAGGACTGCTGTCCCAAGGGACCCATTAGATTTACATGAATAAGGAAAGATTTCTTCTGGATACGCATTTCTTTCATCTCCAACTGTGTCTCCTTTGCTGTTCCGAGAACAGGAAATCCCCGTGATATATGCCATGCTAAATTGCCTTACGTCAAGTGTACAAGAATGGAGGAAAAGATACTGGAAATAAAAACAATGAATTAAGGCTTATAGATGCTAAATTTTAAAAGAAAGGTGCTTCAGAACTAAGTCTATTTCAGTCATACTCCCCTGTAATATTTTTCCAGATTATATAGCTTTAAAATTGCATGGAAAAACACAACAACTCAATCTTAATTCTATATCCATAAGGCTCTATGTTGCACTACTTCAATTTGCTTAAACTCCATGACACTTATTTGCCTGTTATTACTGCAAGTTGTTTGTTTATATTCTGTTTATGCAAGTCCCTGTTCTCTGAGCTGGAGAAACACATTCTCTGATGATGTTAAACAGTTACATACAGCAATCACACAAGTTATGCATCTATTTTGCTCTTTTGAGATAAATGCATAAAGCAGTTCGTTCCTCCTTCCCTTCCTCCTGTCTTATATTGACACCACTATGATATATATATATAGTGAGAGAGAGAGAGGGAGAGATTGATTTAACAGGAAAATCTGGATACAGATATAAGTGCTACCCTACAGAATATATATTTATGCAACACAAACTCTTTCAAATGTTAAAACTGTGCTTTACAATTCATCATGAAAAATTTGGAGGTATCTGAAGTCCCTCTCTTATTGTGTTGGTCAAACACATTTGGTACCTGACCAAAAACAATTGAATACTAATAAATTAATAATTATATGTTAGAACATAATGATCTGTTCAACTAAACAAAGGGGGAAAGGAACAGGTTTAATAGGAGTCCTTCCTAACCCTCACCCAAATTCTCAGAGGAATGAATCAAAAGTAGGAAATATTGTGTTATTGTTTTTAGAGAAAAGATAGACTTTTACTTAAAGTAGTAAACAGGAAAAAAAAATGACTCAACAATATTAATTTTGAAGTAGCATTTTTTTCCCTTTTGCCAGAAGTGTTGCTAAGCCACATCACCTTTTACTTTAAACCTGGTACCGATAATTTTATTCACTGTTCTGGTTGTGTGTGTATGTTGTGTGTGTATGTGTATAAATCCAGGAGAATTCAAATACCCTTCTTTACAGGCAAAAAAGCTCCTCAAAAGCTAAAGTAACTTAAAATCAGCACCAAAAACCCTACATGCTGTAAATCACACAATTATGTCAGGACAAGTATAAGAACTATTTAGAAGTTTACTAGGGAATTACTAAGAAATCTATTTGTCACTGGTGGTAAAGAGCACACAGAAGAGGCCCTTGCTTGGGAAACAGTCATTACTTTTCTTCTTTTTATACTGGCTAAACTTCAGCAAATAATAATGTCATGACAGTTAAATTAATCTGAAATTGGCTGACCACTTATATCATACTTGATCTTTGGTCAATATACCAAGGGCTGTCTTTGAGAAGACAAGTGACGCAGATAGTTGTAGTGGGCTCTGATTAGATGACTTTCACAGTGAAGATAAGCTCCCACATTATGAAACCTACTTTTCCCCTAAGCCTCCAATATCCATGCTGCTAATACTGCTAACAAGAAGAAGGTGGCATCAGCCACATTTTTTTTTAAGATTTTGTGCCGAGCTCCAAGTATTTGAGGGTGCTTTAGGAACCAAACTTCTCGAAAAAAGATGCACTGCAGATAGCTTAACCCAGAGAGGAGCACACAGGGAAGTCCAGGCTTTTTAAGAAAATAAACTCCCCTCCCCTCTTTCATCTCAGTTAGATACTGCTTACTAATAACAGAAGAAGTACAGTATTTTTTCCAATTCCAGGACACAAAACAGTTGTTACTTTTATACCTTACTGAAAGCCAACAAGTTTAGTAAAGTTTCCTGCAGCACTAGCATGTTCATAAAGTATATCTTTTACTCTAAATTTACTAATTTACTCTGTAACTGAAAGTTTAAATTAGACCAAAAGAATCTTCCAATTTTTATAAGGAAGCTGCAAATTTGCACCACTAAACATTGACTTTCTACCCCTTGAAGTAGACATGTAGTATAGAAGTTGGGATGGTATTACTACTCATTCTCCGAGACCAGACAAGGGATTAGGTGGTGCCTCTGATAAGGACAAATAATTCTAAGTGTCTGCAACATTCAATTCCTGAATGAAACTGCATTTAGGTGATGACTGTTCTACTAGCTGTCATTAGCCTTGTTACTGAATCAAGAAACCAGAGCAAAAAATAGCTAAAATTCTCTCTCTGAGACCTGAAATAACTATTATTGTACTATTTGTGCCAAGCTAGGCAGGCTGAAATAAAGAACATAATCAAAAATATCGTGAGAAACACTCACATACCTAGCCATACGTAGCATTATTCCTTAAGGTAGTGACAGAAACTGTAGCAATAGTGACATTTAAAGCTTGAGAGAATATTGTTAGACATTCATAATTTATTTAAAGTGTCTTGAATATTAACAATAAGGCAAACTCATATGAAATTCAGTGTTAGTGAAGAATGACAGGCTCTGTAAAATATGCACTTGAAACTATGTCAATTTATTGGATGAACTGCATGTCTGATATAATTGCCTCAGCCACAGACTATCCTCCCATAAAATAAAACATGAAGTCTCCCAATTGTCTACAAAATTTCTTCCTCCAGATTTCTTCCTCCAGTTCTAATAAAGTACATTACTGGTAGCTGAAAGTGCTCCCCTATGCTTGTGTGATAATTCATCTACATTAAAATTCTCCAAAATATTTAACCTGCTACTTCCAGGCTTTCATCTCAAATTCCTGAGAACACTCTTGCTTCCTTGCGGTTCCTCAGGGCTACAATGCAACCTTCACCGTACTGTCTGCAAACTATAATATATTCTAGTAGACTTCTCCTTTGTGAAAATCCTTCAATTCTCTAGCGTAAATAGGATGGTTTCTTTATAGAATCACGTATTTTGTGAAGTCATTCATTATTAGCTACCCTTACAGAATTTGTATGATGAGCTAAGTCTAGTTAAAGATCTAAGCATGATTAAAAGAACTGCTGTTTGTGTAAGAACTGGATTTTGTTTCAGAAATGAAGACTATGACAAAGTTAAAAAACAAAAAATAAAAGGAAAAATATCCACTGGTAAGTTATCCTTCTAATGAAGTGTTTTCTTTCACTTTATATAATTTGTTGCAGAATACACACTGTTCTAAATTATAAAAGAGAGCTAACCTCATGGCAAAGCTCATGAAGCCTACCTCAGAAAAGCTTAAGCACAAGATTTTACATAAGCACTTATACACAACTCTTAGTAAAGAAAACAGGGTCGCCTTCATAAGGTTAGAATTTCCCGTTCAAAGTCCTAATCGTTTATTTTCTGTTTAAACATTCTGTTAAACAGTTCCAGTTCATAATGTCAGCCTATATGTATCTGATTATCAAAACAAGTTTTACAGACAAAAACTCCATTTTGTCTTTCACCTGTCTTTAACTCATTTATGTTTTAACAATGTTATTTCAATTGTATATATCCCACCAATTCATGACAAATTATATTAGGGCATAAAAGCCCTATAATATTTCTTTCATTTTTGCAAGTAGCAGCTTGTGGCATAGCCACAAGACAGACAAAATCTTCTATGTTTTATAAGGTCTGTCTAGAAGCAAATCTGTAATTAAATGCAGTATGTAGAGAGGAGAACACGACAGCTCTGAGAATATATGGAAAGTGAAAGACAAGTTCAGCAAGTCGTTCTTGATAAACGGCCAAGGGCTCAGTTGTTATAGCTACTTCTATACTAGTGACTCCAGATGTCACAAATTATTATGTGATCATAGCAACAAACCTTTTCTCCAGAACATGCACATCATATAATCACCTCAGACAAGGATTTCCAACCCACAGAAGAACTGCATGCAAGTCTCCAGACCACATTTTTTGCACTAGTTAAAAAAAAAAAAAAACTGTGTATGTGCACATGCATGTGCACTCAACTGAGCTCTCTGTGAACTCAGTACTTATTCTTCTTAATTAATATTTGTTTTGTGATTTTACTGGCTCCTATGTTTAATTATGTGATCATATTTCCTATGATAGGTAGCATGAATTTACATATAGCATATAATATATTCAAAAAGAAAGATGATTTAGGTTCAGTAGGTAAGTGATATTTTCAAATAATTTAGATCTGGTAGCTTATGATTGTACTGATGGAAGTAGAGAGAGTAGGTTTTAAAGGTTCCTTCTTTTCTTGCTATGCAGCAAGTCTTTGGCAAGACTGAATATACAATAGCTACCTCTCCAGATGCATCTTTCAGTAAGACATGTCATCTTCAAAAGAAAATAACATGTTATCTGTGATTGTACATGAGTGTATATATGATTACATTCAATTGAATCAACTAATTATTTGAATGGAATTGGCAAATTGTTGCAATATTAGAATGCCACTTTATAACTATTTATCTCTCCTTTATTTAATATGGAAGCTTTTATTGCTCAGATCAAGCTGTAAAAAAAATCACACACATATTATGAAATCTATTTTGGATAAAGGCTATTTGCTGTCTTAACCTAATTTTAAGCAAGCTGGAGCCTTGAAGTGAATCTATAGACAAAGTACTTCTAAAAACATCTTGTGGAGAGTCTTCTAGCAAGCCGCTGATACTTTTCTAATAATTTTTTTCCAGGTTCAACTGATACAGATTCATCATACAATCACAATAAAATACACAGGTGATATTCAAACAATTAATTCATACACAGTAAAGTTCTTAATTATCAAGGGAGTGGTACCGAGAGATAAACCCCAAATAACTGCATGCCTCAAAGAACACTATGAAAGCTCCTGGATATTTCTATTAAATTAAATGTATAAACAGGCTAATTTATATACATCATACATTCTCAGATATTGTTCAAATAAGTATGAAATATTTAAAGATGTAATAATCTATTGCATGTAATGTCTGAATACTATAGTCTCAAACCTAACAATTGTTCTAAATTGTTTAAATAATTGTCCTAAACAATTAGTTCTAACCATTACAACAGTATTTGCTGTGTGATGTTATATTTGGTATCTCTGAAGAATATGGTATACAATCACTGTCTAAGGACATCATAGCAATTGCAATTAAAGCATTATCACATAAACATAATATACAATTGCATATATTTCTTTACAAAAGGATGAAAAACTGTGGCCTTCTCTTGTATTTCTCCATAGCCATCCACAAAGTGCTTTTTAATACAATATTTTTTATATGAGTTCAGTACATGCTTTTTTTTTAAGAACTAAATTCAGAAACCTGTTGAAGGCTAAACTATTGAAAACAATGTATAGAAAAGACTGAATGCTTACTAAGAGGGGAACGTGTGATAAGCAGAAGAGATCAACACTAGCATATACAGTGTAATGACATTTCTGATGAATGCATAAGGAGGTATGGCTGCTTACTGAATTTTGAGGATTTAGAAAAGGTGAAGTCAACCCACTGAAAATGTATTCAGTGTACTGATTCACAAAGTATTGAACAGTAAGTCTTTTATAAGGTTGTGCAGTGGGAGGAGATGCTACTGTTACCATCCAGTAATCAGGAACAGGCATTAGCTGGGCATGAGTGGAAGGATCTGGCAGTATATCCCATCACAACCCAGTGACCGTATTTTACTGCAGACAGAGCCTGACTGACATTACTCGCCCCAGCTAGAGGCTGGTCCTAAGACCAGATCAGGACAGAATTAACACTTCAAGTAGTAGCAGCTTGCCATACTGTATCAGTAAGTCAGAAGATGGGTGGCAGATAGCATTTTTCAGCAGAATAGAAATTGCTGGTTCTTGGTAATAGCTGCATTTTTTTGTGAGAATGGCAGCCTGTTAGAGAGGCACAGTTTCTTCTCTCCTCCTTTCTCAGTGTTGGCTTATCTGTTGCTGTTATAAACCTTTATAATGTTGTAAAATGCTGTCCTTGATCATCAATGGAAAAACAGTAGTTGGTACCAGGGAAAAAAAAAAGAAGTATAAAGAGTTTATTAAGAAATAAGAAATGTAGTAGCAGAGAAAACAGACAAGTATCCAGAAATCCCAAGGAAGCTGAAGCTCTAAGAATGTAAGAAAAGGAAAAGCCAGCTCATGGTCAGGCTGTGCTATAGCTGTAAGAACATGTATTCCTAGGTGAAAGGTACCTACTAAGAGATAGAAATTTCTATGAGTAATAAAAAAATTAAAGTCAAATGTAGGCAATTATAGCACATCTGTGAAATCCTTAATACAAGGCCAAATTACAGTGGAGCATTGCAACCCAAAATAGAGATAAGAGCTACTAGGCAACCTTATTTCCTTACTTCAACTTGAATGAAAGCAGGGAAAATGTGTCAAATGCAGAACAATGCTCAATAAGAGTGTTAAGGCATAGGCAAAAATAAACAGTATCTAGTACCAAAACAAAAGACAAATAGGAATTCACACTTGCAAAACAGAAGTGAATAACAAGCAGTTTGTAAAATGCAGTAAGAGTGAACGAGCAACATGGAAGATTATTTGAGCCTAATAGGCTTCCTAAGATGTTAAGGGACAAAAGCTAGTAAGAGTGTTCTACAAAAACTACTGAAGCTTTTTGTAAACTATTAAAAGGATTAAAAAAAAAAAAAAAAAGCAGAATTTATGATGTTAGAAGGCTATAGCAATTAAGACATTTGAGATCCCAGATGATAGCATGCAATATAATACAGTATTATAGCATATATAATCAAAGCTTGGGGACATAAAGATGCTCTTGCAAAGCAGGTCTTCGATTTTTGAGGTAATTAGAAAACAGAGGTAGAACTAGAGAAACTCAGCTCCATTACTCCTAAATCATGCAGAATTTTTAAAAAAAGTTGTCCAACACAAAACACTGAAAAACAGTGACTTAGTGAAAGTGGCTGACATACATTTTCCTTCAGAAGCACAGACCAGATGTATTTGTTCCGGCTCTAAAAGGAAATGGAGTACCTGGTTCAAATCAGCAACTACAAGTGACATGGTGCTAGCAGATCTATGATGAGAAAGTTACCCTTTCTTCTTTTTTTTCTTCCTTACTCACTTGTTTTTATTATATTTATTACTGTTTTGTACAACCAAGGCTTTGAATGCTCATTGATCAAGATGAATAGGTTTTAGGCATTCCTTTCTGATACCAGGAGCTCTGCTCTAACACATGATTCTCCTCTTAGACAGTGCTATGCAGAAGCCTTTGCATCTTCCTTCCTGAGGAGGAGATGGACTCTGCCCTCATCTCTGCCTCCTCAACTTTGAGCGGTAGAGGAACAACGTTATTTTTTCTCCGGTAAATAAAGTCGTCAGTAGTTAACGTCATTGTACAAAGTCCTCAGCATATTGCAAGCAACTCTCCAAATATTAGACAGCATCATACCTCTGTAGCTTATTCCTTGTCTCTGCTCCGTTAATAGAGGCATATGCATACCCAGCCACAAACATATACACGGATGCTGTCTTTGCTAGTCTATTTTCTATTTGCCTATACACATACATAAAAGCTTTCCTCTTTCAGAATTAAAAAAAGAAGTTGCAGATTGATTTTTTCTGTATATTTGGAATGCATTTTTGCAAAAATACTAGCAATCAAATTATTTCCTGGGAATAATTTTTATATATATATTATATATATCATTCAAATAGAAGAGTGGATCCCAAATCATTCCAGAAAATGAATGTGGCAACCCAGTCTAGGAAGTCTGAGAATCACTAGGTGTCCTCTGAAATATCTCAGGTGATATCTTGGTTAAATATTTATTAATATTTCATCAGCTGATTTAAGAAGTATGAATAAAACTGGGGTGCTAAAAAGATAAGGATGTTATAGATGAAAATCTAATTAGATTTTCTAGATTCAGAAGAGCTACTTTATTTTCTCAGTTCAACAGAAACAAGTAAGGTCACATCTGCAAATGTCCAACTCTGATCTTCATCTTACTCAAATAATCTTTTCTTCAAGCTGTACATTTGATTTTAATAGATCCAAAAGGACATTATTGTTAATTAAATTTGTTGCTTCTGTAACCTGATTGCCTTTAATCTCATGAGTACATGCATCTTATTAAATCAGGAAAATATGCTGCAATCCGGCTGCTCTTTGAAATATTCGTTTATAATAATCAAAGCTTTTCCTACTGAAGTTGGAACCACTCTGCATAATTTTCCAAAACCTGTTAGTATAGAACATACAGTTTTTTCAAACCCTATCCTGTCTTAATGCTCTTAACACAGTTATCCCACCCTGCTTTGATGAAGTTTCCTTTTGCAATACTTTTCACATAACAAACAGAAGTTACTTAGTTATCTGAGAAGCACAGGGCAATGAACAAGATGGCATAGATCTGCATTAAAGGTCTTTGAAGAAAATGTATTCTGAAAAGTGAAGCAAGATGTAGTTCAGAAGAGTCTAAAATTCCAAAACAATAGTAAACTCTACAATACTGATATAGCACTAATCCATCAACACAGAACCACTTCAAGAAATTTGGTCGTGGAACGAATTATATTTATGACTGATAACTTAAGATTTTGTTGTTTTTTGTAATTAGTGCTAAAAGTGCATAAAAAGATATTGTGCAACACAAAACAAACACAGACGTGAGTTTATCAATGCCCTTATGTCAGTCACATTCCTGACACTCTCCGTGGCACACCCTACCCCTATCTGCCTAAACTATTTCTATGGCATCTATCATTTTCGTATTCGAGTGCCAAAGTCAATGTAAAAATATTTACTATGGGTGGGGACAAAGACTGGTTGAATTCTGAGGAAAGTACTGTATATAACTCAGCACATACTTATATTAGCAGAGTCGGTAACTATAGTAAGGATTTAGATTTGGGAGCTCATTTTAAAAAACAAGTCTAAACAGCAAAAATGTAAAGCAGTACATTAAAAAGCAGCAATGGAACCCCAAAAGAGAGAGATCGGGGACAGAGAAATGAAAAAAGAAAGATAAGTACAAACAAATTCAGTTTTTCATTATATTAAATGCCATACATTAGTAGATCCACCCCCCTCCAAAAAAAAAGAAAAAAAATCAAGTAGTCTGTCCAAAATCATCTCTAGCAGGAAAATTCACTGAATGTGCTGTTCACAGAAAAATATTAAGGCAATATTAAAAGGAGCACATGCATGCCTTGACCTTATATTTTCTATTAAGTAGATGCAAATTATTTGCTACATAGCAGTGGCCTTAGTATCCTGCTACAAATATTTATTCTTTCTGCTTTCCTTTTGCACTTTTTTTTTCATGAATAATAAAAGCAAGCTGACTTTCCCCATGAGGTACTAAAACTGTGGGATGCAACATGTCTAAACATCCTTCCACAGACTTCTATGTGCATGCCACAGATGAGCTGTTCGTGCAGCTGGGGAGCAGCCTTGTCATATACTCCAGAATCTAATCCCACCCTAGTGACCTCGTACACAAGAGTGGGCTGAGGGACAGCCTTCAGAAAGCAGTTCCCAGAGAGGTAACCAGGAGATTAAGGAAACTGAGTCTGTCAAACACACACCAGAAAATTTAATTTACGTCAGTTATGGCCAAGTGCAACATGAGCTGTGGTGTCGTATTGACCATTTCTAAAAGCATTACTCTGCTGTTGTTGTTGCAGGCAGTAAGCTGATATATGCAGGCTTCTGGGGAAGCTGAGTCATTTCTGCTTCAGTACATTTGATGTGCTGATCTCCCAGGTTTGAAAGACTGGGTCTTTCCAGTTGTTATGCTGCTTTCCTATTGCAGACTAACAATGATTCAGACTGAAGTTCAAGGCGAGTTACTAGTTTTGGTTTCACATCTGTAGGCAAGACCAGCTATTATATTGCTGCAAAGTGAAGTTACTCAGAAATTTCTCTGTCGTAAATCAAGATCCTACGCAACTCTAATCTTCACACCTTTTTATTTCAACTCACTGCTAATGCAGCATCTTTTCCATCTTCTAAAAAATAAGCGTGGGCAATGTGAAAGCCTCTCTCTCATCAATGGGTGGCAGGAGAAGGGGATAGAGAGGAAAGGGAAGGGAATTGCATTAAGTACTAAGGGTAATAGCCAATGAAGAACTCCAAGTCGAAACAAATATCAAGAGGTTTTCTGTTACATTCACACAAGTAAAATCAAAGTTAAATGACCTTCTTTCTAAGGGCAGTGCATGGAAATCTAAAATAAAAACAAAACTGAAGAAATATCCACTATCCAAATCATGCCTTCCTGTAAAACTGATAGAAAGAAGAGATGACTCCCTCAGTTTAAGTTCTTCTGTAAGTGAACCAGTTTGTGCATAATTTTCATGGCAATTTTGATGCATGATGTAGTTTTCAAAAAACACCAACAATTAAACATTTCTGGTGGATTGTAAGTCTTCTGTGAGAAGACTGAATGGCTTGCATACCGCATCAACTTTTTTTCTTTAAATCACAAGTAGTCACATGTGTTCTCATAATATGCTGTCTCCCCATTCTAAATAGTGTGTCTATAGACATCACATCCTATGATTAAACACTTCATCAAGTAGGAAAAAAAGAAGGCCTTTTAACAGCTCACAACCAGGCCATATATCTAGTACTAAATATTCCTGACATATGACTAAAAATGTAAACGTCTATCATCATATAGTAGTCACATGATTAAGGGGATTCATTTAAGGATCAACAGTATGGCATCATATTCCGTTACAGTGGCAGAGCCTTGTGAAAGGCTTGCATTGATGCTTTGATTGCAAGGTGCATGTTGCCTTACATTGCTTCAAACTCACTCCACAGCTTAATTGATATTTATTAAGCTTAACTGAACAATTTTATGCATTTCATGCTGATCCAGCAGTGCCCAGCCTAACCACGCTGTAACAGAACTTGAGGCATCTTCTGTTTTCTGTTCAGCACTACCAAAACCTCCAAAAGTCTGTCAGAGAAAACCAAATTTTTTAAAAAACAGAAGACTTGACATTACACAAATGATACATTAGTGGTCACACAACTTGAAATGTTTTTATCTGTTCACAATGGTCTAAACAAGACACAATGAATTCAATCACTGTTCTTAAACTATATACCAGATGAAATAAGAAAAAAAAATACAGAGTCCTTACAGAAAATGTCATAACTACAGTGGAGCCCTAAAACCAGCACAGTTCCACCCTAACACAACATTTGGGAACAAACATACTCCAAAAGTCATTCCTTCCTGCAAACCACTCAGATTATAAGGACATGAGATTAGGATCACTATACTATTGACATAGCCAAGCAATCTAAAAACAACGTATTACACAACATCTCAGTATTCTAAATAGACAACCAGTTGAAGAAATAGCAGTAGGTATAGACTTGACGGGATTTGGCAGTAAACAGCTTTGGGAGGCACACAATGGTGTTTCTGTTTCTTCTTTTCATCTGACAGTAAAGACCATCAGTTGCATTGGTAAGTCTTTTGGTTTTCCCCTCCATTTCAACTTCTGAGACATTATATAATGTGCTCTGCAGGTTCACAGGTTACTTATTCTCTCTGTGCTCAGCTTTCCACTTCTCTTTCCCCCCTAACACCACACAATCTGTGTCCAAGATGACTCAAGCTCAGAACTAAGTGTCAGCATTTTGCAGCTCTAGTATTTCCACATACTCAGAGGCGGAGGAGAGAGAAAAAAAAAAAAAATCAACCCCATGCCCCCCACACATTTCCTAACCTCCAGGTGATGCTGAAAAAGGCACTCTCACCAAACTCAAAACTTTCTGAAAATTACTTGAGGGTGATTAAACAATATTCCACCTTTCATTATTGTGTCAACCTTTGTCATCTGAAGTTTCCCAAACCTGTTTGCTTCACCACTGCCTCCTTTAATACACTTCCTGTATGTTTGCTGTCATCCTAAACTGTCTACAGTTGCTATAATACACAGTCATGTATGATAATTTTCTGTAAGTTTCAGAAGAAGTTCTTATTTTCATCAAATCATTCTGCCTGAGTTTTCATCCTACAAGTTCTCATTTATTGACTAGTATATTTATTCAGTAAAGACCAATTCTTGGAGGTCCTTAATATTGTTGGGGTTTATGCATAATTGTGAAGTGAAAATGAAGCCTTTTAATTGCATTTAGCTCTACTAGAAACACATGTTCCCATCAGGAACATGGATTTCAAAACCAATATTCCTTAACTATAGGCATACTTTTTTCCCCATCCATCCCTGTCAGGAATAACACTATTCTTTTATGAAAGGAGAGCCTTTTATTTCAAAATAGATCCAAATTTGGTACTTTGGCATTTCTTTTGATTTTTTTTCAATCTGTCACACCATAACTTAACATATTTATCTTTGGTTCATTTTTTTTTCTTAGTGATATACTCAAACACTTCACGCGCATGCTTACCACAGACATTCTCCTCTACTGTTTCTTGTTCATTATGATATATATTCATTTTGTATCCCTAATTAATCTTTATATTATCTTCTCCCAGTAAATGCATGCTCTATTAGAATTTAGCACACACAGCATACGAAAACATTTTAGCTACTGATACACAGATATTAAAAATTCACACACACATACACAATCTGCAATGCACCTATAGGGTTTATACATGTCACACAGCTACGGTGTAAAACTAATTTCAACTACATATAAATTTGCATAGAAACAAATCCATTCACTGCTAAGAATACATGACTTCCTTTCCCTGAAGATTTTACTATTGTCCTTTTGTCTTTAAATAACAGCTTTCTTTGAAAAACTAAACTGAAGAAAATCTCACAAGAAAAAAAAAAAGGATTAGAGCATGTCAAGATATCAGGACCATCAAAGCAAACATGAGTCTCATATATATCATTCTGAAAAAGAAAAGTAATGAAATTATGATACTGCTTTACAGAAGATGGTTGTAACAAAATGAATGTCTGCTATAAAATTTGCTCTCTAACATATGACTCAGAAATGATCCAGTTATAAAAGTGTAGCAAAGGTGAATCAGTTAGTATAGGGATTCTTTTCTGTCTTTTCTCTCTGTTTATTCTAGTAACTGCTTTAATTAAAATCATTACTTTCAGTGAGAATAAATATTGTATACATTCTTCTCTATCTTTCTGTTCTTAATTTGAGCTCTATCAAAAAGCAAGCAAGCTTTCAGATTTTGAGTTTGAGAACAGAGGCCATAGATAGAAGAAAAAAGAAAAAAACAAAAGGAAGAAAAAATAAAAATCTCTACCTACTCTTTCTGGCTAAAAAAACAAAGAATGAGATAAGTACAAGTCCTTCCCAAGTCTCCTGTTTGTGTGTTCAGGGGAAGGGAAAAAAAAGTTATAATTACCTAGGAAATCAGAGTATAATAGTTTTTGTAAAAAGCAGGTATGTGCTCTTATTTTATATTTGGAATATAACTCATTATACTAAACTTCAGATCTGAAATTAAGAGTGAAAAGTCAGAACTATTAAAACTATTTTTCAAGATGCACCGTGAGATTAAAGAAACAAATACAAGCACTGACAGTGATACTCCATGAAGAAAAGCAAGCCTGACATTTCATGACAACCTGCTCCGTGCTTACCAGGTATGTGCCACAGTGAAACGTCGCTGTTTTGGTATGTTGCTATTCAAAAGCATCCTGCGTAAAAGCCTCGGAGAATTTCGAGGAGAAATAACAGGAGACAAGCGGGGAGAAGCAGATGAAGACTTCCTAGATGTCCTGGGTTTTCCGTGTTGCAACAGGTTTTCCCTTAGCGTCTTCACGAGATCTTCATTTAAGCATGGATTTTGACAATGCGAATTATCCGCTTCAGGAACAGCCAAAGTGTCCGGACTTGTCTGCTGAGCCATGTTTTCCCCAAGTTAGTTATTAAGATCTAATAAAACGTAAGACTAGTTTGACTGCTTAGAATATTTTCCTTCTAAATCAGCTCCAGAGAAGCATACAGAGCTTTACCTTCAGTTCAGCCTATTCTGTTTTCAACATGGTGTCCCCTGCCCTCAATGTTTCTCTACAGATAATGATCTGCAAAGAAAAAAAGCAACCCAACTCCTCTGCAGAAAGCTATTAAACATTACCCCTCCTCTCACAGTCCTGCTGCCAAAGATCGCTCACTCGCTGTGATAGCTAGTGAGCACGGGAGGGAGAAACTGCCTCGCACGGTCTTTGTCGGAGCTATAAAGCTGCCTGTTAAACTATTGGAACTAATGTGCTGCAGCTGCTTGAGTGACTTCTGGTTATGTACATAAGAAGTGCTGGAGGAGGGCTTAAACATCTGATGCGTGCTCATTTTGCTCAGTTATTCTTGCTGTTTGCTTATTCCTGAATCTGCAAGGAGGTTGAAAGGAAGAGGGAATGTCAAACATCCTCTTCTGTTTTTGCTAGGGTCTTGGCTGTTTATCTTTGTGTCCCTATTTACAAATGAAGATTACAAACTTTTATCTACTAAGATAACAAGTAACTGCCACAATCAGTCTGTGTAAATGTTCCCCCAAATCCCCTCCCCCCCCTCAAAAAAAAAAAAAAAAAAAGAGGCAGGTTCATCAGAACCACTTTTCATATGTATTTAGGAAACACTAATACTTTTTAGTTTATTTCTCCAGAAATACAAGACAAATCTGAAGCTTATTATTACAACTATTCAGAAAGAGGGTATTTTTACAAACATGCCTTTCTTTCATGGCTGATTGATAGCATTCAAGGACCTGTAGAAATTGATGGAAAGGCTGATATTTACTTAAGCCTAATGCATTCACTGTTACAGCAACGACGACAAGATCTTTCCACTTATACTCATGCTTCCTGTTCATCCTATAAGAGCAAAGCCATCACCTTACAAGAGATATCTCCTTGATAGAAAAAGATCAACTAAATATTTTCATTTGCATAATGGTTTTTGTTGGTTTGTTTGTTTTTTACTTTACAATGTACTATTCCTTTGTGAATAAGAATTTTATTTTAGCAGCACACCATGTCCAGGGTTTCAAAAGAGCAAAGGCTGCTTGACCACAAGTACAGGCCATGCATTAAAGGCAAATTCTGCTTTCTGTCTGAAGGTGAAATGAGAAACCCTGCAAAACAGCCCTCTGTCACAGCGGACAGGAATCACCTTTGCACTTAGCCGCAAAGCCACTATTCATGATAAGAGTTAGAATGAGAACATTATGATTCTGACAGAAGTAGAGCAGAACTGCAACCAAAAGGTCAACTTGCATTAAGAACGACATTGTTATCATGTGTCAGCCCCATTATGTAGACAAGCTTAACTGCACTACGTCATGTATGAAATTTGATAACAATGTATTTAGAAATTTAACTCTATACTGGATAGAAGGCAGAGTTCATTGGGCACTCTGTTTCTAGATTTTTTTCCTAACATTTTGTAAACATTTAATCAGTTTATGAAAGCTAACAGTGCATAAATATGGACTAAAACTCAAATGTGATTCAAATTACAGAAACAGAGCTTAAAGGATGCTTCATTAAAGAAAAAAACTAACTCAAAAGTAACTGTCGATCTTAGAGAAAGATTTAGAATGAAATCATTACTTCATAACTAAATAACTTCTTCTACCTCTTGCTGATCCTCAACAGATAAGCAACATAAGCAGCATAAAAATATGAAAATACTTATCTGATCATTAATCAAAACAAAAACATTACTTCTCTCAGTATGAGAGTTATATTATATTTATGTATTAAAAATGTTATCAGTCCTGTTGGTTTTCAATCCTTTTTTTTCCATACAATATAGTTTGTATAACAAAATCTAGGTTCTTTTATGCTATGAAATGCTGCCACCTTATGTCTATTTTAAAGTATAATTTTAAGACAGCACCACAGGAGTACCCTTATAAAACTAGACAGTCCTTTTGGAAATCAGTGAAGCCAATGAGGCCATTAACATTGATTTCAATGGACGCAGGCTCAGACTGTAAGTTGCACTACATTACAAGGATTATAGAACAGGAATGTATTAGTCAGATTGACAGTTTTATTTCCCCTGTTCCTAAGAGTAATTAAAACTAAATCTACAAGAATGACTGTCTTGACAGGCATTAGTAGGTATTGAGAGGATATGCCACATATTCAGTGAGATAACATATAACATTGTAGAGTAGCACAAGAAGACCTTTCAATAGGAAAATTGAACTCAACCATTATATTTGCATGAATAGTTGCTGGAATGCTTTCCCTTATTAAATATCTGAACTAAAATGTTTCCCTCCCCAGATATCTCACTGTGACATATTACAATAACCAAAAAAAAAAAGTTTCAGAATACTAAATAGATTTTCACGCTGTAAAAAATCGAAAAAATACTTTCAATCGGTATAAGTTGCCCTACAACTCAGAGAATTTAAGAATCTCTTGAACGAGTTTATGTCAGTGCCTAAGACTTATACATACTGCAAAAACTCTCAAACCAATTCACACTCATAAAGTTAAATACAAGCCTTTGGACCACTTACATTTGTAGGCTACAAATGTAAGCATTCCCCATGGTAATAAGAAGCTGAAGACTAATTTGAGTTATAGTTACCACCATCAACAACCACAACCACCAACAACACGATTTTGACAGAACGTGTGCTGCGTGGCCAGGGGAGGCAAGAAGCGAAAGCAGAAAGGGATGATACTAGGGGGTTGTATAGCTATAATCTGTTTTTCGGGGTACCAGAATAAAGCCTTGAAAGAAAACTAAGAAAATGAGGAAAAAATCATAATTGACAGATCCTCTGGCTACATATTAAAAAAAAATGATATTAAACATGCTTTGTTTTTAAAAGACAATAATTCTTTGTTAGAAGAATGCACCTACATGGCTGTCTCTTAAGACGTATCTGATTTTCCTATTAACAGCAACCCAAGTATTATTAAAATTAGGAAGCCTGGTTAACTACTTTTTCCACAGAAATAATCATCAGGGTAAAAATCAAGGGCACTTTTCCCTCATATGCTGAGAAAGGAAAAGGCAGGGCATAAATCTTAACTTGGTATAAGATTTTTAAACATTAATTACAAAAAATATAGTTTTAAATGCTTTTTGACAGTTAATTTTCTGTGCTCTTCTCTAGCCCTACTAACAAAAGAAGATTACTGAGAGTAAGCTGATAAAATTCCACCAAAAAATAGATATTTTGTGCTTCTTTCAGAACTGTAACACTCAAAAGCTCATAGATAACATTTGTTCACAAGGTAATCCTGATGCTGATTTAAGCAAGTCTATAGTTCTGTGCAACTGACTTTCCCTCACATTAAATTTAGAATTTAATATAAGCACAGCTTAATCTAATTTTACAGGTCACAGAGGCATAGGTAAGGGTTATATCAAGATCAGATTTAATCCAGCCTACTATATGTTTAACTAAGTTAGATTAAGACTCACAAGAAAAGCACAAAGATAGGAACTCCTTGCAATAGGATACCAATATTACAAAAATCTAGAAATGACCATCACCTTGAGATACACTTGTTCCACTCTAGTCACAACTAGACATACTAGGTACTTGAGTCACAACGAGATACTAAAATAAAGCATTCAAGCATTTAATTCTTGTATTCTCAAAACCTTTTGTTATGAAGCATGTTTATTATGACAAACATACTTAAATATCATAGGTTTAGAGTACTCACATTTCTCTTGGCCATGAAGAACAAAAACAACTATAGCACACAGAGAAGAATAAGCATATAAGCTCTACAAGTAATACTATGCAAGATTAAACACGTGTTTAATATCATATGAAAAGACTAATGGAAGCTAAACAACAATTAAAAAGTATTTTTTCTCATACAATTACTTTGAAGACAAAGGATAATAAAATTATTTTAATAACATAACTACTAATAAAATGTTTAATGAGATCATAACTCATATTTAAATTTAAAACATAAGTTTTAAATTACTTTTCGCACAACACATGAAGAGCAACCCACAAAGAGAAAAAGAAGCTTTCTGTGTGAAACACAAAGAAAATAAATTATTCTAATACATTAAGAAGAGTTAGAAAAAGAATTCAAGATATACATGGGAGTGTAAGTAAAAGAACAAACCTCTAAGGTGTTGCTTCTCTGAAAGAAAGGGGATCAAGACCATAGGCTACTTTCAGCTGGTAGGGACCTCAGATCATCACGTCCATTTTTCTGCTCCAAACAAGGGCAGCCATGAATATGACAGGACCATACTGTGTACCAGCAAAGAATATGAAGAGAAATGAAAGCAGAAAGCCAGAAAAGGTGCTGAAAAATAGACTCGATAATCTGGTTTAATTTCCTGCAGCAAGTGACAGCACTGTGAATCACTATCCCCTGTCTGAGGGGAGTCCTAGTTCTAACTGAGGTAGAAAATAAAGATCTTGGTTCATGCCAATAACTCTCATGCAGGAAGAAAGGCTCATGGGTGAATTGAGGAGCACAGCAGTGGAGGAAGAGAATAAGGATAAAAGAAGAAGCAATTAACTGATGACGGGAGCACTTAATCATACCACCAAAGTTTATCCTTGCTGAAGAAAAGTTTTGTTAGTTGTATGTGTTCCTTATAATTTTCAAACTCTGCTAAAGAGTTTCTTTTCACAGACTCAAGAGTTGTGAGCTGATTTGCTTGACTGTGTACCTCTTTTAGGTGCATCTGTTGTACTGTGGATTTTGTATATGTCAAATTACAAAGTAATGTAAATGCTTGGTGCTTCCACTGATAGCTCAGTCCTGAATTCCTGCATTTAAAAACAAGTATAGCACATAAAAATGAAAATCAGCAGTCAATTTAAAATGTCTTTCTTCATCTTAAATACCAGTGAATTTGTCATTAATAAAATTTAGTTACCTTGTTGATAGGATTCTAATACCTGCTAGATATCACATATTCCAAGAGTTAATGTGAAAGTCGGGGCCTGTCCCAATGTATGTGGTGCTTGCCTGTCAATTTTCCGAACAACTGCACTCACTGCCTACAGAGCAGACCACAGGTACTCTGCTGCTGCAACAGGTAATTAAATGGGCTGTTGATCACTGCTAGCATAGAAACTTCAGGCATCTTCTGATAAAACTCTTCGAGAGGTAAAAGTACAGAAAATGTATATACGCTTCTAAAATATCTAAAAGGAAATTTCAGGCTACTGCATTAATTCTTAATATCTGATAAAAGTAAAGCATCTGGAGATTTCATATTTTATTTTCTAGAATGTCTTAATATAAAAATGTCACTTAAAAATATATAAAATAATCAAATCAGGCCTACTTTTCCATGCAATAGGTAAGAAAGGCATCCTTTTAGAAGTGTATTTTCAAAAAGGGAAGAGCAAAAAGAAATGCCCAAACTAGGGCATGGTACTTCACCTTGTCAACAAAACAATTGCTATCACTTAAAATTTTAAAGCATCTCTGCTCTTGATAGGTTGCTAATGAGAATCATATTCATAATTTCAGCTTTGTCGTACAATTCAGTAAGTGTTTTTTGTTTTGTTTTATTCTTTGTTTTTTCCTTTTGAATGTTTGGAATCTTTGTCATGGTTCTATGAAAATAAAGGACTGCTCAGTTGCTGATTCCTCCACATCGTTTGCCAAATGATTCTTTGTTCTTTCTTTTATCTTTTTTTGTTTTGGGATTTTTGTGTCTGTATGTGTGTGTTTGTGCTCAAATTGCATGGATATGAGAGCAGAGTATATGACACTAAAGAAAACAAGCAGATAAAATGGTTATATTGGCAATATGGCCAGTGTCCAATTTTATCTAAAAAAAGTGGAAGATCTTGTGATTCAAGCAGAAAGACTTCAGTATTTTATGAAAATGTCAGAGGAAACATTTAAACATTTTTTTACAAAGTATCTTGCTAAATGGAATATAGACCCTTAAAAGCTGCATATCTAATAGGAAATATTTAAACAGAACAGCATGATGTGTTCTTTAAGAACAAATTGAAAGTAGAGACTATATCTGAAATCTCTGCAAGCTTAGAAAATTTTCTAGAGTTCCTTCTAATAACGAAAATGAATTAAGAGTGTTTACAGAATAACCTTAAAGCTGTTAGAGGCTGACTACTGTTAGCTGGCAATTATTGTAAAAAATGATCTGTCAATTAACTCCAGAGTAAAAGCACATACATTCCCATATGTACATATAAAAAAGCAAAGCAAAAAAGTGGAGGAAATAGTCATCTGAAGAGCATTCTGATTAGTATTTGATTATAAATGAAATCATTATGCCAACACCGCACAGATAGCCTGAAGATTTTCTTCTAATGAGATTAGATGTTCTTTCATGTTAATAAAAAAAAGAAAGAAAGAAAGAAAAAAAACTGCTCTATAATCACAAACTTCCATTGGAAACAGTTGCTGACATATCCTGTCTGACTTTACGAAGCAAACTATCAGCATCGGAAAAAAAAAAAAAAAAAAAAGTGGCTTTACTTTATCAGACCTTGAAGAGGTCTGATTTCCTTAAAAACAATTGTGCCAGGTGGTAGGAATCTTGGTTTACCAGGGGAAAAATAGGAAGATGCATCATTCCCCGCACATATGCATTTACAGAAAAGTGACTAACCTCATATGACAAATAAGAATAAACAGAATAGCACTATCTGTAATTTCTAAACAATTGTGTAAGAGAACATTTCCTGGGGTAAGATTAAGGGAAATGAATGTACTTTTACACAATTACAAGAGCAAACAGGAGAATTAGGCAGCGCTGCTGCCCCTGCAATGTATGAAGATATCTATTAACTATTAAAGTTAATTGGAATTGAAGGAGATGGCCTAACATGAGCAGAAACCAGCTATATGGAAAAACTGTAGACCAGTCATGAGGAAGGGGGAAAGGAATAGACAGGGGCAGAAAAGAGAGGGAGCGTCATCCCTCCTCAACATTTACTATGGGCACGGTCTCAGGTAGGAATGGAGAAGTTGGACACCTTGACGTTGTATACTTAGATTCCATAGGCCTACAACTGGCAGAATCGGAGCTTTCAGAAGATCGGTTAGCTTCAGGCTAAGGCTATAATTTTGTCAGTGGATGCCAATGACTGCATGATGGCTCTGTAAAAATCTAAAGATTATAAAGTCTCACCAGCAAAAAATACACCGATATTCCGGATTCCTAAACGTGGAGCTAGCAGGAGAAATCACTCTTACCAAACCAGACTTAACCCAGGCCCTTCAAGCATGGTGCTTAAGCTGGGTTATAGTAGACAAATAAACAAATACATTTCTGTGAGGTCAGACACACACACACAGAGTTTACTTAGAAAGGAATCAAGGCCATCTGTTGTATTTCAAGTGATCTCTTAGTTTGACTGTGCATTAAAAGCTGGGAGAAATTCACAGAAATGTTTACAAGGTCTAGAGAGGTTATAAAGTAAAATAAAAAAATTAAATCTAAAAGTGTAAAATAAAGTTACACAACCAGTTCACTGTTGCTGTTAAACTATTATTTGATGGAGAAAATAAGTACATTAGAAGAGAAATCAGAGCTAGTGAAAAATCACTATTGCCGTAGGATTTTTCAAAATTTGGAGTTATCTTGAACTTATTAAGGGTCTAATACGAACTTGTTAATATAAATCATTTTTAGAATTGTCGCTTTATTGAAAATTACGACACAATTTTGAATAGTTAAGGAAACTATTTATTGAAACTTATTCATACATTTTATTTAGAGTCAGTTTCAATGTCTCCACAGCTATATTTCTTAGAACTGGAACTTAAAAATAAAAATAACATTCTTCTAAAATGTTATTAAGAATTCACAGAGACTATTCCCATACAGATGATAAAAATGTTGGAATGTTTTGAAGTTTGGGAATTATATATGGTGACTCATGGGTGGAAAAAAAAAGTTCCTTCCCTGCATATAAAAACATGAGCTTGAGATACTATGACCATATCACTCTTTTTTTCATATGGAATTACCCAGTAAATAGGATTTTTGTTAAGACCTTGTGAAATCAAATGCTAAGAATTTGGGAATGTGCTCCCTTCACTTTAAGAAGCAAAAGTGAAATGGTTTCAGATAACTTTTCATGGACCTATCAGTAGAAACTGAATTCCTTTGCAGAGAGACTGTGATCTGAAATGCCATTATTTCTTCTGCATGTAACAAAATTCTTCAAAATCCCTACATACTTTTGGTTGCATATCTCTTATGAACCTATCATATAACAAGAGAACTGCAAAATTATTTTTCCTAAGTATTCTCCAAAGGTTTGGGGAAATTTTCCTTCAACTTTTGCAGGGATGGAACTCAAAACTAGAGTACAATACACAGTAGAGAAAGGTAATACAGAATTAATGCACTAGTGCATTAATTAAATACATCCTGTATCATCTAGTGAAGTACATTGTATGGCATACATAATCACAGTGGAACAGAAATGTATTATGTCTAATTATGAAAGTTAAGCGTAACTGTTCTCAGATACTTTAAAGTACTGCAAAAGCATTTAGATAAGAGAGCCTATTAGGTCACAAAATTAATATGTTTATGGTGGAAGTCATGCATATTTATTCCACTTTTAGAATCAGCTTATAGACTGTCCAAAACTAGTACCGTACTGAAGTTTTGTTCCTGAGTCCATTGACTTCAAATGGGTACGGGAACAATTTCTAAATTGCAAAAAATGAAAACATATTAAAAGCAGTTTTCACTGAAAACTTCATCAAATGCTTGATTTGTCAGATCTCTGGTCATGTGCATGGATGTACTCAAATTAATGAAATTAAACATGTTCTGGAGAGGATGCTTAAATAACTAATTTCATATTGAAATAGGACAATGAAATAATACAAGAAACCATCAGCCCACTGTTACACACTACAGGAAAAAAAAAACAGCAACAACAACAGAAAAAAACAGAAGTAGTTCTTCCGTAATTCAGAATTATAGACGTCAGTATCAGGACTTTATCATCAATTATGAGACACCTCTATTTTTGAAGAACTTAATGTTTGAAATCTGTTTATCAGATAAAATATTAACATTGTCCCTTTTTGCATTTATGAAGCTGAGGTTTTCAAAGAGGCAAGAAAAAGTGTCAGACCTTTATAGAATACAGACATTCCTGTTACATTAACACGCTGGATTACTGACTGAAGCCAAAGCAAGATAACATGACAGAAAGGTTATTTGAAACATTTGAGTTACACATCCAAAACTCAGAGCTAAATCTTAAGATGTCCTTTCAGCTTAGGTAGGATTTACTCTTAAATGTTAACAAAGTACACACAAATCAGTGCACTAAAATGTTTTTTATCATTAAATAAAAAAGGACATGTTAGGATTTAAAAGTGGCTTTATGAATTTGAATGTAAAACATGAAATCCATTAGCTTAGAGTCCAAATGCAGTCCGTGAAGGAACATAGCATTTTGTGGTTTTACAATTCTGCTGCTTGCTGCTTGTTTTGACAACGTTTATTCTTCTTATTAGATTTCAGATAATTGGATAATGCCAAGAGATTTGTATAAAGCATAAATATAATATTGGGTCTATTTATACCTTGACTCTAAAAACAAGAGGAAAAACATCAAAAATGAGAGAGCTTCTTGAGATTATATTATTTTTTCTGACTAAGGCAGCTTAATGAGAACCAACTAAATTTTCTGTAGGAAGATTTACTTTTCTGAGTTTTATTATTCCTGCGTGAAAAGAAAGCATTTTACAAGTGGTGTGCACCTGCAGCTTGCATGGACCAGAAGACACAAAGAGGCCCTGGGCCCCAGTTAAGCACAGATCTCAGCAAAGGCCATGTTGGCCAAATGGGGTGTTAGGGGCCAGGCTGGAGATGGGGCCAGTCAGTCCCACCTCCTGCTCTCCCACCTTATGGTCCCTGGAGGGGCTCCAGACCTGTGTCATCTCCTCATCTCCTGCTGCTGGATACACCAGGCAGGCCCTGGACCCAACACCTCTGTCCCCATACCCAGCCCCTGCCTGGGACGGCAGTTCTCGACATCTCCAGCATGGAATATTACTATTATGGTAGTGTCCATTCAAACGGTCTTTAAAGAGGTATGTAAATGGTCTACCTTGACAAAATAGTCTGGTGGAGTGACATGCATCAAACCATTATAAAATCATGCCTATAGTGACTTTCAAAGGCACAAAATTGAAACTATGCTGTTAACAGAATACACTAATTTAAAGAGAAAGAAAGAAAAAAAATAGCATACTGAATGCTATTATATCTTTCCAATATAAAAATTACCCCAAGAATAAGCAGTCAAATTTGTAGGACTATGAGAAGAAAATCCTCCAGAAGTCAGGACACATTCATTCCTTGCACCATGCAGAATCCTGGGAAGATGAGTGCTATCATATCTTACCTAAACAAGCGCTACAAGTAGATTTTACACATTTCTGGGAGAGCCCTTATTATTTGGCGTGTACGTCTTTTTTTGTCAAATTTCAAATGTAGATACCATCGTCTTTTGGTGGCTGAATTTTATTGATTAGTAACACTCATAAAAAGCAGATGGCAGTACATTCAAAATAATGTTAATAACTTTAGCCTATAAAAAAAAAGAACAATTTTCCATAGAAACATACTGAAAATTCTGCTGGGAAGTAGGCAGCAAGCCAGGAGGTGCTCTGCCTCCTTCAGTTGGCAGGCTAGCAGCTGTTACACTGCTCAGTTTCCTAGCAGTCTTCTTCCCAAGGTTCTGTTGACTGTATCCTGCCTATATGTAGAAACCAAATCCACTGTAATTGTTTTGCAAACAAAATATTTTGTGGAAGTGATACAAAATATTTTTATGGATGGACGTATTTCTAAGATTCCTTTCCAATGAGAAATGTTCAGAAACGGAGTTTCTAAATAAATCTGCATTTGCCTATTGAATTAAAATCACATGAACAATCTGATGCTTCCATGACTGCGCTATGCTTCTAAGCAGGACATCTGCTTAGACAGACAACAGGAATAACTAGATACCTAATCACTAAAATACTCTATTGAGTTAAAAACAGAAGGGGGTTCTTGCTATTCCAAAGCGATCTTTCAAAACCTTGGGTACTGTAAATCTTCACAGTTACGATCACAGCTGAAGGCTGTTGCACAATGTGTGTATTACAGGATGGTACAAATGGAGCCCGTGTAATCAGTAACTGCTAAGCTAACAGCTAGCAGGATGAAGATGCTGGAGATCTGACAGCACATGGCACTGAAGCCATGTTTATGACATTTGGCATATCTGGAACCTGCCTGAGGAAAAGTGTCTGCACCTAAGGGAACCGGATGATAAAAAACACTTTTTTTTTTTACAACCAAAAAAAATACCAGCGTGGTCAGAGAAAGTAGCAGTGGGTGATAAAACTTATTAATGCTCACTAACACTACTAGTTTTAAGATCACCAGCTGTCTCTGTAAGCATTGTTTCCACCAGTGTTTCTGTGCCTTTCCACATTTCCTTCAGTTATATAATATCTTCTGTAAACATCATTTATATGCTACTTATTCCCTCTCCAATTTTCAAAGCTATACAACGATGCCACAACCTCATCCATCCACAGAGACACATCTCCCATCTGAAAAATCATCATCTTCCATCTTTTTCCCTGGCCTTCATGAAAATAGTCTAGCTGGCAATGCAGAGCACTAGGAAATAATCATTTTTTGGGTCACTCACTGTGTTGTGGTGCCCTACTCAATTTCCACTCCCCCTCTCTCATGTTCTTTTGTTGATGCAGATTGCCTGCCTTCAATGTCCAAACTCTTTTCTGATTCTAGTCATTCTCCCAGGAGCAGCTGTCTATAAAAATCTGCAAATTATATCTAATTATCTACCTCCAAATTCCCCTTTGCAATAACTTTAGAAACCTGACAAACCAGAATACTGAAAACAATACTTACTGTAACCTTATATTTCCTTTTAGTTTCTCTAACAATCTTTTAAATCATCAGACTATAATATCTATTCATCAGGGTATGTTGTTTTGGCACATTTTTGTATTTTAATTTTGTATTGCTTATGATTTAATACCAGAACTATAGCTACCACATAATAGAGCAGCATCAAGAACGAGCAAAAAATAGTAGTAATAATTTTAATTTTTCAGTGGTACTTGAGAAACAAAGTCCAAGGTTTTGTTAATATTCAGGAAATATAATGATCTACAAGTGCTAAACAAATATATGAAATTCAATTACAGTTAGCTGTAAATCAAGTCGGAGGGAGCTACAAAGCTTACAGTAGGAAAAAGCTCAGAATTTACCGAACTGGACATGTGGAAACATTTGGGGAAATACAAGTAGAAATTCCCCCTCTAGTGGGCACCAAGAATAACTACAGAGTTACAGTAAAAAAGGCAAACAGACTGTCAAAAAGCTGGCATTTTCACAATTCATTAATTGTAATGCACATATGTTATATAATGAACAGAATGACCCACTGCAGACTAATTTGATTTCAGTAATCATAAGCTGAATGCACCAAGCTATTATTGAAATTAAAAAAAAAAAAAGAAAAAAAAAAGAAATCTACTCGCCTGCAGCTCCTCTGAGCCACAGCAAAAAACTACAGCCCCACTTGGCCATATTTCAAACAATTATCAAATCAAAAGCTTCCACAACCAGCTCAAAATTTTAAGATATTATAGAGAACAGAGAAGGTAAAACAAGGACAAAAGAGGAGTATAATAAAACAAAAACTGCCATCACACAAGCTGGTGATTTATATGCAGCAGTGATATATTAAAATTTTGAACAAGAGGCAGGTAAGGAAAGCTTGAAACAGGATTTTCAGAACAAGAAATAAATATGAAATACATCCGTTGATGATCTAAAAGTAGTTTTTCCCAAATATGAGAAGATTATATTGTGGAAAATCTAAAAGAAAGGCATTAATTTATTCTGTCAAAGCCAGGTGCTAAACTCTTGAAGCTCATTAGTGAGCTGAACAGAAGTAAGGGAGGATTTTGGAAGGGTAAACAATTGTCTTATATCTGAGGAGTGTCAGAGGACTAATACACAGAAAACAGGACATCAAGAAAACCTCTCCTTTCTTATTAAGCTTGAAAGATGCAAACAGAACAGTCTTACAATTTTCGAGTCCAAAACCACAAGAAGAAATATATAAGACTGATTTGAAAATGTCATCACTGCTATAGGAAAATCTACATCTCAGAGTTATTGTTCATCTTTGAAGGATTTTATACCTAATTTTCTGGAAAGACAACAGTCGAAGCGGTGCTTTGCTTTGATGACGGACAGCTGCAGATGCTCATCCTTTCCGGTCAGTCCCAGGCTCTCTGCTTTTACATTCGCACTCTTGATTACCAAGGCTGCTCCCTCTCTCTTAAACCTTCTACTCCTAATTTTGGGTTAATTCTCATCCCTGCTCCAGTTTTCCAGGCTGCAGCTGCTGTTTTCCCTGTTAATTTTTGCCTTCTGAACATAGTTAGAAATTACAACCTGCAGCCTGGATGAAGAGAGGCACAGCTGCGAGCCCAGGGCCTGGAACAAGAGAGGCTGCAACTGATTAAAACCAAATCCAAGGTTTGGAGAGGAGGAAGCAAAGTAGAAATTATAACTGGCAAGTTTCACTCAATATGTTCTAAGGAAGAGTGGTACTGTTTACTGAAAAAAAGTTAAAATCCTACAAGAGTGTAAAATTACATACAGAGAGTTGCAAGATAGTCTGAAATCACTGAAAATTGCAGATGCTTAGCCAAGTACAGTTAATTAAACTACATCAGCTCCAACACGATCAGTGTTGCTTCATCTCAGTTAAATCATATATGCATGTAAGCATAGGTCAGTAAAAAAACAATGTGCGGTTGGTACTCTCTGTCTGAAAGAGCAAAGTGGGTATATTTCCAAGGGAGGTGATGATTTGGTGCCTGATCATACACACTGTACGGCGTGTGCTCAGCACTCTTTGTGGCTAAGCGGCAGGCACTAGGCTACCCTCAGAAACACACTTCTAGCTGAGCTCTTCTGGGTGCAGAATAAATGCTCTACAGTGGCAGAGGGAAGCTAATCTGATATGTACAGAACATAGGATCCCAGAAGGGGGAGAAAAGAGGAATGTCCCGTGGCACATGCAGCTTCCTTTTGGTGCTTATACACATTGTACCTGACTATGTCCTTTTCCCTTGCACCTCCAAGCTTCTGCTAAATTTGAGTCTTCTGCTTTTGCGTCTTCTGCTTTTGAGTCTTCTGCTTTTGCTCTGTGATAACAGTGTATTCATGGTGGGGTGTGGAGGTTACAGTTGATAAAATGGAGAGCAGGGCTGCTACGCAGAAGAACATACACAGGCTTGGAAAAAGTGAGTGAACAGTAAATTCATGAAGCTTAAAAAAAGGTAAATACAAAGTCTTGTATCTTGGACAGAATAACCCCATGCAACAGGGGCAACTGTTGAGCTATAAAGACCTTTGGTGTCTCAGTGGGTGTCAGGTCAAACATATTTTGGCAGTATGGTTTTGTAGTCAAACACATACTAGACAGTACTAATGAGAATGGAGCCAGCAAAGTTGAGGCAAGTGATATTTTTTCCTTTCTGGGACCACACACGGAATACAGTGCTCAATTTTGGGCTTCCCAGAATAGCAAGTATTGTGACTTACTGCAATGAGTGCAAAAGTGGCACTCATTGCAAAAAGTGGCAAAAGGCCACTGAAATGAGGCTACGAAAATGGGGCTTGTTTAGCCTTAAGAACAGAAGGCCAAACGGAGATCTTGCTGCCTGCAGGTACCTAATAGGAGGATGGAGCCAGATTCTTACCAGTGGAGCACAGGGGTAGGTAAAGAAGGAATGGATACAAGTTGGAACATAGGAAATTCTGATTGTACATAAGGAAACAAACAAACAAACCCACCCCATGAAGTTCACAGATAAACAACTTCATATAATAGTCAAACCATGGAACTTCTTGCCAAGAGTTGCTGTAGATTTCCAAAGTCTACAGGAATTTAAGGGGACTCTAAGCAGGATTACGGAGAGAAATCCATTCCATGTTGTTAACTGGAGAGAAACCACAGCCAGCTCAGAAACTGCATGAGCTGAAAAAGGCTGGAGGATGAGTATTCAGTAGACATATCATATATGCTTGTGCTGCTCTCTGAAAGCACCTACTTATGGCCACAGTCAGAAATGAAATACTGAGCTTGATGAACTGTTGGCCTGACCACAAACAACTGTTTTTATTGAGTGAAGGGATGGAGGAAAGGATGGAAGGGGGAGGCAAAAGAGTGAGTATGCTGAGAGAAATAGAAGAAAACAGTGCTCAGGCATAGATACACTTGTAAGAGAAGAAAGCTATTAAAAAGGAATTTCTAAAATGGAAACTGCCCCTAGATTTGAAGAATAGCAATCTGAATTTTAACTTCAAGTAAAATGTGAAAAAGGGGGTTAACCAATTGCACTCAATAACATATTTTAGGAACAAAATGGAAAAGTCTAGTGGAACAACAGAAACAGACTTATTCAACAACAGTGTTTGGCTTTTTACAGTAGATATAAAAATGGTCAGATCAAAAACAAGGAGACTGCAATAGATAAGGGAAGGCATCAGAATAGGCATGAATTGTGCTTATAAAGTCAGAAAGTGAGAGTAAGGAATTTAGACACGTGCTTTAAAGAAAGGTGGCAGAATTTGAGAACATAGTTTTGAGAAAAAAATATGACCACAACACTGTAAGCCTGAAAGACCAAATATGCTGAAATAGGAGAAAGAAAGAATAAGGAAGATAGGCACATGTAGCTTTTTGGAAGAGTATGTTGAAATCTATAGCGACAAAACTTAAGCTCCCAACAACAAAGTTATTGCAAACCTCAATTCTTACAAAGGCGCTTTTTAGTCATCCTCAATTCTGAATGGCTTGAGAATAGTTTTAAAAATCAATCAGGACCTGAATACCTATGAAAAGAAATTAGTTCAAGGGAGAAAACAATAATACTGTCTTTGTTGGCATGGAACAGGCTTGTTGGAATGAAAAACAACAATAATGCAATCATTCTTCAGGAAACAGAAGTTTTTTAAAAAATTGAATGATGATGCTATTTTATCTCCAAAACACCATTTTAAGCTGAAGCTTTTAAAAAATCTGTTTTTCCCTCCCATAATTGCCACCCAAGAGAGCACTGCACAGCAGGAAAGAAGTCTGACCTTTGAAAAGATCTTTAAATGAAAAAATGGAGAAATATAATTTTAAACTCTTTTGAATGCACTTCTTGCTCCATTGCCTCAGACTCACATATTTCCTGTCTTCAGCAGCACTAAGTGTATGGTAGCTGGAATCCTATTATCTTGTCATAAATGGTCAGAACATTGTGCTTTGTTTTGGCTCAAGCTAGAAGAAAAGAAAGAATTCATGTTTCTAATAGTGACATATAAAATACAGTAAAAATATATTTCTCATCCTTTATCAACAAGTTCTCTAGGGTTTCATACTTAAAAGAGGAAAGATGACAGACCAAGGAGATAAATTTTTCTCTCACCATATCACAAAGACTGCCTTTCACATATACACTTTTTTTTTAACCTAAAATCTGAATCATGCAAAGGAATTGATGTACATCTGGCAAGATAGCCTTTACTGGATCTGAACCTTTGTCCAGGGATAAGAAAATTGCCCTTATAAATAAAACATGTTATAGGAAAACCTTTTATTAGTACCCTTGAGAGCACCTTTGGTGCTCTCAGTAAACACCAAATGATAAACATAAATTGAGTCACATCCATGAAACGGATGCCCCCCCCATATATAGAACAGCATTAATATTCATCAGTAATAACTGAAGCTTTACTTTTATTACTATTATCAGGAAATAAATCCAACATTTTGTTTTCAGACATTAGAAAAATAGAGCTCTGTGACTTTCTGTGGCATTAATTATGCCATTAATTTTTAAAACTTTCATTTTCTCTGTAAAAATCAGCCATTATTCAAATGTATGTCCACACAAAATTAAATAGATTGCTGATGTCTGAGTAATCTCACACAAATGGAAGTTGAGAGGAAAAAGATGTGGTGTGCCTGAAGATTTGCAGCCAAACCGTGAAAGCTATACAAGTGACAAACACTACTGATCATGAAAACAAATCTGACAGCATTTCTTTAGTAAGGTCACAGACTCCTGTCAGCAGCGATTTATTTTTACCTGAAATTCTAAAGTTTGTGACCACACATATAAACTGAAAATGAAAAACCTGCCTAATCTTCAAAGATAACCCCATGCTTTGTTGATGAAGAATCAGAAAGGTTCAGAGATTTTGGCTACTGGGGTCATCTGAGCTCTTCTGATTCTTCCTCTGTGTTTAGGTGAAGAAAAACACAACATGCAACAGCATTTACTCCCGTTTAACAGTAGAGGGGGCCCACTTCCTTAAAGATCAGTTCTATGTGTTCTTTGACAAAGTTGAATGTATCTTTCTTATTATTAATTACATGGAAACATGGAAAAATGATTTCAAATATACAATGGAGTATAGTTGCTGTGCATTGAAAATGTGCAAAGGGCTACTTTAAGTCCTACCTTGGACAGTAAAAGAGCTCTGTTTTCATGTGAAAACATAATCTAAATTGTTTACTTATTATAAAAATAAACACAGAAAGACAGTCAAAGCAATAAAAAGGGAAGAACTGTGTTACAACCCACACCAACCACTGTCTTTGTATAAGGAGACTGAAATTCATGCATTGATAGAAAGCAAGAGTGAGTTTCCCATCCAGTGAAGAGCTTAAAAAAAAAAAATTGTATGAGGGTTATTGTACGAGGCCTGGAATTGCCAAGAAGAAACTGAAACAACAACAAAAAGCATAGGAAAACTTCAGCTTTCAGATACATTTTGGATTACAATATTTCTGTTTATTTCTTATGCAATAAGATACAATTTATGAAATTAAAGTAATACTCCCTTGAAGTTACATACAACGGTGTTACAGACAGAGTCAAAGCTTATCAGAATCAATGAAAGATTTTAATTGATTCTTTCAGCTTTGAATCATGTACCTAATAATTGCTTCATGAATATTAAAACTACACAGACCCAGAGCCCATATCCTGTAAAGGAGCACAATGGCACTGTAGTGATCAAGTCACTTCTCCATCTGATCCCACCAAGAAGTCACAGAAATCTTTTTTTTTTTTTTTTCCTTCTCCCATTTTTGCCCTGGAATGTAATTTCCACAAACAATTTTCACTTTTCTTTCTTTTTCTTTAATACACAAACTGAGGTAACACAGTTTATCTCTTATCATAGTAAGCAGTTTGTAACTTGCTGAGAGCTGCCTTGTTTGGCCCACTGTATATTTAGGCTAATCCTATACAGGTGAAGAAAGGAAAATAAGCATCTCACTATCAAAATATATAGGTCTACAGACTAGCCTATCATCATAAGAAAAAATTATTGGCCTGAGTGATTTAAATGATAAAAAGGTAATGCAGTAGTTTCTTTTGTTAGATTAACGATCTCCAAGTTGAATATTGCCATTTAAACAAAGTGTCTTTTCTTTTGAACTTCAATAGTCACCCTAATATTACTCCTATAGTTACCCTAATAATAATGTTTAAATTATTATGTGCTTTTGTCAACAAAATTTGAAAAACATGATTGTAACAGGGTATATTTTGTAACAACAGAATCTACTTGGAGTATTTAGGTGGGGAGGTCCTTTAATATTTAACAATATTCAAGTTATTTCTGAAAAGTGTCTCTATAATTCTAATTAAGCATAGCTATCAAAAATATCTTACAGCAAACAACATGTAGTATATTAGAAGTACAATAAAATGTTTTTCAATATAATATTAAGCAACGTTTTCTCTTGGCTGAATCAATAAGGATGACACTCTATTAAGTACTATCCAGTTGCAAAAATCACAATTAAAATGTAAAAGAAATTGTGTGCATGTAGAAATTTATTTTGCCAAACAACACATCTGAAAAATATTCTAAAATGTCTGTTTGTCCTTTTAAATTTTCTAGCACACAGCAATCACTACCTGTGAGACTGCTAAAGCTTATAACTGTTCATTTTACAAAGTTTATTAACTTCTCCTCAGTCCCTACAGTGTCTCCAGCTACAACACTTACACATTTTCATACTAACCCCAGGAGCTAATTTTCAAAATTGAAACCAAATAAATTAGAATGTTGGCAGATTACGCACATATTTGAAGATTAATATGTTCTTCATTTAATTAAAAATATAAGACCCATAAAATTAATTTTCTGTATAAAATTCCATTTCTACATACACGTGCACATTCAGAGAATGGCTAAAGAGATGAAAGAAGACTTGGAGTAGATTTGCTAACACCAGCTTAAACTCTCAGAAAATGAAGTAAACTTAATCTTAAGAAAATAATTATTTTTATGGGCATATATTAGACATCCCTTACAGAAAGTAATAAACATTTTAGCAGAAATAAAAAGTATTTACAAAGCAGGCCAAAGTGTAGAATATATTCACTTACTGTAGCCTTGCCACAAGGGTGACAGAAGAAAAAAGAAGTATGAGGAGCTATCAGTAGACAAATGCCAAATACCAGTGCATTAAATTCATAATTAAAATAAGTGGGTAATCTTTTATAGAAGCTATAGAAGTCAACTGTCAAGCAAAATACTATCTGATACAGATATTTAGAACAGAAGATTTCAAAGCCTCTGCTTTGTGGGAACCCAGATTCTTCCGTAGTGCAATTAGATGCTGACAAAAAAGAGGCAGCTGGAATGCAGATTTAAGCTGGTCTAAAACTGCAGAAGTTCAAGAGATACAATGGCTGTTTATAAAGTGTTTTCCCTCTCTGCAAAATTAAGCTTTAAGAAATAAGTTTCCAATGATTCCAATCTTAAACTTCTGCAACTAAACATTTTAATACCTATACCTTCTTTTGACAATTATAGAAAGTTCTACTTTTACTTTTTTAAGGTATATTTATTATAACTTGGAAATTTGAGAAAAAGAAAAGCAAAAATTTAGAGCAATCCTTTGAAGAAGAAATAGGCCTTCTTCTATGAAAAGAAAGGAGGCTTAGGTTCAAAAATTAAATATTTTTCCACTAAAAATCTGAATTGTCTTGAGGCCATTTTCCTAAAGATATTAAGGTATTGTGATGACTCTTTATAACAGTTGCTATTTTCACTACAATTTTGGAATACATTGGCCAAATAGTAATGGTAAAGCTATAGAATGAAAATCAATAGCACTTATGTTTTTATAAATTTGACTACAGAGGCACTGGTGTATAAGAGAAAAAATGTGTTTATGGCTCTACAAAGCATACACAGTGTGAACTTTACACCCATATTATACACAGAGAAAAAATAAAATATCTCAACAGCAATTAAAACCTTCATTTTGAAGACATATGGCTTCAGATAACAAATTCAATTAATCTCTACACATAGACTAAGAAAGCCTGCTTACCTGTATCCTCTAGGTAAGCAGGTTTTCTTAGTTCTGATCATTAAACTTTTTCATCAAGTGCAGGATATGCAGTCAGGATTGCAGCTGGTCTATTTGTACTACTGGCCTGCTATAAGACAATATCAGTATCTTTTCCTATTTTCAGACAGAAATCAAAGTGTTGCATACATTTTAAACCAACAATGTGTTTAATAGATGCTGTAGACAGATCCAAGATGGATTTACAAACTGTGTTTTCGGAAGTCATGCTAACTAGAAAGTATTTGGGGGCAAAATCATATCATTAGAAAAATATTAAGTATGTTCATATGGGTTTTTTCTTAAACTCAGAATAGATGGTAATAAAACATAAATGACTATTAGTTAAGAGAGCATTTTTATGTAGTTTTATATTTATGTATTTTTTATGTAGCTCATCTTCAAGTTAACCAGCAATTGTTGATTTAAAAAACAAAACAAAATAAATGTATCCATACTCATAAGAATTTCTGCAATTACAGAATTGTGAAAAACAACATTTCACAAGGTGGGTAATGAAGAGGCTCATTTAGTTTTCATATAGCCTGTTATACTTAGTTCAGTTTGAATGATTACCTTAAATGAAGATACTTATTCTAACAGGAATACTCTCACAGCTTGAAAATGATGGAGTGCAGCATTTTTTTACAAAATGATCAAGAATCCAAATCTTAAAATATTTAAATTAGTAGTACTTAAATCTTATCAGACGAAGGTATAAAGGAGTATAAAATTATTTGTACTGACAATATTCTAGGGAAGTGATGGAGTGAGTTGTCTTTTGAGATTATACGGTGCTTTCTGTCCTGGCAAATACATAGATGGGTCAGAAGCTATATTGAACAGCTTGCAATTTGGATATCCCTCTCAAGTGTTATGTTTAGGGACAACTTTCTACTTTCTAAAGTAAAGGTGTGCTTCTGTCCTAACAGTTATACATCCTTATGCAATTTTAAAAAATATTTTCTCTGTTCTCCTACTATGGCTTTTTTTAGGAGAATTGCTAAACTTAAACCTCTTTACCAACATCTCCCTCACTTTACTACACCAGAAACAGTTCCACTAGATAAAAAGGAAACTACGTTCATAGAGTGGTGTTGCTTTTCTGAGTGGCCAATTTTTCTACGGACCTTAAACCTTAAAACATCTTAAAACAGAGAAATTGAAGGCAGAATATCAAAAATAAAGTTTATTTTTATAAGAGGATACGGTTGTGGTTATTTTGCTCAGTATTTGCTACAGTTTGAAACTAAACTAAAATCTTTCCTATTTATTTGACTGCAAATTATATTCACATGATTAAACACTACTTGACCCTGTTTAGATATAGCTCTGGCCTTTTTTATTTTTGGGGGGCAGAGGATGGGGATGAAATGCCTGTAATTATTTTGTGTGAAGTCTAGAACTTTACAAATTCCTGCTGCAGCAAACTTTACTTAAGAAAACTGATTTTTGCACACAACAGGATTACACAAGTAGGGCTTTTTATGACAAATAATATTTTTGAATAACAGTCTGTATAACAAGTACTTATCCCATATATTCAAAATAATTCTATGACCTGTTCTCAAGGGAAGTTTGTTGAATACACATGGACACCAGATAACTCGGTTGGGTGCCTAAAGCAGTTAGATCTCTCTTGAAAAACCTGCCATCTGCCTCACATTACTATGGCCATAATCTCAACCAGCTGGCCAACTTGAGAAAAAATTGTATAGGAAAGCAGAAAACATCTTTTGCAGGACTATTTCCCCCATGAAAGAGAAACAGAAAAGGGAAAGAGGTTATTTAAGGTTATTTAAGGCTATGTCTACACTAGGAAGCAGCAAAGTCCAACAGGAGCATTTCTGAAAATTCTGTATACATGTTAAACTTTATTTTTATATAGACATCTGCAACTGCAAAAACATATTTCTATCATAAAGTGAGCTTTACTTCAAGAATGAGATTCTTGATGTTATAAATACAAATCATCAATTTTTAAACTATTAACATTAATATGGAGGGCAAGTGAACCTGTTGCCCATATTCCCCAAAGATTCTAGCAAAATTATCACTAAAATGTCATAAAGACACTAAAAAACATAGAGAGAATAGACAAAAATAGAATAATGGAATATTCCTTTTTCCCACTTCACATAACTCAAATGGTCAGCTTTCTCATTTTTGTTTTAATAATGAGAAAAATAAATAAATTTTGGCAGTTACTGCAAGTAATAATTTTGATATGAAGTGTTCAGGACTCTTAAGTAGTCTGGAAAATAATTACAGGTAAAGAAAAATGAAATGATACAATGCACAACAGAATATTGTAGAATAAAAGTGTTTTGAATGCTAGTAAACAGAGACTGGGGAAATGTGATAGCTTTTTTGTTACAGTATTTCTGCTAAGGTTCTACTTACATATGACAATGATAAACTACAATTTCAATTGATAATCAGGTGCATTTCAATCCAGTTCCCACCAAGTAAATGGCAGGCTGAACACCAGGTTTTAGAATAAAAATTTCAACAAAATTAATCCTATACCAAAAATTAATTATTTCTTCCTCCATACACCTTTTTTTCATGGCAAGTGTATTGTCCACAAAACAAACAAACAAAAAAGGCGGGAGAGAGGCTACAGTGTGGTCTATACTTTCTCAAAGCAACATTTAAAAACCCAAACTATATTTTTCTATCTTTATTTTGCATAGCACGCATTAGAATTGGCTTTATTCTCTTATTGAAGTTTCAGCATATGCATAGCAAAACAGAACAAATTGCACCATTTTATCCAATATCTTTTCCTGAAATCCACCAAAAAAAAAAAAAATACAAATGTATACTTAAAAGTAAAAGAAAGTTTATCCCTAGAGATGTCTTGATAATGTTTCTTTAATAATGAGTAATTATAGCACAGGTTTAACTAGATTACAATTATGACCACACTAAAATATTACAGCTGCTTGGTAATTTTCCTCTAGCGAAGACAAAATTAAAATGTTCTATAGCCAGAATGGAAAAACTTGTAGTCTCCCAGGGAACTAGAACTCAGATAATTACTCACCACAATTCCAGCTTGTCAGCAAAGAGAGTCTCAGAATGATCTCTCATATCCTACATATATCTGTTACCTGTAGTCTTGACTTTTTGATATGTGATCTTGCATTTTATCCTTCTTGAGCTGTATTCTAGATCTGTGATCTCTTTGTAGGACCCTGATGTCTTATAGCTTTTTTATGACTTCAATGTCATTAACAAATTTTTATCTGCAGATTTTTTTTTATCTCCATATGCTTTGTACATTGAGTCAATAACAGCACCAGGACACCCCTCTAGGAACACCGGCATTCAAGAATTTCTGAAGAAAATTATTTTTAAACAGTACCTGTGAGATGGGCCTTATTCAGTGGTACACTACATAGTCTAAACTTACTAAATCAAAACATCTTGCTGCTCGAAGACAAGTAGTTCAAGGAATTTAAAGACAAAGCACTTTTTTGTGGTATCCACACTTAATATCTTGTTTAAAGAGAACATTAAATATAGAAATATAGGAATGGAAATCATAATGGTAAATATGTATCTTTAAGTGTCAATCAAGCTATTCTGAATATTCTTTGTAAAATGATATATAAATTACAGCAATAACACACACGAGAATTTTCTCAGAGCGGTTAAGCAATATCTAGAAGTTTGTAACATAGCAGTTCTAATTTCACTTAAGAAGAATAATTGCCTGCAAGTGAAATTGTATTTCATTTATATAGTGTAACGTAACTTTAGCTTTCCATTCTAAAATATCTCAACCTCTAAGTACTAAGGTTTCTACATTGTACTACAATAAAAGCATTATCTTAAATTAACCTGAAGTACAAATTACAATTCTATGTTCTTATTCCCATCAGATAGAATCCTGCATTTAGAAAACCCTCCATTCTCTAGGGAAACATATGGTCTTGAATGCTTAAGGAAATATGAGTCATACAATAGGTTGCCTTTTTCAGAACTGCACATATGAGTTTAGAGTAAGAAAAAAAACACGGTGTAATCCAGTATTCTACAGACTTCTGTCATTACAGATATATTTTATCAGGATTTTTCTAAAGATATTTAATATTAAATTTCACAAATATTCTGTTACATACAGCTCCCAACAAATAAATATTTTTATGAAAGCTATAAAAAGCTGTATCTCGTTTCAGAGTTTAGTATAAGAGTTTACAGTTTTATTTAATACTTTGCTACAATATGTCAGAATCAAAATACAATACATATTATTACTCAAATTATCTAACTGGTGATTCAGTGATGAAGTAAGAAGTGATTGAGTTCAGGACTTATGAGAACAAACCAAGATACAGGTTAGAAGGCAAAACACATGCATAGATTATGAAACTGGCCATTCATCATTCATCTAAAGCATTTTTAAAGAAAGAATGCCTAATATCAATGCAAAGAATAATTTAGATCTTAATAGTTGCCCAGTTTACAAGAAATTCATTTTAATTTCAACTAATTTCAAACTAGTTATCTACCAGTACAAGAATAAGCTGTATATAACAGTTCTAAAATCTAAAACCCTACAGAATTGTTGTGTACGCAGAAATAAAATTCTTAACTGTAAATGATAGTAGGCATACTACTACATATGACCTTGCTATTTACATGCATTAAAATGTAAATGAAGATGAGAGGTAAAGGTAATTAACAGTTTAAGGATGTAGCTGTTCAAGTAATAATAAACTAATTCCACTAGACTTTGTCTAGCATCTGTGTAGAACTTTTCTATTTTTTAAATCTAGATTTTTTATAAAGTACTCAACATACTTTTTATTTCAAATGAAACACTTTTTTTAATTTAAGATGCCTTATTACCACACCTTTATTTTTTCATGTAGGTGCTTATGTTTCATTTTAATCAGGATGTTATGGTCACAATTAAAGTACGTTGCTTACTCTCAAGATATATTGTGTTTCATCACAGAACATTACTGAGTGTACATTATACAGAGACAAAAAAAATATTTCTTCATACAGATGAAAATAATGAAAGCTGTGCAACGAACTTTAGCATTAACACAGAATAAATATATTTGTATATTTGATTAAATTTTTCCATAACCTCTGTTGACGGTCTTTTTATCTATATGTAATGAATGACCAAAATCACACAACCACATGCATGTTCAGAATACATACATATAAATACATCAAAATCTTATATTCACAGAACATTAAATAACAACAGATAGATAGGACACATTCCAAAATTTCTTGCCAAGCCTATCTATCTACATATTGTATATGTGAAGATTCGCTATACTGAGAATTCCAAAAATAGGCAACTGCAAAACTACCAAAATCTTTGCCTTTTTTATGTATGATTACTGCCATATAGAATTATGCCTAAGTATCTAAAGACTAAATATCTAGTATTTAGATATTGGATAAAACTAGATAAATCTATATCAACTAGTTCCTGGAAATTAAACTAACATGTAGGGTTTACTTTGCATTAACTACTCCAAAATAATATCTTGTATTCAAGCTCCATAGAAAACCCGAAGCAGTTTATCCCTCAAGTGCTATTACTTCTTAACCCAAATTAAGACATAGATTCTTCATAGGGAGAAATTATTCACTCTGAATTTTACAAACATCTGCAAATTTTTATTCTTTACTAAAATGCTACTTGATCGGACCTTCCACTTCAGTTGACCACTCTTGTGCAAGGTTATTCAAAATGGGATTTTTGTGAGGCATTTATAAATAAATAGCCTATTTCACATGCTTTGTGGACTTTATACATGCTGTAAAAGTCTGGTTTGTAATCCCACTTCAGGCTGCAACATTGTAAACAAGCTAGTTCTCTCCCCAGCCTACAGTGGAGAATAACCTTTTTGGCTACATTGGTATTGTAAACATTCATTTCACTTCCCTATGTTTTTATGCTTCCTTCCAGAAGTTCTCTTATGTTTAGTCATGATCCTTGTTAGTAAGTGGATCTACTGCCATGTTACAGAAAACTAGAAAGGTCTATCATGACCTAGAATGCAATCCAACCTTTTATTACATATTATTGTTTAATATACATGTTTAGCCGTTTTTTCCCTGCATTAATTTCAGCCTATCTCTTCTCTCTACTGTCTCTAAAGCAAAGAGTAAAATATATTTTATGATCTTTTAAAGTATGAGTTTTTACCTGTTCCTTTCAAAATCAATTCAATAGCTAAAAAAAACACCCTAAAATGTGTAATATATATTCAATTTGATTTTAGTATGCTTCTAAAATCCACTTAAGTCCGAATTTTCACCTCTTTTTCCTTTATGCATAAGCACTGCTGGTTTTATGGGTCTCAGTTTTACAAAACTAAACCAGAAGAGGTTCCATTTCAAAATACATCAGACTGCATAGATGTAACACTCTCCCACACCAGTTTTATGTTTAAATACTGGAGCAAATTGAATGGAGGGATGATTTATCTTCTCAATGTAATATACAAATGCTTGCCAACATTGGCACCAAAACACTAAACTGAAACCAATAAATCTAAGCCTTGGGGAGTTTACAGCTTAGACTTTGTGCCAGTCTAGGCTTACACAAATGGCCCTTCTCACTGAGGACAGCCTAAAAGCCTTCATTACACCTCTGTATGAAATTAAAAAATATACTGTTTCAGTCTGTCAACCTCCAAACTTATTAGTTCTGCTCTTTGTTGCAGGTAAAGTCTGGGCATAACCTATATCTGTTTGTGCAGTTATGTAAATGCACCTACATGTCAGCAGTTTGATCTCTCGTTAAACTTCTTAGGTTATACTTTAATTACAAAATTAAAGATTATTTAAGATTTTTAAAGATAATTTAAGAGTATTACAACTATAATTTAAGATTACTACAACTACGGAACAGTGCCATGCAAGTTTTCCTAAGCAAATGCTTCCCCATTTTGCAATTTTTTGTTTATGTTCTCCAGTTCTTTGTTAAGGTTGAAAGAGCAAGAATTCAGGGCATTTGCATTCCAAGGCCTATAGCCAAGGACCATTATTTAGGCTCTGGGACAATAGCCCTTAGCTAGGAAAATGAGTTATTTGATGGCTGCATTGGGTGGAAACTCCTGTCAGTTTGGTTTGCTGTTTTAATTGTGCATTGTTTTCTGAACTCTGCCTTCATCCTGGCCTCTATAGCAAAGGCCAAGCATTAGAAACAGAGGAACATAAAAGAGCAACGAGAGGAAAGCACGAATGTTTGCTTCCAGCATGCAATCTATTCTGCGCACCTACCCGAACGCCCTGAGCTAAGTCTGACGTAGCTTCCCCCTCAATAAATCTTCTTGTGACGTTACCACCTGCACCTGTGCAATCAGCACAGAATAGTTGGAGTTCTGCCTGTTTACATTCATTTATTCAGCAGAACCTGCTTTGAGGTTTATACCCTTCGCTGAATAATTTCTAGCTTTTGCAACAGGTAGCAGTTCAACAGATGTGTTCAACATTTCAGAAAATACTATTTTTTCAGCCTTTATATACATGCCAACAGTAAATTTGCAATTATCTCAAACTCTGACAGGGCACAAAGGCAAAACTAAAAATTTCATTTTTGACTATCTATCTTGACTATTGCTGTCCTCTAATTAAACTCTCAATACTACAGTAATAAAAATTTCTATATAAACTACTAATTTGGTCGTGATTTCAGAAGGTAGTGGCCTGCTTGTTTTCTTTAGACTTCCTAGGAAACCACAGTAATAAAAGTAAGTTAATACATATACACGCAAATAATATTTATTTATGTAACCATGACTAGTTGATATATTTTTAATGAACTTCCTACCATATAATTTTATCATATTACCATCTTCTTAAAACAGCTTTTTAGCAAATGACATGAAAATTTATCAGCCTACAGGTAAAGTATACCTACTTGACAGTTATATTTTTCCTCCTTTGATTTAAGAATGTGTGTTTTCCTTTCTCTGTGGGTGAAGAGAGTTTTGCATCATATGTACCTACAGTTTTAGTCAGGACATATCCTTTCCTAATATTTGAAGGTATATTGAAGTATCTTAGTAGCTATTTAATATGCCTTAGTATCCCCTATTCCACTAGATATGACATCCTAGAAAATTAGTCCGACTCAAAGTAACCTTTTAAAAACACATGCAAATACACTTTTTTTCCCTTAAATAAGGCTAATTGGGTAAAGAGACAGTCATCACTGTAAACTGCCCAGAAAATATTTGAAATAGGATACTTTGCCATTTGCATTCAATTTGCTAAAAACACTTTTGGTATTCTGCGGTATCGAATTGCTTCCTTGTGAGCAATTACTGAATTATCTCGATTATTTGAAGGATTCTGAAAAATGCTTTTTATTCATATTTGTAAATATAGTCTGCTAGGAAAAAGAAAAGAAAACAAAGAAAACAGGATCTGCCAAAATGCCAAAAAATGTATTAACGTAGGAGTCTATCTCTCTGACTGGTGAATGAGGTACGCACAAGTCACCCACACACTACTGGAAGAGCAGACCTCTCTCTGCAAAATGAACGATCACTTGAATACTAAAGATGCTACACATAAATGCAGCTACCTCTTTCATGACTAACGCAGCACAAACCTGACACTCAGGAAGCCATCCTTCCGGGTTTTTTCAAACTTCTTTTACATATGGACAACAAGTTAAATAGATTTTGCATTTACTTGACATTATAACATTCCTACTGAAATATCTTGCAAAAAAAGTTTACATTATACGTAGGAAATGAAAGATGTGAAGTACTAGAGTAAAATACACTTGATCTTTTATCCTTACACAGGATTTCCATAATAAAGTCAAAAGGTGTACAACTCTTTTATGCATGCAGAGGCTACCTGCTACAAAGGACACAGAAATACTGAATACTGAATTTGTTTAAGAGTATATGTACATTTTGCAATAGATGTTCAGAGATGATCTATGTGTAGTAGTCTATAGTAGTATTACTATAGTAAGTCCACACTGAAGAGCAAAACACTGTAGATTTTAGGCACACTTTTTCCAATCCACGTATCTACAAAGGTAACACTCTAATCCACAGTCTTTCATATCTCATTCGTTGATTCAGAATGCTACCCCAAAGAGAATTTTCTAATCCATTTCTTCAACATCTCTCTGCCCTTTTTTAAATCCCCCTTACTGTCTTTCCTCATTCTATGGCATCAGATAAAGGTGCTTCTTTCACCTTCAAGGTTATTAATTAGTTCTCCCCGCCTCGTTTATATCTTTCTTCCTGTCTGCTAACTTGCACTTCCAAATCAGCTCATAATGCCAAACCCTTAATTAACACTTGTCAAATTTTCAAACAAGCTGAAAATATTCTTTTCTTACCATTAAGGAAAAAGGCACTGGAAATAATTTGCAAAACTAAGTCATTATGTTTCTTTAAATTCCTTTTGGAGTGGCAGCTTTCCCATGTTTGCAAAAAGATTGAAAATACCTTTCATGAACATTATTTTAAGTCATTAAGCCCAAACAGTCAAGCAATTTTGCATGGAACCTAAGTAAACCATACATTTTGCCATACACTTAGCTTCTTCAGATGACAAGTAATACCTAGCGTTAACATTTCACATGCAATAACCCCTCTATATGAAAAGAGCTGACACCTCCGTCTGCCACAAAACAGAAATGGACAAAATACAATATTATTTTATACTAAACAACCCATAAAAAATAGCATTTGTACTTGTAGCACACACAAATTTCATTGGTGTTAAATTTAATATTTTCAAAAAGGCCATTAAGTTCCTGTAAGTAATGGAAAAAATAGGTGATTCTGTTTATAGAGCTCTGACTTGACCACTTTTCTCTCTCGTTTTTGTCCCAAGAGAGATAGAAATGCAGACAGATCACAAGGAAATAAATAAGACTCAGAAGCTTTCTAAAAGCTGTGGAAGCAGAAATGGAAGTTCATATCATTTAAAAATTGCAATAAAAGTTGCAGTGTAGATATAGTGCTTAGAGAAAGTCCTAGAATATGTCTGACTTCTGAGAATGAGCATGATCAAAAGATGTAGCTTCTTCAGTCTTGTCACCTATGTGCATCCAACAACCACATTACCTAGGCTAAATACTAAATCTGTTTTCCATTCTGATGCAAAATTCCCAGGTACTCCAACTGTAATTCTTAAGTCCAGTTTTAGGTGATAAAGAAAGCTTCTTATAGGGGAGGAAGTCATTTCAGGGCACTTCTTTTTTTTTTTTTTTTTTTTTTATCTGTATTGACTTGTAATCTCAGGTCATATACCTACATTTTAGGATGTTTAGATTATCCCTGGTTGATTTGATCTTTGATTTAAAACATTTTATTCTAGGTTTCAAGGCCACCAAATATAACAAGACAGTAATAAAATAACAGCAACAAAAATATATAGAATGGCTATCAATACCAAAGTTTAGGTGCTTGGGTGGCTTGGAAAGTAATATATGTTTTCTGGCTTTTTATAACTTAAAAATGCATTCCAACAAAAGAATGTTATATTTCACATTATATAACTAGCCACTGCCTGTGCATGTAAAATTAAAACTATTTTATATCCCCAATGTGCTAAGCATACTGGAAAGCAGAAATTCTTCCAAGGAATAAAGGAGGAAAAAAAGTGCCTATTTTCATCATATAATAATGTAACAAATGCAATTAATATCGTAAACCACTTTGAATTTCAAGCTATGTGGGATATTATTAATTAAATCCAACATTAAATATTTTTCATATCAGCCATGAATTCATTCTAGTTGGTCTAAAGAAGGAATAAGTTGTATAATTAGAATAAATATAATTATATTTTAATTAACATAGGACAAAGCCACAGTACTGTAAATTCCCTAGATTTCATCCAGCTCCTTCAAAGCTCCACCAATTTATTTTATCACTGTGCCAGGATTTTATTAATATGGATTTCATCAGTCACTCAGCAAGCAGTTATTTTACCTAAGCTATTCTCCAAATTTAAACTTATCAGAATTTATAAAACATTATGTATGCAAAATTAATTTCTTAAAAATAAAACTTAGGAAGCTAAACATCGCAGAATCATATTTACTAGTATATTAATGACAAAAAAGAGACTCAGTATAATGTGGAATATATAGTCAAATGAAATTAAAGCTCAAAGTTCTAGCTAGGAAGTAAACGAATGTGAAAGTAACTTATTCTTGCATTTCTGCCAACATCCTTAATGTTAATGTGATTCACATCAGAGTAATTTCTTTGGAGGAAGAGAAACTGGTGCATGTGCAATACTCAAGGAGTTAATTATCAGAAAGTACTATATGAACATTTATGAACTAAGCAGACTACATCAGTGTTTTTTTTACATTTTGTTTACAAAGTCTACTTAAGTGGCAAACTTCCTTGCCTTTCATAGCAGGAAGCCTAAAAACAACCTCAACACTACATAAGCCTGTTTTTAACACCTTTTTTTTCATGCTAATAAATACATAATCATATAAAATAATCTTAATTGATTTTCAAAAAATGGGGTAAGAGTTAAGATAACTGGTAAGGCACAGAAAATCAGAAAACTGGGCATCGGACATTAGGGAGGCTCCATCATGCTTTTTCCTGAACTTTTTTCACTCTCTCAACACACTGTCCAGAATGCCATGGCATCTTTATTCTTTCTCTACTGAAAATGGGTTTTCTACAAGTCTCTGGACACTTTAGGTTCATTTTGGCAAACGAGAGAATTTCATTCATGGTTTTTGAGATAAGCCCTTGCTCGAATACCCAGCAGTTCAGAATACTTTTCATGTTTTGTGTTCATCTTGTGATACTCATATGCAGATTTTCTCTACTGATTTTAATTTAACATTGTGGCTGATTATTGCCTCTAGAATAATATCCTCTTGTGGGTTTTGTTTGGTTGGTTGTTTTTTTATTCAAACTACACACTAGGGTAAAAATGGAGCCTCAAAAATCCAGAAGACTGAAAAGTTCAGATTTCCATACATATGCAGGAAAGTCAGAATGGGGAATATTTGTTATTAGAATTTAATAATCTACATATTAAACTTGTGTTCAGGCCATTACATCATAATACCAGTGTTGTAATCACTGCTATCACCAAGCAGCATCTAAAAGCAACAAAAGCATTCAGGCTTTTATCTGAATAAACTCATAGGATTGAAAATGTTAAAACTGTTGTAACTGTGTATGTATTGCCTCTATTGTGTTTCTCTTTCTTTTGGCAAAAAAAGAGCAATAAAATTAGAAAGCAGAATTTCTGCAATGTTAAAGCTGAACAAGCTTCTAAAAGGGAGAAATGCTCTTGGATGTCTCAGTTTAATCAACTTCCTCTTCCAAAATCCAAGAAGTTCAATGAAATTCACACCTCAATTATGTTATAACAAACACACATACAGCTCCTGCAAGGCGGCAGAACTTCTCTGACATTATTTGATGCATACAAATATGTGTAATCTTTAACTAAACGTATATGTCTAAAAAAAGAATCAAAAGGAATAAGCTCTGTAAATTGAAATTTATTGACGTTATTTATACACAATTTCTCAGCTAATTTCCTATTTCTACATCAAAGAAAAATATTGTATGATACAAAGGGCAGAAAAATGCATGTGTGGGTTCCAGTCTGCTCTTTTTTCTGGCTTTTTTACAAGTTTACTATTATTACTTTACTCTTAAAACTTTATTATTGTCAACTCACAGCAAAATTTTCTTCTCTTAGCTACTTTTCAATTTGCACTTCCATATTAACTACCTTTACTGCATGTAGATATACGTTGATAAAAAAAAAAGAGGTTCCTAACATACAAGGAGCATAAACTATTTGATTTCCCATTTTGGACAAGGTTTTCTGAAACAAAAATGATTTGCCAGGCATCTGACAATTTTCCTGTCATTATAATCTTTTGATATAATCTTTCTAGATACTCTCATTAAGATTTCAACCATATTTCCAGTTATTAAAAGTTAAACAAATCAGAAAAGATTTAATGCATATTCTGGACAACTCTATAGAAAAAAGACTACAATGGAGACTTTGCTGATATAGTTTTGCTTCTGAATATGATCCAGGTAAGAACTGGCCAGTTGTTTCCATTCATGTGGACTGTTCTGTACTGCTGCATTAATTAACACTTAAGAATTCTACAATTTATATTTGAATTATTTCCTGCATGCTCCCCCCACTCTTCCTGAAAAAACACTTTCTTACCTTTTTTTATTTTAAGATGTACCTGTCACTAAAAAAAAAAAAAAAACTAGCTAAAAAAAACCTATAAATCATTACCCCACTTACCAACAATGCCACTAGTAGGACATCAATTCTTGCTTCTTATTCCAATGTGACCATCAAGTCAAAACCTTTATTAGGTTTAAATATAGAACGCTATGCCTAAGCAAATTAGACTACTAAATTTTGTATTAAATTATTAAACAGTCTAATAGGGTTTCCTATAGACCCTATACTATGCATTGTGTTATAAATGCAGTGACATTCTGACTATATTCATTTTTCACACTTCATCACTTCTGAGAAGTACTTGATCTTCATTTATTATTATAGGATTAGGAGGAAAATACATCTGGGAAGAATCAACTACACAACTGCAAGATAACCAGTTAGCAATTTGGTTGAAAAGCACTTGGGGTTATTATAAATTAGAAGCTGAATATGATTCAACATTGCCATGCTGTTGGAAAAAAAACATCAATCACCAGATTAGGATAAGTAAACAGGAGCATAACTTGTAGAGCTCTTAAGCTATCCTTCTTCACTATCTAGTCTTAGCAGCTGATAGCTATTGACTAATTTTGGACATGGGACATAATGAAAGGTATGAACCAAAACTGGAGATGGTTTAAAGGAAAGCAACTAGACTAGCACTCCAAAAATACAAAATGTAAAGAAAAAAAAATGAAATAAAAGAAGAAAACATCTGCTGGGAATAACACAGGTGTAGGTAATTCTGCTTTGAAATCTCTTCCAGTTCTATGATTCTATAGCAATAGCAAGAGACTTTTTCTATGCAGTTTTAAAATGTATATATAAGGCTTGAAATGCCTTTTATAAAAAGCAGTTTGTAGCTTTTTAAACTATTCAAGAACTATTCAAGAAGAAAAATAAATGTATTTACAAGATAAATGTAAATACATTTATCCTCCTTAATACAATCCCTCCTTAATCCAAGCAATTCTTCTAGTCTTCAGAAAATGAACATTGTAAACTAGCTTACTTTTATTCCCATAGTGGCACATTTCTGGTAATACGGACTGACAGGAAAAGTACTTTTCTCAGAGTAGTCTCCTGTCATAAACCAAACCCACTCTGTTGGCAACCCTACTGAAGTCAACATGTCCCAGGTGACCACATTTTCTGCTACTAGTTTATAATAAGTAAGCATGAATGTAAATTGGTAGCGTAACAAAGGAATATCAAACAATCTCTGCTGAGACTGAAAGAAGCTAGTCAGAAAGTAATCAAAAGATGGTGAAATTTGTGAGATGATTTTAATGAAGATTTTGTGGTAGGCTTTGCTTGCTTATATCAATTTCTTTTTATTTATATATTTTATATAAAAATATATAAGTATACATATAGATTTATTTATGTGTTTTAATACTTAATGCAATATTTTGGTTTCTTAATGTTCTTGAGGTACTATTTGCTATTACAACTTTCTTTTGCATTTTAGTAAGCAGCAATAATGGAAAACGAAATTTAGGTGACTATCTCAGTAATTTGTATATAGTACGCTGTATTTACTCCTTGTTAACTGATAAAAATAGATGGTTCATTCATGAAACGCATAATGTTAAATATCATTGAATCATTTTTCTCCTCACATATGGGAAAGCCTGTAAACAATGTAAATGTATCAAAACACCTATCTTAAGTGTATGTTGTTTTTATTCTCACAGCCAAAAGCAGATTATGCCTAAACACTGTTGGCCTAGAACATCAGTGCCTAAACAAACAGGAATTGCCTCTAAATTATAGCTTATAGCCAAAAAGAGAGAAAGGAGATAATCTCCTGGATCCTGTACCAATCACTACATGGTACAGCAGTACCACTCTGTCTTTAGATGGATTAGAACAATTGTAATGTTATTACAATTTTATTTGATGATATTTCAGGCATCTATATGAGTGTGTGGGTTTGTGTGTGTGTGAGAGAGAGAGAGAGAAGGACAGAGAAAGAGAGAGATGAAGAAAATGTGTATCTCCAAAAGAGCATATCAGTCTTAAATCTGTGATGCTCTTTATTTGATGTTATACCGATTCACAGAACAGTTGGAAAGAACTTTAAACCTTCTTCCATTTACTAGCTCCGCTCCCTTACTCTCTTACCAATACTCTTTTTTAACTCCAAAGTATTCATTTCAATAAACATTCCCCTCACTGTTCCTTGAGAAGTCAAATGTTATATTGGAATATTCAGTTCTATTTCATTTTATGAATAGAAAGAAAATGAAGATAAAAGGAGTGGATCAAGCTAATGAGAATATGAGTTTAGAGGTAATAATTGAAAAAAAAAATGAAAGGGTCCAAAACTTAACAGGTAATTTTAATATTAGTTACTGTTATTCTCATTAGTTATTATGGTCAGCTGCTGTAAGAAAAGTTTAGACTGCATGCCAAAATGTAAATGCGATAACCTATGTTGATAACTGAGTGATGTCCATCCAGTGGTTTCTTATTTTCAACAGTCAGCAGGAAATTTTCTGTTCTCTATTGTAACATTTTCCAGGAGAAACTTAGCACAACTTTACAGCACTTCATATTCTCCTAAAATAATCTGGTCACTCTTTTTTTTTTTTTAATATAAACTTCTATTTTTTCCTTCACTTTGTATACATGTGTTTAAATGAATATGCACATATATGCATGGAGACTTTTAGTGTAGCTTTTTGATTAATCTCTAAAATGCGAGGTTAGGCCAGATGACAGATGCTTCTTTTACACCTTTAATTCTCTTTGGGAATGTATCTTTATGACTGCTTCAGAAAGAGTAATAAAACTAATCTAAGCTATTGTTCCAAATATATTAAAGTTTCTAATAATTTTAAGAACTTAAAATTTTAAGAATTTTAAGTTCCCGTAAATTTAAGGTAGGGTTTTTTTTGTTTTTCCTTCCTCTATAGATGTCAGCTGTTTGAGTCAAGGTCCTCAGAAGTTTTCCTACAATGTATGGTCCAAAAGAGCAAATGGACCTGTTTTTTTAGGGATCCCCAATTAGGAAAAATGTTTTGGAAGAGGTTTTAGAGACAGCAGCAAAACGAAACAAAAGAATTGGGTTCCAAGGCCCATTTATAAGCACATACATTAAGTGGGCCTTTGATCTTTGCTTATTTATCATCAGTCTATCAGAACAGGTATGTGTATATGTATATGTATATGTATATACCTGTTCTGAAAAAAAAAAAAAAAAAAAAAGAGAGAGCTTTTCTGCTATCAAGACAAACACATCTGCCCTTGGAGAAAGAATGAGAGCACAAATAGCATATTGCAGAGGACAGCTATTTTTCTTTAGGACATTACTAGAAAATACTCAGAACTTATGCTGTAGATACTGTACTGTAGATACTGTACTGTAATACATACCCATTTTAAATAACAGGAAACTAGACAGATAGAATAGCAGAATCATGATTAAACCAAATGATTAGTCTGAAATCTTAAATAAAACCTTACAATTCCCATCAAAATGCAGAAATCTTTAAGCCAACAGTCACTGGCAAGAAGATACAGAAGCAGAGAGAGATAAAACAGAAAAAAACTTGGAAATGAACAATAGTGGGATACCTCCTTGCTGTTAGAGATTGAGAGATTTTGCTGTGGCACTGTAACCTTTGCTATATATAATTTAAGTCCTTAAAACATCAAAGAAGAGAATGTAGACAACAGGATAATATTTAAAATACCATCAACAGAATTTCAATATATTTTACTTAAACATTTTAATTTCTATTACCAAAGAGTATATAATATAATATATTATCACCACTGAATATCCAACTTAAGCTGGCACTATTTCATGTAGTTTCTCTAGATTTCCAGTAAAGCTTTGGTTTTGATCTAGACATAGTGAGGATATGCCACATCACCAAAAAAAGAACCCTCCTTCTCAGAAATAAGATGCATTTTTGTTTATAGAATGAAATACTTTAGTAATGTTCAGATTTTCTGGAATCACTGTATTTCTTTAATATACTGATTAAATTTGCATAGGAAAATTGAAATTCCACATGCTGGTACTAAGGTAAATTTCTTTCAAATCATTCTATTAGGTGATATTGAGAGGGCTTTGCCTAACACTTTTTCTTCATGAAATTCTTGCCTTTCACTGGCAAGAAATTTAGTCTTGGAATCTATTCATCAAAATTATATACTTAGCACTCAAATGGTTTTGGACCTGTGCTTTCCAAGCTTCCTCTCACATTTACACTTCTAACACATCAGTATATTCTCACAAGTTTTCCAATCATCTGCTATCTCCGAAATCTTTTCTAACAGAGCAGTACAGTGTAGCTAAAATGATTTAATTCCTTTTAAAATAACTTCTATAAGAAATTTGCTAAGACTCTTTTAGAGTTTTAGGTAGAATTACCATCTGAATTATCCCTCAGTTATGCATCCTAATGGCCCAAGAGAGAGGCTTTTAGAAGATGAGCTGAATGTCACAGAGCTGACACTATGACCCAAGAAACCACTCCTTGGACAGATGTTGCTATATTAAAACCTATTTTAAAAATACTAGAATAAAAAAGGCATTATATAGCTGAGAAATAAAGTAGACAATTATGTTAATAATTTTAAGGTAAACATTATATAGTAAAGTTTCTAATAAAAAGGATTTACATCTCAATTAATCTCTATTTGGTTATGATGGTCTGCTAAATTACCTGATTTTTTATACTCACCAAAGTACTCACCATTCATTTGCAACAACACTCATATTCAAGTGAATTTATTTGTATTTTAAAAGCTTTTATTTGTATTTTAAAGGCTAATTTTTTTACAAATTCCAACAGTATTGACACAAATGTTACTTAAAGTGTTCCAGGCAGACAGCTCTAAATCTAAAGTAAGCCTTTTGAAACAAAGAAAATAAAGGAACACTCTGGTAGCCATTTATTTAAAATACTTTTAAAACATGCGTGTCTTGTTTTATTTATCTTTTATGACTAATTCAAAGAACTTTAATCCAACAGTATTCATTCACTTGTGGAAATTCTTTGTATGTTTGAAGCTTAGCATATGCCAATTATTGTAACATCTTGGTGCCAGTATTTCTTAGTAGTAAACAAGGAAACAAAATGCTGCCAGACAAGTAAATGACAATATTCTTAATTATTATTACCATCACAGAGACTGCTACTAAATTCTGAGAACAATTTCTATTGGCCTGTAAGTTTGAAAATATTAGTCTTCCCTTTGTTAGGTTGGGTAAAAGTAGATAGGACATACTAAGTCAAGAGATTCGCAAACAAAACAAGAATAGAATGAGTTTTAGAATGGAAAGAGCGGTTCATTGTCTTGGAGCAGGCATCAGATTTTTCACAAGATTTGTGCTATTATTTTTCCAGATGTTATAGCTGTAGCCGCAGAAACCAAGAGTTTATCTAGCCAAATCATAATTGTGATATGCAGTATCCCAGATTTCAGAGTATCAAGAAACTAACACATAGAGCGTACTTTTCCTAATAGAGAATAAAGTCCCTGGGCCACCAAAATATTAAGCTCCATTGAATCTTGGTTATTATTTTTGGTTTCCAGATCCCCTATTGAGTGGAATAAAACAAAATTCAAGAGAAAAAAATGGTATTTGGGCTATCTCTGCACATAAGCAAAGCAATACCGTATGCTACAGTTAGAGGCAGTACGGTACAATGAAGGGAAAGGGAGAGGAAATACTTTTCCTTGACAGGAACAAATTATAACAGTCACTTAATAAAGTATAATTTTAAAATAGACAACATTAGGGAACGAGCATGAGGCTTATTGGATTACAAGGAAAACATCTCCTTCCCTCTATGTAGTTGTTTATACATAAATAAAGATGAAAAGTTGGTTTCGGAAACCTAGACCTATTCTCAAAAAATGATGGTTTGGAAAAAAGAAGTAGAAAAGATGTCTGTGATAATAGGATGTATCTTAAAGATAAAACATCTTGGGAAATACCACAGCTAGTGAAATTAGGACATATGGTATTTCTCCTCTAGATTTTCCTGTCTGAAATAGAACATAATAAGATGATATGGCAGGATGATTTAATTGACATATGACTAATTGACGGCCTTTAAAACTGCTAAGTTTTCTTTTTTAAAACTGCTAAATTCTTAATATAGCCCATGCAATAATGAAGTTATGTGAAAAACAAATAAAAGTACATGAAATATTTAAAGATAATCAGAATATCGGCTCCAAACACTGAATAGTTTTCATGATGAAGTGGAAACTTTTTTTTACTTGAAATATTTATTTCCTAATTCCACTAGCACTGTCTTATAATTAGACAGTACCTTTCATTTTGTGATCCTAAAGTCACTTTAACATAAATCTGCTCTTCTGCTTATATTTAACATATGAGAAAACAAGAGCCTAGAGAGATTATTTGACTTGCTCAAGACCACCCAGTAAATACATAGCAAGAGAAAGATCCCAGGTCAGCGGTCTCCTAGTCCCAAATATCTGCTTGACAATCCTGTCTTCTGCATTGCTCTTGAATCCAGTTTTGGATTAAGAAATCTTTAGCATTATGATGAGCAATTGATTCTGATGTATGTTATTTTTAATGAATTTCTATTGTGTTCTATACATATCTATATCTACAAAGCTACAGTAATACTTATACAGAGACACAGGAAGCATTAAATTGATATTAATACATATATTTTATATTCTGAAATAGAATTTTGCTGTTTTTCAAATATCTACTTCAGTTTATAATTTGTGATGTTTCATTTTGTGTTCTAAATTTTCACTCCCTTCAGTTTGGATAATAAGGTTTTACTAGACTTTTAATTCTGATTTCAGCATTAAAGCAATTTCTTGTTCATATTTCTCTTGCAAAATATAACCGTTGCATATTTTTTAAGATTTTGCAAAACTTAAAATAGAAGAAACTTCAAAGTTATATATTTAGCTACTGAAGTGTCCTTACATTTTTCTCTGAGGTTCTAAGAACTATGACATTTCAGATCAAAATAAAATAAATTTTGGGAAACTAATTTTACATAGGTAAATTTTGCATATTTGAGATAATAATGTTTAATACTATCCCTAATTCATGTTGTGTTCTACATATAAGAACACAGTACACAGTTTTATACAGTTTTTCCCCACTCTGTCATGTTTAGAACAGTTTTGGGTTTTCTGAAAGAAAAAATATCATCCTGGACCTCACATCCATGGGAATCCATATAAGCTTCAGGAAATGTTCCTCTGACAAACAGGTTAAATTATTTAGAAATATTTAGAATGATAAAATTAAAAAGAAACTGAATGATATAAAAAGCACTGGTGTCTTGTTGGGTTGTTTTGGCAATTAATGTGTTATACAAGAATACTAAGATGACATTCTACTTTACATTTAGTGAAGAAAAGCAATATTGACCCAGAACTTGGGATGAAATGCCTGGAAAGACCAGCCTTTTCTTAAATTTCCTGTATATATTTATAGAAAAATGTATTACAATTTGTTCATTTTGTTTTTGTGTATTACAATTATCTGTTGCATTGAAAATGTTTAACTGTGGGAATATATTTTTGCTAAGAAAAAATGGAACTGTCAATTTTACGAGCTTCTTCATGCCACTTTCCAAAAAGAGAGGAACACCTAGGTATTTTTTCCTATCCTATAACAAAAAATGGCAACCTTTTACCCTTTTAAAGCAAGATGGCTTGTCAGAACAACATTTTTGCACTAAGAAAGAGAAGATTAAAAAGAAAAGAAATACTGTTTATAGACTATTTTCAATTCCTATTTAAATGGCACAAAACCTAACAAAAAGTAACATAAACACATTCCCTTCCCCCTATGACTTATCATCCCTTCAATACCTAATAATTAATGAAAAAAAAATCTGAAATATACTCAAAGCAACCATTATGATTTGCAAAAAATAAACTTCTTTGTATTCAGAAAGGTACTCATTCTAAAAGAGTAAAAGCCCTAGATGCTGTATGTTTTATCTATAAAATGAACAGGAGTATATTGAAAAGAGTATTAAATTGAACAATAGTTCATTCCTGAAGCCTGTGATTTGTTCTTTCAAATCTTACCTAGTGAAAAAATTAACATCATTAACTTTGGACAAGCATGAGTTCACACAAGTGTAGCAAAAGAATGGCCGCTTGAAAATCGAAGATATTAAAAGACATATTTTAATGACTGTTATGGTAAAAGTAGGGTTCAGATTTGGAATTGCTGAACTTGTTTTTTACTTCTCCGTCATATGCAAAGTAGAAATTAAGCCAACACTAGAGAAATAGAGTAAAAACTGCCAGAGAATATTCAGGTGTTTCTCACTCAGATTTATGGGCAAGGCTACATACTAAAAAATACCGTGTGCACCACAGAGACACACAAAGCAATCTTTGTTTGGAAAGGGGTCTATTATTGCTTCATCGAGCATATCATGCTACCAAAGGGAAAAAAAATCTGATTATCTAGGAAATCTAAAAACGAGAGTGTAGCTGAGTATTAAGTATCGCCCCTCAGCTCTCAGCAGAAACCCTTTATTCACAATGTCTGCTCACTACTCAAACACAGGCGTGTGGCTTTCCTCGGAGAGGAAGTGGTTGTAGCTACTAAAATTGAAAACAGAAAAATACACTGAGCGATCAGACACAAGTTCCTCGTGATTCTGGCCGAGAATTTGGGTGTAAGGCAGATGTGTGTGCTAGCCATCAAAGGCAAAATAGCCATTGGCGAGCTACGTGCCGCAAAATGAACCTAGAGCTCGTTTAGCGGGGAACAATAGACTAGTGAGCGAGGGACTCCTCCCTCTGGCTAAGAAACCATTAGCCTATTTCCTCCTCCAGCTCATTCATCCTGCAAGCGCCGTAGCGCTGCTTGTGCCTCGCCTCTTCCAGCTTCCCAGAGCGCTCCTTGTTTTAACTTGGTGTGTGCGACCAGCGCTCGATCTTCGTCCTCTCCACGCCGCCCCAGCGCTCGCGGCTCCCGGGGAGCCCCTGGAGGGAGGCGCGGGCAGTGGAGGGGGAGGGCGGTGGAGCGGGACCGGGCGGAGCGGGGCGACGGCGCGGACGCGGTCCTCCTCCCACGCACGTGTTCAGCACTCGCCTTGACACGCACCGACAAGCGCGCGTGAGACAACGAGCCGGTGCCCGGTCTCCCCCACCCCACGTGGTCCTGCGGGGCCCGGGGGTCGCGAGCTGCCCCGCGGCCCTTTCCCCAGGCACGGTTCCAGCCCCACCTCCCTCCGGGCGCCTCTTTCCTCCTTCCGCCACTGCAGCGAGCGGCTCCGCCGGACCGGGGTGCGCCACATTCCCGCACCCGTGCCCTGCCCCGGGCAGCCCCGGCGGGCGGGAGAGCTGCCCCCGCCGCAGCCCCCGCGCACGTCCAGGCAGAGCGAGCGGGGAGCGCGGAGCCAAGCCGTCGCCTACCGTCGCAGCCTCTGGAAGGAGGAGGGCCAGGACATCCGTGATTTCTTCAAGTCGGGCCGGTGGCCGGTCTCCACGGCGTACGAGGCGCGGTCCATGGCACGGCAGTAGAGGTAGCGCTCCGTGTCCGAGTAGCCGCAGTGCCTGACGCGCGCCCCGGCCGGGCAGCGGCCCCGCGAGGCGGGCGGCGGCGCGGGCGGCTGCTGGTGCTGCAGGAAGTGGTGCTGTCGCAGCTGCGGCGAGTAGTGCTGCTCGTGCCACCACAGATGCTTGGGGGTCGGGAGACTCCCGCCTCCGGAGCCCTCGCCGCCACTCGAGCCCTCGCTGCCGCCGCGCTCTGCCTCCATGGTCGCGTCCTCCTCTCCGGCAGCGGCGGGGAAATTGTGCTGAAAAGTTGGACAGCTCCTGCCGCGCCGCTCCTCGCCGGCGCTGCGAGCGGCGGGGGCCGCCAAGCCGCGCGGCCCCGCGGGAGGAGAGGCGGGGAAAGGCGGGGGAGCGGCGCGGGAGGCCAGCTTCCCGCTCGGAAATGTTTAAAGGGAGGCTGGGGCCAGCGTGGTGGAAAGTGGAGCCCGCAGCCGGGGCCGCCGAGGGGGCGCCCCGGGAGCGTAAACGGCACCGCAGGGCTCGGCTGGGCGCGGGAGGGCGGCCTGTCCCCGGGGCTGAACGAGCCTCCCCTCCCCTGCGGCCACGTTGCTCGCGCTGAATCTCACTGATAAGTTTACAGGGAGTTAAACGCGGAATCTAACTCTAGTCTCAGCTCCTCCTCTCGCTCCCCATGTCACCCTTCCAACCTTTGCCATAAGAGGCTCGGAAATGGTATCTTCCCCAAACTGCAATCCTCCCTGGGTCTGCCATTTTCCCCGAAAATTAAGCCCTCTCCCCACGGCGAGTAATGCCAGCTGTAAATCAATGCAAGGAAGATTTAATTATGGCGAGGCTAAGCCTGCTGCCTGAGCAAAGCTTTCCTGCTATAAACAACTTTTCCATTAGAAATGAGTTTTAGGACTTTGAAACTACTGTAGAAAATTCACCACAAGATTACCAAATCTACCAAGCAAGAACTTAATCCTTAAAAAGCACTTAAAATAATTTTATATTTCAAATTCTTTTGCACTCATATGCCATGAATATTCCACTATAGATTTAAATTTTTAGAATTAAATTGTATAGATTTCCCTTTTCTTAGGCAGAACTTACCCCACACAGTATGTGTGGTAATACTTTTTTTTTTCCCCACAATATTTGACTATAATGGCTACCTTTCTGACAAAATATAAAAGAGAAACTTGCAAGCATCCATGTGAAAGCCATCAGGACATTATTTGTGAGGTCTTTCTATTCTGTTTGCCAGAATATCAGCTGTAAGCAAGTGGGCACCCCACACATCTCTCTCTATAGAATATACACCTTCTTACAAGACTTAGACTTCCAAGAAGACATCTGTTCATTAGACTCTTCTGATTGACTTCATGCACATCTTCAGCTTGCTCTATACTTCCTCTAAATAGTTTCTCTAAGTAGTTCTTGCCTTTTTCCACTTCCTTCTCACGTTTACAAACATCATACATTTCTTTCTACATTTCTTAATTTCTTGTAAATGGAAATATACACCCATGCCAAATCATTTATATGTTGATGCATTTTTTTCCATTCTCCAACTCACAACTCATTCTTCCTGCCCAGACACATAGAGCTCCTTCAATCAGGATTCAACCTCTGAGCATGTACCTCCAAAATAATGTCACTCTCCCTTTACTGGGCAAAAGTCCCAGGCCTGGCTTTTCCAAGCTGACAGTACTTTCCTAGTAAATCCTGCTAAGCATCTCCTCATTTCTTCTTTCCCACCTCTTTGGACACTATTCAACCAATTTCAGGCAAGATAATAAGTTGTGACAAATACTGTGAAAAGTGGGAAAGACCCAAGTTCATGTTTCCACTGAAGGAGAGGTTATAGCTGGTAAAGCTCACCCAATTATCAGTTCTGATTGCTCTGCTATGTATCCAGTCATACAAGACTAATTCCAAAGCAGGCACCTCTTTTGCAGCTGGTAGGGGAGATTGGAGCAGGCAGTGACAATTTTGACAACATGTAGAGGAAATGAGCATTGGAAGAAGATTAAAGGAACAAAGATTAAAGTGGGGTGTGAGGAGAGAATGAAATGCAGTGTTGAAGACAAATGGGATAATTGCAATATGGGGTGTAGGTCTAGAGGATCCATTAAAAAATAGAAATAACTTTTTTTCCCTTCTCTTTGTCTCTATTTCCATGTTGTACTATGACTGTTGTACACAATCACCATTCCCTCTTGTGTCATAAAATCAGACACAACTTTTGTGAGTAACCCTATGACTTCACAGAATCATACAAATGTTTGAAAGTGATCTCTTGAGGTCATCTGTCCAACCTCCTGCTCAAACAGTTCTGTCATCAATACCAGATCACATCCATGGCTTCCTCTGAGTCTCAAAAGCCTCCAAGGACAGAGGACCCCATCTCCCTGGGTAACCTACTCTGGTGCTGCACCATATTCCTAACAGAAAAGCTCCTCCTGATGCTTAACCTGATCCTCCTGTGCCCAAATCAGTAGCCATGGCTCCGTGTTATACAGCAGGCCACTACTGAAAAAAAGTTTTCTTTTACTGTCCTTTGTAACTGCCTTTAAAGAAGTTGCAGGCTGTAATTATATTGCATTTCATCTCCTCCACACTGGACTATATACATTCAGCTTCCTTAAGCTGTCTTCATCACTCTTGTGCTCTGGGCCCCAGCCATTTTGCTTGCCCTCTCCTGGGCCACCATCAGTTCCTTTGACCAGATGGCCACAGTCACTATGGCATGTACTTTGCCTTATTTATGATGAGTGTGCACTGTTGGCTCATATCCACCCTGCAGTCCATGGAAACCCCTAAGTCCTTTTCAGCAGGCTCGTGACCCAGCCACTGACTCCTTGGCCTGTGCAAGTGCTTTGGGTGAACCCATCCAGGCACTGAACCCCATACTCCTCCTGTCTTAGCTTCATGGGGCTCCTGTTGGCCCTCCTTGTCTGCACAGCCAGTCATTTCAATATAGAAGGCAGTAAGGTCCATCAAGCAATCCTGCCCTTGATAAGTCTGTATGTTGAACAGTCCTGTCCTTCACATAATCAAATAGATTCAAAGAGGATGCACTTCTACCTTTCCAGCAAGGTGAGGCTGACCAGCCTGTAGTACTTTGGTCCTCCTCCTCCTTGGCTTTATGGTGTAACTTTAGCCCTTGCCTGGGAAGGTCTAGGACCTTTCTTACCTATCATGACTGTCCAGAGATGATAGACAGCAGCCTCATACTAGTCATCATCCTTTGGGTCAATCTGATCTGATCTGATATTCCCTATTTGCCCCCCTAGGCTCACCTATGCTCAGCCATTTTAACACCCGAGTACAATTTAACAGATGATCATAATGTGGCACAATTTAAAATAAAAAAATTTGTTCTGAGAAATATATCAGTTTTTGCTCCACGTTGTTCCATACGGTAGCAGAAGTACAAGACAGCTATATCACAATGCCAGAAATTTATTTCATAGATAACAGATAGATAGATATCTATCCATAGATAAATAGATATCTATTCCATAGATAGATGGAAAGAACTGCATCAATATTCATCTAGGTAGTTATGATTTTTTGTTTGCTTGTTTGTTTTAGGAAAATAGAAATTTGTTTTGCTAGGTATTTTTTTGTACAAAGGCCAAGTTGCATTTTCATGCCAATGATGTGACTTGCCTAAAAGTAGGTAAACTTTTACCAGACTGGATTGTTTCACGTGGGGTCAGTAATGTAAACTGCATTAGTATATTTTCTTATACAAAAAATATAAGATATATAAGAAATTTTTGCTGACCTAGCTTTACTGACAACCATTTCTGTTACAAGTCCAGCTCTGGAAGTGTTTTTGGTTTTTCTCCTGAAATTGGAAGGAAACCAATCAGAAAAAACATGGAGTTATGATGCATTATACATGCACACATTTTAATTGGGAATTAATAGAGATAACTTTCACTCAGTATGAGCAAAGACAGTTTAAATTTTGGTAACTTTCTAGTTCATTACCAGTTGCGTGAGCTTTTGCATTTCAAGGTACCCCACACTTTTGCCTTTTCACTCACCCTCTGTTTAAGAAATAGGCATCTTATTTTTAAATCTTAAAATCATTTAGAGGTGTCTATCTGTGTTTCATCTTACTACTGCTACAAATTCTTCCATATCCTCCAAAAGCGACTGCAGAAACCATTACACCTTGCTGAAT
>JAUBNY010000700.1:9851259-9862090 GCA_032275445.1 Crypturellus soui
GGAGCCCGCAGCCGGGGCCGCCGAGGGGGCGCCCCGGGAGCGCGAGCGGCGCCGCGGGGCTCGGCCGGGCGCGGGGGCGCGGCGTGTCCCCGGGGCTGGACGAGCCTCCCCTGCCCTGCCGCTCTCGCAAGTGGCCACGTTGCTCGCCCTGAATCTCACTGATAAGTTTGTAGGTGGTTAAACAAGGACCCCGAGTCCAGCCTCTGCTCCTCCTCTCGCTCCCTGTATCATCCTTCCAACCTTTGCCATAAGAGGCTCGGAAATGGTACCTTCCCCAAACTGCAGTCCTCCCTGGGTCTGCCATCTTCCCCGAAAAATAAGTCCTCTCCCCACGGCCAGTATTGCCGCCTGTAAATCAATGAAAGGAAGATTTAATTATAGCGAAGCTGAGCCCACTGCCTGAGCAAAGCTTACCTGCTATAAACAACTCTTCCATTAGAAACGAGTTTTAGCTTGTTTCTTTCGAGCTTTCTTCACAGGTTTCAAACTAGTGCAGAAAATTCAGCACAAGCATTTACCAAATCTACCAAGGAACCTCATCCTAAAAAAGCACTTAAAAATATAATTTTATATTTCAAATTCTTTTGCACTCATATGCCATGAATATTCCACTATAGATTTAAAATTTTTAAATTAAATTGTATAGATCCTGCATTTCTTAAGGCAGAACTTACCCCACACAGTATGTGTGGTAATACTCTATCGTCTAACACTGCTTTCACCACCATCCCAGCTCCCCACCCCAATGGCTACCTTTCTGAGAAAATATAAAAGAGAAACTTGCAAGCATCCATGTGAAAGCCATCAGGAGGTCTTTCTATTCTGTTTGCCAGAGTATCAGCTGTAAGCAAGTGGGCACCCCACATATCTCTCTCCCTATAGAATATACACCTTCTTACAAGACTTAGACTTAGACTTCCAAGAAGACATCTGCTGATTAGATTCTTCTGATGGGCTTCAGCTTGCTCTATACACTTCCTTTAAATAGTTTCTCTAAGTAGTTCTTGCCTTACTTTTTCCACTTCCTTCTCACATTTACAATCATTTTAAACTTCATACATTTCTTTCTACATTTCTTAATTTCATGTAAATGGAAATATACACCCATGCCAAATCATTTATATGTTGATGCATTTTTTTTCCATTCTCCAACTCACAACTCAGTCTTCTTGGCCAAACACATAGAGCTTCTTCAGTCTGGATTCAACCTCTGAGCCTTGTACCTCCAAAATAATATCACTCTCCCCTTACTGGGCAAAAGTTCCAGGCCTGGCTTTTCCAAGCCAACAGCACTTTCCTAGTAAATCCTGCTAAGTATCAGTCATCTCCTCATTTCTTCTTTCCTACGTCTTTGGAGGCTTCTCAATCAATTTCAGGCAAGATAATAAGCTGTGACAAATACTGTGAAAAGTGGGAGAGACCCAAGTTCATGTTTCCACTGAAGTAAAGGCTATAGATGGTAAAGCTCACCCAATTATCAGTTCCAATTGCCCTGCTATGTATCCAGTCACACAAGACTAATTCCAAAGCAGGCACCTCTTTCACAGCTGGTAGGGGAGATTGGAGCAGGCAGTGACAGTTTTGACAGCATGTAGAGGAAATGAGCATTGGAAGAAGATTAAAGGAACAAAGATTAAAGTGGGATGTGAGGAGAGAATGAAATGCAGTGTTGAAGATAAATGGGATAATTGCAATATGGGGTGTAGGTATGGAGGATCCATTAAAAAAAAAAAAGGAATAACTTTGTTTCCCCTTCTTTTTGTCTCTATTTTCATGTTGTACTATGACGGTTGTACATAATCACCAGTCCCTCTTGTGTAATAAACTCAGACACAACTTTTGTGAGTAATCTTATGACTTCACCGAATCACAGAAATGTTGTTTGGAAGTGATGTCTTGAAGTCATCTGTCCAACCCCCTGTTCAAAACACTCCTGCCATCAGTACCAGGTCACATCAGCCTCTTCCTCTGAGTCTCCAAGGACAGAGACTCCCTCACCTCCCTGGGTAACCTGCCCCAGTGCTGGTTCTAACCTAACAGAATATTCCCAACAGAAAAGCTCCTCCTGATGCTTAACCTGATCCTCCTGTGCCCAAGTAAGTAGCCATGGCTCCATGTTGTACAGCAGGCCACTACTGAAAAAAAAAGTTTTTTGTTATTGTCCTTTGTAACTGCCTTTAAAGCAGTTGTAGACTGCAATTACATTGCATTTCATTTCCACACTGGACTACATACATTAAGCTTCCTTAAGCTGTCTTCACCGTTCTTGTGCTCAGGCCCCAGCCATTTTGCTTGCACTCTCCTGGGCCACCATCAGTTCCTTTAAACTGATGATCACAGTCACTATGACATGCCTTATTTATGATGAGTGTGCACTGTTGTCTCATACCCACCCTGCAGTCCATGGAGATCCACGCCTCCTTTTCAGCAGGTTTGTGACCCAGCCACTCACTCCTTGGCCTGTGTAAGTGCTTTGGGTGAACCCATCCAGGTGCTCAAGCCTACATGCCTCCTGTCTTAGCTTCATGGGGCTCCTGCTGGCCCAGTTTTCCACCATTTGGCATGTAGGTCATCAGCAGCATTTTTGCACATGTGCAAATCACCCTGATTACTGATGGACACCCTGAGCAATATGGGCTCTGGTATCAATTTCTCAAGATAACATGACATGCTTACTACTGGCTACCAGCCAGTTGCTGAGCTGTCTGTCTCCACCTTCAATTCCAGTAATTTGTTGAGTTTTAATTGGTTCTTGGTTTTCAAATGTGGGCAAGCATATCAAAAGCCCTTACTAAAGGGATGTTTTGTCCACTCTTCTCTCCTTGTCTGCACAGCCAGTCATTTCAATATAGAAGGAAGTAAAGTCCATCAAGCAATATCTGCCCTTGGTAAATCCATGTGTTGAGCAGTCCCATCCTTCACATAATGAAATAGATTCAAAGATGATGCACTTCTACCTTTCCAGTAAGGTGAGGCTGTCCAGCCTGTAGTGCTTACTTTGGTCCTCCTCCTCCTTGCCTTTTTGGCATGTTATATTTTTAACTTTAGCCCTTCCTCAGGAAGGTCTAGGACCTTCCTTATCCATCATGACTGTCCAGAGATGATAGATAACAGCCAGACAACAGACTAGTTACCATCCTTTGGGTCAATCTGATCTGATCTGATAAGGGCAGTTCTGATATTCCCTATTTGCTCCTCTAGGCTCACCTATGCTCAGCCATTTTAATCACAATGTGACACAATTTAAAATAAAAAATATTTGCTCTGGAAAATATACCAGTTTTTGTTCCATGTTGTTCCATAAGCTAGCAGAAGTACAAGCCACTTACATCACAATACCAGAAATTTCTCCCATAGGATGGAAAGAACTGCATCAGTATACATATAACAATGAGTTTTGTTTATTTGTTTGTTTAGGAAAATATATATATTTTTGCTAGGTATTTTTTTGTGCAAAGGCCAAATTATACTTTCACGCCAACGTGACTTGCCTACAAGTAGATAAACTTTTACCAGACTAAACTACATTAGTGTATATACAGTGTATACACTGATGTATAAAAAAATTTTGCTGACATAGCTTTACTGTTACATTTCTGTTACAAGTCCAACCCTGAAAGTGTTTTTGGCTTTTCTCCTGAAATCAGAAGGAAGGGAACCAATCAGAAAAACATGGAGTTATGATGCATTATAAATGCACATATTTCAATTGGGAATTAATAGAGATAACTTTCAGCCATTATGAGCAAAGACAGTTTAAATTTTGGTAACTTTCTAGTTCATTACCAGTTGCCTGAGTTTTGCATTTCAAGCTACCCCACTCACCCTCTGTTTAAGAAATAGGCATCTTATTCTTAAATCTTAAAATCATTTAGATGTGTCTGTCTGTGTTTCATCTTACTACTGCAAATTCTTCCACACCCTCCAAAAGCAACTGCAGAAACCATTACACCTTGCTGAATATATATATAACTTTTAATAAATGGAAAAAAAAGGAAATGAGTCACAATTTTTCTCACTCTAGGATAAATTTAAAATAGTTTCTGATTGTCCTTTAAGATTTAAGAATAAGATGTCTATTTCTTAAGAGCTTGAGTCCTATTCTGGAAAGTAGCTTAGTCATTTAAGAAATTTCAATGCTGTTATTCTGCAGACCCCCAAAATTTTTTAGCACCAGTCCCTCTTTCAGGCACTTAACTCATCAGTCTGTGTTTGACACTTGCTTTTCCTGAGTAAATCACATTTAAAAAATTTATTGGAATGCCAGATTTCAAGAATGAAAATAAAAAGATATGAGGACATGTATTCAAGTATTATAAATTCTTTGCAGAGAAATCTTTAGTATTTGTAAAAAGTGCAGAATACAGTGAATATTAATATAAGTAAGATAATGTAAAAATCTTATTTCTCTCTTGCCATTTCCATAGGTCAATAGAAAACCTGAACATATCCCAGCTAGAAAGAGTGAAAGAACAATGACCAAAATTAATTGTTCTCTTGCAAATCTTCTGAAATAAAATTCATAAGTGTTACATTTCTCTGATTAGCTGCCTTCTCTGAGCCTGCACCTACAAAAGCTATTTCTCTCTGACCAGAGTTTCAAGGGAACAATCAGATTAATTATTCTGGACACCATACTTTCACCTTTCCAGACCATCTTTCCCTCCCCAGCAGCTAATTTCTTCCTTGTTTCTGCCACTTAAATGGTTCCTCTGATCAATCTTTTGTTCAGTTTTGTGAAATGATACATCTTAACATAATAAATGCCAAGTTAGAGCCAATCAAGCCACTAGTTACATCAACAGACCATATGGATGGCAACCTCCAATGCAATAAAGATGCTAGAAGATCATCTTTCAACTTGCACCTCACAAAATCAGATCAGCTTCTGTGACCAAAACCACTTATTTATTACAGGCTTACTCAGGTTTCATTTAAAACGGTCTTCATAATAAGCAAGTGTCGTGCATATATTTAAATGAGCAGACCTTAATGGGGTCTACTGGTTTGTGTCATTTATATACCTACTTTGTAACTGTATAGGCAATAATGAGTTTTTACATTTCCACAGTGTTTTTCATCCACTTCATCCAACAGCACAACATGGTAGCACAACCTCTAGTTACAGAAGTGGAAGTTGCACTGTAGGCATCAGCCACTATACAGTACTAAGGCAGAAGTTCAGTTATAATTAAATACCTGACTTTTATTCCAGTCAACTATAATCTTTATTTTTACATTTACTTTTAAAATGTATGTGTATGACCAGTTGTTTTTTATGCAAGTGTGCTAAACCAGTGCCAGAACATTTTGTTCCGACGTACAAAATATTTACACTTCCCTATGGCTTTAATGGGACCTGCCAGGTTTATCTAGAAAAAAAAAAAAAAAAACATGATGCATTTTTGACAATATATCCAATATGCAGTCAAGGTGGATTGTTTTTTTTCTTGACTGCCTATCTTATTTCACCACAGAATCCTCAAAAGTACTAACTTTGCTGAAGACACAATAGCAGCAGAACATTCTACATTTGAGAGTTGTAACTGAAAATGATTTAGAAAAATACATTTCTTTTTCATTTTCCTGGAACTTGCCTGAGCCTCCTCACAGGAGAGTGGAACCTCCCCAGTGAGTTGAGGCTTGAATATGAGAGCTGCTGCTGCAGCCGTAGCCACCCATTAGCCTCGTATTAGCGTCTCTGAGTTCTCTGGGTGAATCATACCTAAATGCACAGAGATCCGTAAAGCAAAATGCAGCATTTTACTCCAGAAAAATTGCCATTTTAAGTTAGTTAGGATTCTTAACCTTTTACATCTCTTTTAAAACATGGCCATGCTTTCAAGAAATACTCAGAAAAATAAAGAGAATACAGTATTCCAAAACATACCAATTTTGTTTGCTTTTGTATCTTTCTTTACAAAAATTTTGACAATATTTTTAAGTCTCTATTCAGCTTATGATGGCAGCATTCATAGTCCACTAACTGCTGTATCTCTTATTCCTTCAGAGTGGTGCTGCAATTCTTAAGGGAGATGTCTCCCTTAAGATCATGAGAAGAAAAGTAATTTTGACATACAGAAATAATTGGAGACAAGTTATTTTCTCTCTTCATTTCCTGTGATAATAATGACATGTCATCCTTATAAACCACTATATTTTTTCTATGGTTGAATATAAGGAATGTATGTTATCTAAGTGCAGAAGAAATGGTTCAAAACTGAGACAAAAATATAACTTTAAAGGTCAATGTATTAAAGAAATAACAAGTATAATGAGATCAGAAAGGGATTCATGAAGCAATTTAATCAGGAAGCAATTAATAACTACCCATTCCATGTCAAAGATGATCCTGCTATAGTTATTTTATGTGGTGACAATATGGTAAATAAAATGGGATAAGCTCACTTGTAGTGAGTGTACAAGAAATGAACGAATCCTAAAAGATCAAAGTCAGAGGGTGCTAAATTTTGTTTACTGATATTTACCACTGACTACAGCACCATTTTTAATCCTGTCATGATTCAGCACAGTAGCGTTTTAGACACAATGCCATATTTTACATATAGACATGAAGTTTCACTAAATCCTTTAAAGTCCAATAAGCTTGAGATTCAGATACAGTGGACAGTCAGTAAACTCACTGTTCATATCAATCTTTTTATCATGTCTGACTCATGAAGGAAAAACACATTTCTGCTGCTAGAAATGGAAAAGGAATTCAATAGATCATCGTTATATAAAACAATTGAAAACATGAATAATTGAAGAGAAAAAAAGTGCTTTAGAAAGTAGAGGTCTGATTAAATATAAAAGATGTTGTTAGATGCAGAACTATAAATCATAGCAAAAGAAAATAGTACAGGAACATATCAGTACAAGTCTCATAAGCCAATTGTAGATTACATTTACATTAATCATGAACTTATTTACAACTGCAAGCAACAGGACAGTTATGGTAAAAGCAATGCCTCAATTTCAACATACATTGTGAAATCCTATTGAAGAGAAAAAAATCAACAATTAATAGCTTTTGTTGAATGCCTTTTCAAATTATGGAAAGATTTCATTATTTAATTCTACTAAAATTACCATTGTCATGGTAATAAAAGGAAATAATCTAAAGTTATATCTATACCTATCACTTATTAGGTACATAGCTTTTCCAGTTTATAGAAAGATTTGCCTTCAGACAGTACCTGTGGACTCATGTTTTGGATACAGTTTGTTAATGAGGACATAACACTTCCATTTTGAAAGAAAAAAAAATATTTTAGTAGCTGTCCAACACATTATCCTCGATAATTAAACATAATGAAAATGCTCATTTTTTGTGATATATATGACATTTTACTATTCTATATTCAGAAGACTTTTTTGCTTGAAATAAAATCCTTCTCTGTGTTGTCACATTTAATTCAAAACTCTAATTTTCTTAAAACAGGAGGGGTGTAAATAAATAAAAAAAATCCTTAGTATAATTTCAAAGGGTGGCATCCAGGTGGGTTTTAAGATCTCCAGAGAAGGAGACTCCACAGCCTCTCTGGGAATTTGAAAAAAGAAAACAAACAAACAAACAAAAAAACAACAAAAAAAGAAAAAATAGTGTCAACTTCAGTTATGGGAGATTTAAAAGTAAGTCCAAATGCAAAAGTACAATATAAATCCATTTAAAACTCTTATTATAATACAGACTGCAGCATGGCTTTTGGAGCACGCACCCAAGCAGAGGCAGCAGTTCCCTGTGAGCACAAAAGTCTCCTGCAGAGAATATGTGTGCTGAAAGAATGTGTCTCTGGACACATCAAAATCTCTATCTCAAGAGCGCATTTTTTTGCCGTAGAATTTGTTCTGTGTATTAACGCACCGACTTCAGTCCTGTAAACTACGTTTATCTCAAGCCAGCCACTCAAAGAGGGTTACCCTAACACACAAAGCTATTCCTCTTTTCTTATCAAGGTAATTTAAAATCTGAGGAACAGTGTGTTTAAATACTTCATGTGCTCAGTACTTCCAGGCACACAGGCACATGTAGACAGCTAAAGCCTTGGCTTCCCCTCCACAAGCCTGATGCAGAGCTCTGCTCAGGAGCTGACTGAGATGAAAGCCATTTCACACGCACTAAGATCACAATTTCATGTAACCTCCTACCTGGAGAAAAAGTAAAGGCTCAGTCTCTCTCAGAAGCAAACTAAAAATCACAAGCTTGATTCTCCCTAGCACTATATAATTACTCACTGTAAAAGGGGACAGATCTTAAAAACATTCCCTTGCCTGTCTTGATTTGCAGCTGGCGTAGCAAACAACAGCAACAGAGTTATTACTTTCCCAGTTGGATAGCTCAGGCACAAGAGAGGAAGGATTTAGCACAGCCAGTGCTCTTCCCACTTCCTCCTTGTACCGATATGGGCAGATTAAAGGAAACAGACTCCCAGAGATGGGCACTGGGGAGTTTCTTAATTTTGTAGTCATAGGGGATAGCACAACTCCAGTTCGAACTTTGTTCCTGAATAATACTGCAGCTACATGTCGTCCATTTTTCTGGAAAAATCACAGAGTAAAAGTCTAGTCCATTTTGATAAAATGTCTGAATAATAAAAGTACTTCAACTTATTTTCCACCTTATCACCCAACACATTGATCTGCTCCCTTCAAGCAGGGGAACACGGGTGAGATCTGTGCTATTTTGTTAATGATACCTTCATATGAAACATAATGAATTCAGTTTGCAGTGATTTAGGAACACTTCATTCCTATGAGATTTGCACAACATTAAACTCACTTAATTTCACTGAGTTCCGTAAAAGGAAAATGTTCACATTAAAAGCAAAGTTCATTCAACCACAGTGAGTTTCACTCAGGTCTCAGTGAAAAATCATTAAATTATACTAGCTTAACAAACATCCTGATAATAAAAGTTAAAAAGGTGTTTAAATAAACTGCAATTCAGATGAACTTTGCATGATTTTAGGTTTTACCAATCTCTTGAATAAATTGCCATAAGATTCAAAAACAACATTCCAAAGCTAAATAGCTGAAAAGTAATTAGGTGGAGTGGTCTTCATAAAAAAAGATACCGTACTTGAATTTTTATTTATAAAAGTAGTATTTTTTCCTACACAGAAAGAAGTTTCCCTTCCAACCTCATCTAATTAACTATAAAAATGGCTTGCATATACTAAGTTTTCAATGTTGCATTAAACTGTGCTTCAATACTAAGGCTAACCTGTACACACCAGCTAACATAATGCTGCATCATTCCCTAAAATCAGAAGTCTCATTCCCAAAAATAATCAGATGTGAACTTTCTATGAGGCAGAAGTTTAAAAAGAATTAACCCTTCCTCTTGTTCCTCTCATTGCCCTCAACATCACAGCATGAGCCTCTAGGCCCCATCTGATTCATGCACTGTTCCTTCTTGACTCTCTGTCAAATCGTTGCTGTTGCCACCTGACATGCATGTGTAAAGGTTTATAGAAAAGCAATAGCGCCAGGTTCCTCAGTGCCAGTAAATGCTGCAATTCACTTACTTCCTATTAAAATCCCACTGGAAGGGATTTGTAATTCTCAATACTTGGGTTGACCAACCCTTTGTCTTCTGTCTTAGCCTGATCAATACCCACTAAAGCATGGGAGAAATGATGCAGGAAAAGAGGGTTTGGATGTTTTTGCTTTTGTTTTTTTTCATAGAGCTCAGAGAGCTTTGCATTCGCTTAGTTGGAATTAATTCCTCCCCAACATTCCTCACAGAATATGGATGCCGTTTTTATAAAAAGGGATGGTTTTAGGGAAGTTGTGGAGAATCTCTCTCATGAATTCAAGCACTAGCATATTCAACTTCTGATGGAAATATTTTATGTCCCTTTTTCATTTTTTCATAAAATACATAAAACCTTTTATAGCAATATTTCATCTAATTCTAATTGCAAAGATTGAGGCTTTGGACAAAGCATAATATGTTCAGAACTAGGTATTATAGCTCTATCTTAAATGATATCTAAAGCTTGCTACTTGTGTTAACTATTTTCATAATTTCTAATGCGCATTTGGATTACTCAAAGACCTCACATCCAAAATTTTTCCATTATTTACATTTTCTTAAAGAGATTTTAAAAAATAACAAAAACAATTCGTATTGTACTGCTAACCTTGAAATAACTGTGTTTTAAGTAGATATTTTTCTCTGAACATGTCCTTTTCCTTAAAACACTCCTATAAGCTTTAACAGTTTCCTCCAACCCTTTCAAGCAAGGCAGAGAGCAGAAGAAAGAATGCTTTGATAATAAGCTATAAAGCAGTCTCTTTGCAAGAAGCTCTCAACAGGAATTTTGCTTGCTTGATTGTAGGTAGCCAGAAAGAAAGTGGATGGAAGGCTCACTCTAACAGACTTCAGTTAATTGCTCTCAAAACCTCTTAAAATATTTCTGAACTCTTTTTGTTTTGTTTTTTTTAGTAAAATAATATATCCATCCACTGTTGTTAGAATGAATAACAGAGGTCATTTCCTTCTTGGAAACAGCACTAAAAATAAAATGACATTCTCCCATATAATATTTTTCAATAATTGGAGAGCTTAATTAACAAGTACCTAATCCTAATTTTGTCAGACACAGACTAAAATTTAAAAATATAATGCATTGAACCTAGCTACAGTGTGGAAATCTCCAGCATCACAGAAACCACATATTTTTAATTAGAAAGTTAGGAATCAGTATCATTCATTTTTTTTTTCAATAAATGATTTTTAGGCAAATAATCATAGATGTAAATTATTTTAACAAATTATATTTCCAGTAAAAAGTTTCTTAATTACTTGCTTTTGGTGAATCAA
>JAUBNY010000700.1:9862190-9877325 GCA_032275445.1 Crypturellus soui
TGTAAATTATTTTAACAAATTATATTTCCAGTAAAAAGTTTCTTAATTACTTGCTTTTGGTGAATCAAAAATATTAATAGTTTGAATAGTAAAATGTAATTTGGCATGTCAGTGGATTACTTATTATTTAAATGAAGGATAGAGGGGAAAATAGCATTCATTACTGTGTGTAAGTGAGTGTGAATATTGCCAATTTAATTTCCCATCTGTAACGCTTAAAATTGAAGGCCTTTATTGAGGATATTAACTTGAGATATAAAAAAAGTTTTAAAATGTTATTTATCAAAATTGTCATTTGTTACTTGTGCCTCTCATACTTGCAGAAAATATCCCTGTGATATTAATGATTTCATTTTCTGGGATTAGCTTATTTTGATTTGATAGTCCTCCAGCTAGAGCAACTAAGAAGAAGTTGGATTGCTCAGCCCCATTTCTGAGCTACCAGTGAACCTTATTTGAATTGCAATATTTGCCCATAGCCTTTATAATATATCAATTTTAGTTATGCATTGACAAGAAGAAATTCATTGGCTGAAAATCCGCTCACATTTGTCAAGTGAATCACTTTCATAAGGGGTACTGCCCTCCAGAGACAAATGTGAAAGATTTCAGTATTAGGCAACTCTTTACATAGTAAAATGCATTTTTTTTCCAAGTTTCATGTTTTAGAAAATGGTGGAATGCTTTGATACTATTTCATCATTTCAGCTAGCGTCCAGAAATTTGTCTTTAATCTTCTCTTTCCTCTCATCAGAGTTTTGAAGTTGAAAGAGAGAAATAAAGAGTAAATCTTGAAAAACTCATTTAAAAAAAAAATAGAAACTGATTTTCTGCTTAATATTTAGAGTTCAAAAGCCTACAGAGATGCTAGCTAGATTGTGGCTGTCCAAGGTGGCAATGCCCAAGGATGAAAAACCCGATGGTCTGTTTCTCAGGTCAGCATTCACCAAAAGCATGGGCATGTTCCCGCTGCTCTGCCTTGCAGACAGAGCTTTACAGAGACCTGAATACCACTGCCAGGAATTACTGCCACTTTTAGAGCAGCATGACTACCTGCTGCTCCCATCAGCCTGGCCTGGCGCAATCAGGGTGCATTAAACACGTCATTGAAAAGGGATAAAGATGGGGTTAGATATGCAGGAAGCTACCAGTGCCTAGCAGCTGTCATTTGAAGTGTGTCAGGATTAATGCGGAACACCTCACGATACTATCTTTGTGTTTTTGCCATGTTTGAGGAGTTGTGGGTCTGTATTTTTTTAAAGTGAATCCTTCAAAGAAAGAAACATTCATGTATTCAGTATCAGAAAGGAGCTCATGAACAATACAGCAGATTCCTGTACACATAAAAAGCTGGTCCTGAATACATTCCCCCAGATCTATGTAATCTACAGTCTTGTAGGAATTATTGAATATTGCAATATTCCGCAAGCAAGAAAACAGCTCAGACTTCAGGGAACCAGGACTTAGAGTGCCACTGATCATTTAAGCAATGAAATAAGCTAGTTTTAATCTTATTCATGACAGATAGCTGATATTCATTTAATGCTGAAGTGAAGCCACCAACTATGGTTCAATACTTTTTGATTTCTCTGACTGAGAAATAGTCCTGGGTGAGAAATAATAATCCACTTACTGCTTTAATTACTGAAATAATTGCTGACAGTAAATACAGTCATAAATACAAAAAAAAAAGAAAAGAAAAAAAGCTGAGGGCTGCTTCAGCTGCAATTGGCAAGAAAAGATAAACACACTGCATCCCTCCCATTGCAAGTGAAGTTCATGTTCTTAGTTAGTCTGACATTACTCTGCTGGTAACGACAACGCCTTGTTTTCTTTTCTCCACATTACCTTTTCTACAGCTTGTTGCCTTTTTAATAGATTAGCAGTAGTGACAAGCCATCTTAGCTGTCAAGTGTATCATATAATGGACATGTTTTAGTAGCTGTGTAGCTAAACAGCATGATAACAAGGCTTGATCTTTCCTACAGGAAATACTGCGCCTAAGAGAAATGGTGATAGTTTAAACAATTTTAACTGCATCATTTATTTATTCTCATATTTATTCTTCTGTACTACTCTTTGGACATTTTATTGGCCTTGACACTGGGTGGAAAACTGGTAGTATAACTTGTCCACATGATTTCTCAGCCTGTCTGACTGTACCTCTTGGCAAAGCAATTACCCCAGTTAATCTTGGCTAATAAATTCAACTCCTTCTGTGTGATACAGGGTGAAAAAAATTCTCCAGATGCCTTTAGATTTTTTGGCAGAGTGTAAGGGATTGATTCTAACCTCTCTATTTACATACATATGTATATTTAATTTATTCTAATTTATAGTTAAGCAAACCAGGTAACACTTGGGGACTGAATCCCAGGTGTTAAAAGCTGCTAGTCCTACCTTCTGGAGCCACACCAATGGTCAGCAAAGACTTCCTATTAACTACCAGGAATATGATGACTTCTTTTTTGTCCATAATTCCATCAGAGTTACTGAGAAAATGTTCCAGAGGCTGTACAAATTTTGTTTGATGAATATCTTGCCAGTATGAGACTGGGAATAAAAAAAAAAGAGTTGTACTGTCCATTTCAGTGCAGCTTTCCAATTTCCAAAGCTGAATTTGAATTAAAAGATTCTACACTTGAATCTCTCTGGGGCACTTAGCTGTCTGAAGAACATATCCAAGTAAACAGGCAGAAACCTTAACTGTCCTTAGAAAATTACAACTTCCACAATTGTATTTCAATTATCTTTGAAATATATGTTCTCTGACCTTACTATATTGATTATGTGAGCTACTCCCACACAATTCTCATACAATATCTCAGAGAGGTTAGTGTTAGGTGTTCATTTTTTCCAAATTTTTTATTGCAAGTCTAGAAAGTCTATTATTTCTCTTTATTTTGCCTTTGCTAGATTGCTCTCATTCTTGCTCCCTTGCTCCTATTTTGACAGTTCTTTTACAAATTCAGGGTGTTTCAAAGATAGACAAAATAAACCAATATTGGAATTAGTGTCCTTAAGTCTAAAGAAAACTATATCTACCAACTCCTAGCAGCTCCTTACCTTTCCTGGAAAAATCAGATTTCACATTCATCAGCATGCATTGTGTAAGTACAATCCAAGAGAATCAAAGGAATAATGGAGATTTAGCTTGCTATATAGTTGAAATGCCACTTACATTTGCACTAGAACCCAGGACATTTGGGTTGTATTCAAGGCTGTAACAGAAATCCCCAAAATAACCATCACGATTTTACTACTCAGTAAGCTATTTGGCAAGAAGAAAAACTTAGAAAGGTGAAGTAATAAGAGCCACAAAAAAAGCTTCTAACATGAATTTAGTACCAACCAGAATTGTTAGGAATTATCAAACTCCAGAGTGTATTAATCTGCAAAGATGTAGCTATTTTTCCTGTTGGTATCTTCTACTTAATTTTATACAATCCCCCCAAAATATGACAGCGTATAGCTATCTTCTGATTCATGCAGCAAATAGTCATTTCAGATTTCAGATGACTATTCTGAAGTCATTTGAAATACAAGTATTTTAATGAATAGCTTACCTATTTTTAAAATATCAGGGAAGTCAGCACTGCTTAGTTTATGATTACCCAGGATCTTAAAGGCATTTCCTACATTTATTTCTTTTTTGAGGTAATTCCTTCCATTACTAGAATAAAAAAAATATATAATTCTAGAAGGTTTTAATACTTGTTGTTATTTTCTTTAGGCTATCATGTCATTTATATTTAACAGAGAAACTCTTAAAATCATAGTATTCTTTTTCTCTCTTTTGAATTAAGGGTAAATTTACAGAGCAGTCTCCAGAGGAAACCCCAGACTGTTGATGACTTTACATTAATCTCCCACACAGCTTCAAGTATGTCTGTGTAGGCCATATCCTGACCCAATTTAATTAAACTGTATTTTGCCACTGGCTCTATGTGTAGAAGGATCACGTTTTGAAAATATATTCTACTTAAAGTTTTAGCATCAAACATAAAGACGAAAAAAACATAGTTATATTCCAAGTTTATAACAATTAATCTGTGAATCAAAAAGCACAATTGCACATTTGCATTTGTTGAAGAGGAGTAATTGCTGCTGATTCACTGATACACGGTAAATGAGGCATTTCAAAGAATCATTTAGGGCTAAGGATTTTTTCATACATTTTACTTTTTCAATTAGAGTATCAGATTAGGTCTTTGTCTGAGAAAAATTATTAGAGTAATGCAAAGATTTACTGTTGATTATTGAAGTCTCTCACTATAGTTCTCTCCGTATGTAAGAAAAAACAAACAAACAAACCAAAAACCCACTATTCACACCTACACTTAAGAGTTACCCAATAAAAAGCTAACAATTCTTTTTCCAGGATTGCATAAAACTTTCTATAATTTCACTGTCATAAAATGTCTTAGAGAAAGCACTGTGCTGAATATAATGCAAGTTATTTGATATATTCTGCTACTCAGTGTTGCCTGTCAATCATATATGTGCCCAGAGTGATAATTCTGAAATACATTAAGTTCAGGTCTTCCACCAAAGGTGAGATAAAGTGATGATGAGACATAGTAACAAAAATGATAAGGTGCTTGAAGAAAAAAATAACTTACACTTTGACAGACCAAGAAAGGCAAAATGTTTGTGACTAATAGCTCTTTTGTAGAGTAATAGAAGTTATAATAAATACCGGCAAGTATCAGAGAAATGCAAGCACCTGAAAGAGAAAGGACATATGAACTAAGGCAGAGTATTAGATGGAAAATAGGGAGGACAATGCGTCATAAAGGTTACAATAAAAAAATCCCCTCAAACTTTTCAGAAAAAGTTTATGACATCATAAAACTTCTTTTGTCTGAATATAGACAACATACACAATGCCAATACACCCTACAGAAAGTACTCTGAAAATGTTAGGAAGACAAAACTGAGATGCCAACAGGTGTTCTTCTGCCTTGATTCCTTATTTTTATGATTTAGAGATAAAGCTTTTACAGTCTTAGAGGTACATAACTGATGATACACACGCATTTATATAATACGCTGATGTTGATAAATGTCATACAGCCTTTTAAATACCTCCAGGATGCTCATCCATGCTCACACATCTCCATTTCTTGGATTTTTTTGTACTGATTTATTTTTATAGTGAAAGCTACAGAAGTCTATGCACTAATGATAATGATAATGCAAGTAATTAGCCTATTATTTTATTGTATATATGTATGTAAGTAGAAGTGGGTATCTCCATTTCTGCTTGTTCAACGACATTCAGATCACACACAAATATCAATATTATTTTATTACTCTACATTTATTTTCTGTCCCTTCAGGTTGGGGTTATAAAGACATGTCAAACATATTAGATCTGATAAGGCCATAGATTGTTGTAGTGAAGCCTTTTTATGGCAAACTATAATAGGGAGAGATAATAGAATGAGACTTTTACATAGATTTTACTTTTGCTCAGAAACTTATTTTGTTGAAACTAAAAATAATGAACCAGATCTTTCTTCAGCATGTGGAGTGGATCAACTGGTAAGGCCCACACTTCTGCTTTTCTACTCAAAAGTCCAAGCTACAAGCTCATAAAATCGGTTTAATTTGGGGAAAGGGGTAAACTCACAATTACAGCCTTTCAGTTTTTGTCTGTTCTACTTTCTTTTCTTTGCTTAAAAAAAATATATATTTTTGAAAGAAAACTGTGAAGCAATTTCTTACCATTCTCATTTCATAGATGTTATTTCCTTCAAAGAACACCATGTTTAAGGAAAGCAAAATATTTGGTGCATTTAATTGCCAAGAGAATCTGATCTGTTTACTTTTTGGAGGGTTATTGTCTACCTTTCACCTAAAGTGAAAAGAAAAACTGTAATTAGACTGATTAAAAGAATCAGAAGAAAGTCTGGAGGCTTAGACCAGAATAAAGTCTGTTAAAAAGTTAATGTTTTTAACAGTCTGTTCTTACAATGTACCTCTAATGAAAAACATGTATGTGAAAATCATTTTCCACGCTTGATCATTTCAAAATGTCATCTTGATTACAACTGTGAAGAAACCAACTTTCTCCTATTTCCAGAACAGCACAGTTATTCCAGTCTGGCATATCACTGTCTGTGTGTGATTTTTATTTTTTCTTTTAAAAATTTCTTTATAGGAACCTTAGTATCAATGAATTCAAAACTTACATTTTGTTTTTGAGTTTTCTATTTCATAAGGGACTGTATCTCTCAAATCAAATAATTATTCTGAAGCCAAGAGACAAAAAAGTCTTATCTGTAAGAATAAAAAATACCTTCTTCTCTAAATAAAAAGTATCTGAAACTGGTGTAACTTGCTGAAATCTCATTTTGACAAAACTGTTGCATTATAAAATGTTCATTCTATGCCAACAGTATTGCTGCACAAGGCTGAAAGGTTTTATTAGTACTATCTAAAATATTCTGCCTACATTTGAAAGTGATATTGTACAGTACTTAAACATCATCATTTAGAGTCCCTAAGAGTTCGATAATAACTTGAGATATTACTGGAGATATGTACTTACCCAATCTACTAACATGCATAACAGGAAAATATGAGAAAAAAATAAAAAGGACAATATTGTTTGATACTACAGTTACAGAGGACTATATTACTTGCTTCTTTCTTGGTATGTGTAATGTCAGCAGTACTTAACATTTACACTCAAGCTGTCCAAAAAGCATGGCTGGTTATTTTTGTGTAACTTAGCAAATAAACAAAAGTAAACATTATAGACAAACTCTGTTAAGGCAAATACACGGACAACTAAATAATTATAGTTTTCTATTTTATGTATATTTTGCATTAAGAGTTTTGACATTATAAGGAACTGTATTGCATGAGCAATAGGAGATACTTCAACTTATAAAACAAATGAAGGTTTAACTGTTTGTATGCTTAGGCACAAATATAAATTTTTGAGTAAAGTTATTGCTACTATCAGAGGAAAATTCTGCAGAGACAAGTTGTAGCAAAACATATTACAAACAGAATACAAGCTCATACGAGCTTTTACATGAGAATGGCCATACCTAGTCAGATCAAGGATCTTTATAGTCAAACACCTTGTTTGTTAGTCAGCAGTATCCATAAGCAGTTGCCAGATAAAGAGTAAGAACCGGGCAAGCATAATATGATAACAGGTTACTAAGTTACACCTTTCCAGGGAGCCTTCTAACCTCCAGCAATAGAAGGTGGTTCTCTCCAGATGTCCTTAACCAGTTGTATTTTAAGTGTAGTCTATGTATCTGGCTATAAAGGAGTCAAAAAAGGGAATAGGATAAGGCTATTGATGCTGTTTGTGTTTGCATGTGTATGTGTATACATGTTGCTAACATGCTTGTGTGCACACGCCCAACGAGAACATCTGTTCAGTCTCATTAATGGTTGGTACCAGGGGGCAAATTCAGCATCCCCAATAGTAATCCCTTGCATTAAGATAGTTTTATTATATCTTTTAAATTCTAGAAAAAAAAATAAAGAGACCACAAACCCCAGGTAAGGTAAACTATCCTTTCTAGTCTTGATAAATATTTATGTAAATTTTTTTCATTGGATGTATCTAAGAAAGAGTTAGGAAATCTCTTTATAAATGTAATCTAGTGCTTTTTGAAATTTTCCAATCGCCTTATCTGTATCTTGCTTGCTTTAATTTAAAGACATTACTTCTTGTTTAATTTAGCACTGACATGAAGAGCAAATCATTGTTATCACTTTTCAGCATCTTGCTATCTTTTAACATAATTGATGACTCCCATTCTCCCTTTTTTTTCCCTTTGTGTTAAAACATTTCAATTTACTCATAAATCGTGTTTTCTAGACCTCTTCTCAATCCTGTTTTTCCCTGGATTTTGTCTGGTTCTTTATTTTCTGAAAGTAGACCCTAATAGACATAAGGCAGCAGAGGAAGAAGGCTTCAAAATCATGTGCAGCCTATTAAAAATGACAAAAATTCTGTTTCTCCCTTTAACAAAGGCTTTGGGATGGGATGATTTATCCTAATCTGGACAGAGAGTGACTCAGCACTCCAGAGAAGAGCACCAGGATAAGTGTAACACCAAAAAGATAAGGGCTCAGGCAGCTGTTGAACTCGGTGCTGAGCAGCACTTTCAGGAGAGGTAACTGAAAATGAAGATCATCTTAGAAAAAAACAGTTGTCAGTCATTGTATTGAGGCAAGAAAGACAAGGACTCTGCTGACAACACCTTGATTTGCTAATCCAGCTCCTTTGCCTGAGCGCCACCTGCACCAGTTATTTAGTGAAGGAACTCATGAGAAAAAAACATGGCATGCAATGAACATTGACAGAGATTGCACACAGCACTGGAGGGAGATTGGGTCATGGTCAAGATGAATACGCTTCTGCTTTGATTTTGTCTCCTAGCGATGCAGTGGCTGCTCAGATGATGGGAGCCCTGGCGTGCACAGGCACATGCGGCAGCTTTGGGCTGCCGGGCTCTGCGCTTTCCTCTGCTGCTCACTGCTTCCTCCCGGCCAAAGCAGCTGGGGTGCGACTGTCCTGTAGGCTCGATTCTCCCACAGCTGCTGGCTGGATCTTTCTCTTGAAGTAATTCCCATGTTTCCCCTAGCTTTATGTGTCTGAGATATTCAAGTAGGTTTCTTGTTTGCATTTATAAGCTGTTGCTGTAGGGATGATTGAAATGCAAATCAGAAAGAGCCCAAGATATCTTCAATTGTGACGCTAATCTAAATAGATGATTCCCAACATGGAAAAATCTTTTTAAGAGAAGCACTATATATTCTACTAATTAGATTAGTTTTCTGATTTCTTTTATCAGCACTAAATTGACATAAATATGACATAATGAAAGAGTTATTTCAAATTAAGTGCTTATTTTATTAAGCATTTCTTTTTTTACACTGTATTTTCAACAGTAAACCAAACACTGTATATGGTCTTGAATTTGAGTTTGCTCACAGAAATATTTTACCAGATTAACTATTTTTCTATTTAACTAAATGCTCTGAAACAGTTAATTCCTAAAAGATATTTATCTTTAAAAAACCATATCTCCTCCACTCATGGTACAGAAACTAAAGCCTATCTCAATAAATTTCCTGCCTTCCAATACCTCATTCTTCAACCACAGGCAATTAGAAAGCAGTCTTTTACTTTCTGTAGCTTTCTGTAGCTTTACTTTCCGAGCTACAGACCTTGGCATCCATAATCAACTAAGTAGACGAGCGAGCAATGTATGAATGACCTTAGCATCATTTTAAAAAAACACATTAGAGTAGGAAGAATCATTAGGAGACATGATTTAAAGAGTTCACTCAGCAAATGACCAAACCTTTGCTGTACACCTACAATAAAACCAGCAGTGAAACAAAAGGCTGTCTCATATTCTGTTTAACACACGACTGCACCAAACAACATGAATGCAAAAGCAGGAAAACAGAATGAAGAGATTCTAGTCACATAGGAAATTCCTCCTTTTTTATAGAGGCATGTCAGAATGTAATGATAATTGAAAATTAAAATAATATTTTATCATAAAAATCCTACACAGTCAGCTCTTTCTACAGGCCAGTGACTCATTTCCCTGTAGTATGCTGGAATTAAAACTGTGATTAAGGACTACAAACAACAGGAAGGGGGCAGCTGGGCTGAACAGGGAACTTCTGACCAAGCTCAAAAGCACGCACACAGGAGTCAGAAGTAGACAGAAGTTTCCAAGGAGGAATACAGAAGCATAACAAAGATTTTTAGGGATGGAATAAGTAAAATTAAAGTTCAGTTAGAGATAAAAATGGAGCAATGTAGCAATGGAGATAAAGGGCAACAACAAAGGGCTTTTAAAAATACATCAAAAGCAGATTTGAGACAGAAAAATGTGGGCCAGCTCCTGAATGGAGCAGGCAATGAAATGATGGAAAAAAGACTCAAGCACTCAAACATTTCTTTGCCTTCTTTTACCGGCAGGGTCTGTTCTCAGGCCTCCCAGGCTGTCCTGACTAGAAGTGAGGTTTTGGGAAGTGAAGGATACACTGTGTTGGGGAACTAGGGACTACTGTGGCAAACTGGACACATTCAAGTTTATGGGATCACGAAGGATACATCTGAGCGTGCTGACAAATCTGGTCAGTGTCATTAAGGAGGCTATGTTCATTTATTATCTTTGAAAAGCTGTGATAATCAGGGATGTCCTCAGTCACCTGAAAAAGGGGAAAAGGACTAATGGTATGACCATTCTTAAAGACTCGAGGAAGCAAACCCAGGGAACTATAAGCTGCTCTGGCCTCATCTCAGTCCCTTCAAAGATTATTGAGCAAGTCCTCATGGATGATATTTTAATGGACAGGAAGGTGACTGGGAAACACCATAGGTGATGATCCCAATCCCCTTTCATAAAGGAATTCCTGCTTCTGGAAATGACAAGAGAGCAGCAGCAAAGCTTTTGGCACAGTGCTCAGCTGAAGCCTTGTAGTCAAGCTGGAAAGATATGAGCTAGATGAATGGACTACAAGGTTGTACCATCACACTGAAAGGGTAGAGAGCAGTGGTTACAAACCTAAGTGACAGTGAACGAAGAGTAGAATTCTCCAGAAGCCATGACCGATTAATACCCTTCACTAACAATCAGCACAGAGACAAGTAATGCACCCTCAGCAAGTTTGCAGATGACACCAAAACGTTTGGAGTGCTTTATATGCTGCAGGGCTGCCATGCAGAGCCTTGACAAGCTGGGGGAACAGGATCACAGGAACCATATGAAGTCCAGCAGAGGCAAAATACAAAGTTCTACGCTTAAAGTAACCTCAACTCTAACTATTATTCACCGGGTTTTTAAATGTTTTTTCTCAAAGATATATCTTATGATTAAAGCAATTCTTTGAAAAAAAAATAAAACATTGTATAGTTCTCTTTGACTGTAACGTTCTATAATTAGAAGATATCTTTAAATGCCTGTTTTAAACAAAGAATAAGTATAGATTTTTTTCTTAAACTAGAAAACAAAACTTTAAAGTTTCTAACTTCTACTTAGCAACATAGTTTCCCACAGATTTTGCCCACTGGCAGATTGGAGCTTGAATGCTTCCTCACTTTTAGTTTCCATGCCAATTAAATAGGCTTCCCTTTGTAACAGACACAGTGGCCAGAAGCATTGTAAGAGGCTGAATCAGTGTGATAGAAATCAGGATTCTCTGTGAGTTCAGGTGCATTAAAGCAGTTAGGCATTTAAGTCCCATTAATAACAATTAAATTCCTTCTCAGATGAGGTCAGTAAAATTCTCTTTGACACATTAAATTTATTGTTTAAGGTTGATGTAACATTGAGGCACCAAACTTTTTTGAGCCTAAAGCTCTTGAGTTCTGCACACAATTTTATCACTGGTTTGCTCTACAGCCTTGGCTAGTTGCACCATCCCTTTCAACAAACTTTCCTATATATAAAATGAAGATAACAGTGTTTGCTCCCTATCTGATCTCCCAAAGGTAGCATGAAGATTAGCTCATGTTTATGATGCTTTTAAAATAAAGAAATGTGCCATAAAAGTGCTAGGAATTATTGTGTTATTGTTCATTATTCTTATAGACAGGTGAGTCAGAGAACACAGCAGCTGCTGAGAGCAGTCTAAACCCAGGAGAAGTTGCCTGAGAAGAGTTACAGCTTGGCAGCCCGAAGATCATCATTCTGAGTTTAAAAATAAATCAAATGTTCTTTCATCTCTCTCTTTCAGCACTATGTAAACCATATCTCCCACTTATTTTCACTACGTATACTACCCTACTGAGTTGTAAATAAATCTGCAGAGCAGGCTTTTTTCCCAGTATTTATTTTTATTACTTGTTACTCTGCTAAGGTTGAATGTCCCTTTCTAAATCATGTCTCTCTAACACTCAGTTCCTTAAAAGAATAATCAAAATTTAGAATTCTAGCTGCCATTTTAAAAACACCTTCCTGGTATAATAAGTGAATAATAGCAAAATTAGGGGTTGGGTTTCACACATTTTCATGGTTCAGCATTTGAAAAGGGTTTTCTTGCTATAAGCAGAGAGAATAAAATCTATTCTTTGATGTATTGAGAGGTATATTCATCCTTTGAGAGGAGGAAGACAATGGGAAAGTATTTAATGTACCTTTAACATATTTAGTCTGAAAATTTGTACTGTTAGTCATTAGTTAGCCATAATATTGAATGTACACTGATGATTCTAATAACCATTTTTCTAATATTTCTTCTCAAAAAACAGGAAAAAAAGTTTACTGTGTGACTCACAATCTACAGTAATTAAAAGCTAAATAAAAAAATAAAAGTGCATCTTTAATTGGCAGAAAGAATCATAGAATCACAGAATGCCTAAGGTTGGAAGGAACCTCTAGAGGTCATCTAGTCCAACGCCCCTGCATACGCAGAGCCACCTAGAGCACGTGGCACAGGAAAAGAAAAATCAGAGATATTTTAAAAACAGCTTTTAATCTGAAATCAAATGCAGAGAGTTTTGATTACTTCTTTTAAAGTAGCATAGCGCCTATCTTATCCGGGGACTTTCTCCCTGTGAACTTATTTTAAGGAATAACTGATAAAATGGGAAAGAAGGAACACTGTAAAAAGATAGATCAGAAATAACTGTCAGGTAAGTCACTCTCGTAACTCTCAAGTGTTTCATGTACTAACGTACACTTCCAGCTGTACATAAAAATACAAAAGCAATTTAAAATAAATCTTATGTAGTACAACTATAATAATCTCTCACAAAAATATTTGAGCAAAGAATATGATATGTAGTAAGCAAAGATACTATTACAGAACGCTGAAGTTGGAAGGGACCTCTGGAGAGATAAATATAAAAGTAAATATAAAAGTAAAATATAGATAAAGCAAGAACACAAATATCAAAAGTGACTGTCTACATGTTCCTCATCTTCCAAATAGATTTGGCAGTTTGTTACATGTAACAAATATAAGTCTGTTACTATCTACAGTAGGCTAAATTGCATGCACTTCTTTTCATAGCTCCTGATAGCAATTTTGCATGTGAAACTTTAATATAAGACTTATAAATCCTCCATTTTAACAACTATTAACCATCTCAGATTAGTATGGAGCACAGGGTCAAAACCATCCTAAGAGCTTTCAAAAAAGGGGAAATGGAAAGACAAACAATTATGATGTTTCTTTACTGAATTTGAAGACTAAGAATTTGCAAAGTGTGAAAGACTTAGAGAGCACAGGACAAGCCACAGAAAATCTACTTTCTAGTTCTCTTTCATATAATCTTCCTTCTTTCATTTGTTTTTTTTTTTGTTTTTTTTTTGTTTGTTTGTTTTTCTTTAAAATCAGTGTAATTCATCCCTGTATAAGGCCAGAGTAAAAAACAGAAACAGATAAAATAAAGAGAAAAAGAAAGAAAAAAAGAGAGAATATATGTATGTGCATGTGTGTGCTTAAGAACAGAATCTTTATTTTATTTTTTAAACGAAGTCATTATTTTCAGATTTGCATAAATCTAGCACTTAAATTATAATGTAAATTGCCTTAAAATGCCATCTTGGAAATGTTTTAGCATTCATCCTCCAAAAACATGCACTTGCAATTTAAGATACTATCAGTGGCGAAATTCTTCTTTCTCTGAATCAGTTTCTAAGATATACTTGCACCTAACCACTGAGGATAGGAATCCTCCTATCTTCCAACCACACTTTAGTGTCTTTATCTCAGTTGCATATATAAGGTAAGGTGTATTACGTATGTATTAAGTGCCAAAAATATTTCTACTGTCACACAGAAAAGAAGCCTGTATAGCAAGGCTGGCTTTCTTCAGATGTTTAGCTGACATTATGATCATGTAAATGTTATATGCATGGCTGCTCAAGAGCAGTAAAAACTGAAAAATGGCATTAAATATCTAGAGAAATTCAATTTCCTAGACAATATTCTTCTTGTAGCAGCATAATTGCTCTTTAGCTAAGAAAGAATCGTAAGACTTCATATTACAAAGAACCATCAAAATCATAATTATTTCTACTGTTGAGTTCAGTTTGGGCTTGTTTGTTTAAACATCTCCATCCAACAATCTGTAGAGTTGCTGTTTCTCTGTCATTGTCAGAAATAAAACTTACTTGTAAATAAACCTTGTTTTGTCCAGTTTCAGAACAAATGCTAACAACTGTATGAATGAAAGGCACTGACAAGATAAGAAGTCATCTGTAATCTCCACAATAGATAACAGATAATAGATGTCTGTATGTTCCACATACAGAAAAGCCTCTCTCAGAAATCACTGTTCTCTGGGTACAGCAGACAGCTAGCCTCAATAACCAGTATATTCCTGGTTCGTTATTTATTTCAGTGCATTTCCATCTCTCTTGCTAGCCCATGTTTGAATTCAACCTCGAAAACAGGACAGTATCCAGAAATCTATAATAACATTTTTAATTCATGTTTTCAAAGGACAGGGATATTTCTTTTTCATTCTGCTAACTGATTTTCTATCATACTAGAAAAAATATATCTATATTTGTAATGACTACTACTAAAAACAACAAAATCTCTCCAAAACACAGACTGCCTCCTGTATGTTACACCATTTACATGGGACATCACAAATACTACTGAAATTGCAAAGTCAAACACTCAAAAGTTTGGAAAGGTCAGAACTGTGAACTGTAATCAGTTCCCTTGCATTTATTTTCCTTTCTGATTTCAAAATGTCTGGAAAACAGAACAATCAAAACAAACTCTCTCTTAAACTTTACTAAATGACCCTTATTTTTGTTAAAATCATTTCCATACCTACATGCTTACATCCCTTTAATACCTAGATATTCAGGAGAGGCAAGATCTTCTTACAGTTCTTTGAAACTGGCTTTTAAATTTAATCCTGCAAAATATTTTCTGTATCCTGTCTTTATTATAATATTCTCCGAAATCATTATTTCTACAACCTCTATAAGTCTTGCTGAATATTAATGCTAGTAATTTCCAGAGAAACAGTATTCCAATTCTTGTATTTGGACATGGTCAAAAAGCATACAAGCAGTATGACTGAGTTTCAGCAAAATATAGATATAAAATAAAATTTGATTCTTGTTTTTAAATACCAATATTATTGAACTGTATAAAGTGCCTTCCACA
>JAUBNY010000700.1:9877877-9901878 GCA_032275445.1 Crypturellus soui
AGCTTGGGCTTTGTTAACTAAACAAACTTCTCTCCTGAAAGGTGCACCTCTGGTCCTGCACCTGCTACCACTGGAAATACAGGAGTCAAATCAAGAAGAAACTACTGGACCTTACCTGCTGGACTCTGCAGACGTAATGGCAATCAGAGGAGGAATCCTCAGTGGAAGAGTTGTGGGCCTTGGGTTAGTCTCAAGATCTGTCTTTTTATCCCAGTCAGCCTGTTCTAATTGCCTGAAAGCCAGCGGTGGAAGCTGGATGTTACGGCATGACAACCTCCGCACAAGATAGGGCTCCATTCCCTGGACTGAGTCTTCGTCCTCAGTGCTGTGATGCAGTGTTTCTTCTGAAACCTACGATAGAGGCAAAAAAACCACTTTTCATGTAAACGAATGCCCATAATGTTAATTTGATAACTGTTTTTACTTCTTAGGCATATTATTTAGACTTTAGCACAATTATTGAGAAAATACAAAAAAAAAAGTAACGTCATATTATTTGTGGGAAAGAAAAATATCTGGTTGGACCCTAATGATAGATGGAAAGAGAACTATTTCTATTGTTCTATTGTTTCTATAGTGTTTCTATTGTTCATTTGATTTGGGATTTTAAAAACAACCTAAGTAAGATACAGCTCTCTACAGTATGCATTTATACCTGGATGGGGACAAATAGAGTTGGCACATATTAGACAAATTTCTGCTTGCTTCCCTAAAAGTTATTTATGTTTTGAGAGTCCAATTTATTTATTATCATTTAAAAGATCTCTCCAACTCTCCCATCTCTCACCTTTCTCCCTTGCACAGAGCAATTTCACGTAAGCTGTGCTGACTACTTAAAACAACCAATGTAGTCCTTTGAAATGGCAAATAATCAAAACTTATGAAGGTCATGCCACAAGGAAATCTCAAATGCAAACATTAGTAAACATGTTGAGCTTTTTTTTTTATTTTAGACATCCACAAGCCTGGTAAATCTCTAGGTCGAGGAAGAAGGCCAGTCAATCTATGAAAGAATTTTACAAATATGCTGATATAAAGGAGACAAAAAAGTCTTCTGAAATATTATTGGAATTTCTAATAAACTTATTACCATGTTAAAAAAAGTCTCAAAACAAGTACCTTTTTGAGATCACATATTCTGGGAAGAGTTTTGTAATAACAGAGAAAAATATATATATTCTCTTTCCTTCTTTTCTTAAATGATGTTTTATACTATTTCTTAATAAATTCTCCAGTACAGACACCACTGTCTGAAGCTATGGACTTGGTGACATTGTCATAAAGAAACCCAAGTTCTGAGTAGTCTAACCCAAGTCTACAGATTTTCTATATCAAAATTAATTATTAGGAATATAACATATGTAGGTATATACTACTCCAAGAATATATAGGTATATCCTATTCCATCCAGTTCAGGTACCAGTGGTCGAATCACTGGAGACTGAGACACTGAGCATTTGTTTCTGTCAAGCTAGAGTCCATGGGTGTGTATAGCATATACAAAACAAAGCAAGCTGGAGACATATACAAGGAAAGTTTTTCTATTCTGTGCACACAGGGAGAGTCATTACTGAAACATTTCACAATGAGTAATACCAATAAGCTCAATTTATACTCGGAGCTTAAGCAGTTGTTGTGAGTAAACTATTTCTAATTAAATCTTTAATCAGAAAATCTAAATTTATAATATAACTATTTTTCTTAATTTAGCTGTATTTTTAAAAAAAAAAAGACTAGAAAATGGTATGCATTAATGCCTACCCTCTGAAATAAATCAACAGCAAAATCAATCACTATAAAAATGCTACAAGAATTAATGTGTTATAGTCATCCAGGGAGCAGTATAACTTCAGGCTTGTATATAAAGTGTGTACATAGTGAATATTCAAGACAGATGAATATGTTAAAAAATAAAAATGAAATTAATTACAGCCCCTCAAGAAATGGAAAACATTGATATCAGAGCAAAAAATCATCTTTCACGTGAGGTTATTTGATCCCCTTTGTTACTGCCAATTTTAGAAGTTTTTAAAATATAAAAATTATTGATGTGAATACACTAAACTGGCATGTGGTTTGTCTTGTGTATAAGCGTGCTCATATCCAACCTGCAGTCCATGGTTTTCCAGCTTTTCCAGCAGGCTTGTGACCCAGTCATTCACTGCCTGACCTGTGCAAGTGTTTGAGATGAACCAATCCAGACGCTGAACGCCACACTCCTCCTGTCTTAGCTTCATGGGGCTTCTGCTGGACCAATCTGCCACCATTTGGCATGTACATATTATCCTTTGCTGAGTGGCATCTGCATGTTTTCTGGCAGTTTGCTCCTATGTTTGATGTCACTCTGTGCCATCATCCAGATTCCTGTCTGAGCATTTTCTGTCAAGTTGACCATGCCAACATGTGACAATGACATAGAGCTTCAGTAGCAAAACAACCCCATGGTGACACACTTGCTTATACTACCCAGATATCTCCTCCTTTTTTTTTAATGGAACCAATGGAACTGGAATTCTAAACACATTTTTCCAAGAGTTTGAATTTCTAAGAGAGACACTTACTACAGCAAGGAGGAAAAAAAAAAAGAAAAAAAAATAGGAAAAACACCGATACAGAGTACAAGACATTTGATGATGTAAAGGTCGCCAAAGAAATGTCCAAACGAGACTCTAAAAAAGTACATGTTTATAGGAATGAAATCCAACATGCTGAGGGTACAGACATTTGCCTTTCGATTCAGCATCTTTTTCAGTACAAGGTCTCTGAGAAAGTGAAAGAGATTCCAAGTAGCTAGATTTATGTATCTTTGTGAAAAGAGATGGAGCATAATATGTATCTTAATCTAGGTAATATTTATTACAGCAATATGACTTTATGAATGACAGGAAAACTAAAAGTAAGTTTGATAGAAACAAAAATAGAATCCTTTAGTTATAAAGAATCTAATCACATGGTGGTAGAAAGAGTATTTTTATGAGCTCCTAACAAGATGGGTTTGGAAGATCTCCAGAGAAGGAGACTCCACAAGGAGCCTCTCTGGGCAGCCTGTGCCAGGGCTCTGTCACCCTCACAGGAAAGAAGTTCTTCCTCATATGGAGGTGGAACTTCCTGTGTTTCAACTTACACTCCTTACTCCTTGTCTTGTCACTGGCCACCACAGAAAAGAGCCTGGCCCCATCGTCCCTACAATCACCCTGTTCAAGTACCTGTACTTGAACATGTTGATCAAATCTCCTCTCAACCTGCTCTTCTCCAGACTAAACAGGCCCAGCTCTCTTAGTCTTTCCTCATATGACAAGTGCTCCAATCCCTTAATCATCTTTGTGGCTCTCTGCTGGACCCTCTCCAGAAGCTCCACGTCCCTCTTGTACTGGGGAGCCCAGAACTGCACCCAGTACTCCAAGTGCAGCCTCTCCAGAGCTGAGCAGAGGGGCAGGATCCCCTCCTTCACCCTGCTGGCAACGCTCCTCCTGATGCAGCCAGGATCCCATTAGCCTTCTTGGCCATGAGGCTACATTGCTGCCTCATGGATAACTTCTTATCAACCAGAACTCCCAAGTCCTTCTCCATAGAGCTGCTTTCCCCTAATATCAACCCCTAATCTGTACTGGTGCCTGAACTTATTCCTCCCCAGGTGCAGGACCCTGCACTTGTCCTTGTTGAACCTCATGAGGTTCCTCTCTGCCCAGCTCTCCATCCTGTCTAGGTTCCTCCGAATGGCAGCACAGCCCTCAAGAATGTCGACCACTCCTCCCAGTTTGGTGTCATCTGCGAACTTGCTGATGGTGCACTTTGTGTCCTCGTCCAGGTCATTGATGAACAAGCTCAAGAGCACCAGGCCCAGTACTGACCCCTGCAGGACACCACTGGCCACAGGCCTCCAATCAGACTCAGCCCCATTCATTTATCACCACCCTCTGGGCTCTGCCATCCAGTCCTCAATCCATCTCACTGTCCACTCATCCAGTCAACACCTCCTGAGCTTTCCTATGAGGATGTTGTGGGAGACTGTGTTGAGTTCCTCTAAAGTGTTTGTTAGCATCATGAGTAAATAAGACATTTCATGCTTGTTTTTTTTTTTTTTTTTTTTTAGGTTTAGATATTTGAGAGACTTTCTCTTAAAATTCATCCTGTCAACAATTAACTGAATTTTAAGATCAAACACCATTGTAGATACTAAGGAGCATGACGGTATAGGGCAATCTTCAGTTTGGGTCATTTTAAGTATCTGCCTCCTTATCTCATTTCTTCCTTAAGTTCCTTTGCTAGTATGATCTGCCTCCTTATCTCATTTCTTCCTTAAGTTCCTTTGCTAGTACGATGAATCATTAGCTGGCTAAGTTACTATTCATGAGACCCTTTTCTAGCCTTCTAATTAGCAGGTATGTTTGTTAGTTCTTATCGGTAATTGCTCATTAGCAGTCATGGATTGTCAAGCAGCAAGAACTGATTGCAATCTAAGGAACGAAAGTCAATCACATATCACAAGAGTGCTAGAAAATAAAAACAGTCTGAGAGAGTTGAAAAGCAAACAGCCTCAGCATAGGAAATATGCCCTGCTTTTTGTTGCAGTTTCTCTTTGGGTCTGCCAATATGCTTAGCAAGATTATCTACTTGTCATCAACCCTAGTTCTACTTTGAAAAACATTCTTTTAGAAGGAGGGCAGTGCGTACCTCTAAAGAAGTGGTTTTATACTGCCTGTGCTTGAGCCATCCGTACCAACCCACCCTGGCACACCCTTTCCCATCTTCTGCTACATCTTGTCATATAGATCAAACGACTGCTGACATCCTGACATTTATCCACTCTTCGAAGAACAAATAAGGATTCCAAGTGGCTAAATACAAACACTGTTGTCACTTTGCTAACAATAATGACAGGCCAGCGCACTGCTTTGTGTTCTTCAACTGTGAGAAAAGGTACAGCTTGTTAATGTTGTGTCTGCCCTTGCATTACTGTGTCACCGTATACCTTGTGCCCACTCAACAGCAGAATTAATCAAGACGGTAGCTAAAAAATAGTCGGTAAAAATGATCACCTCTGTTTATTTGCAGCCCAGAGGCACACTATGTGCTAAAGAGCCAGAGGCCACATCAGAAATTTATTCTGGAGGTTTGACACATGAGGGAAATAGGTTCTGCTAATGAATGATGGGGCTGTTTCCAGCCCACCTACAGGACAGCCTCTTGACTCAGCTCAAGGGTTTGCCTGAGTCAGAAAGACATAAACTCATAAATTCAACCTACTTATCTACAACTCATTCTCTCATTTGCACCCAAAATATTTCAGAGAAACCGCCCAAATATTTGTTTTATATGTTTACCTGGAAGAAGGATTTATTATTTATATTCCACCAGAAGCTGATATAGCAGTATTTGTGATACTTCTAGTATCAAAAAAGTTTGTACAAAAAGACAGTGGGTGGGCATGTCCCGTTTTCAATGCCAGTAACAGTCATAGAGAACAGGTGCTAGAGTCTTAATATTTGATTCCCTCCTCAGCTTTACTATAGATGTTCTTCATTATACTGGCAACTTTCTTATCATCACTATGCGCCAGCTTTTGTATTTCAAAAATTGCTGTAATAATTCTTGTCTAGCTATGAGTTTGATGACATCTACTAGCATTGTTTATTAGCATAGCCATTTAGATCCAGACTGAATCCATCACTTCCTTCAGGCAATTCTCTACTTTTCATCCTTACATATTTTCCACTGCTTTTTCTCCAATGACTTTCTCCATATGAGTACTTTGAAAGTGTAATTGAAAGAAACTGTATCAAATCAGTAAAATTTTCTTGCTCTTGGATTCTTTTAAATTTTTTATTAAAAAAATAACAATGTATATTATTCACACACCATTTCAGCATTGCATTTCACTGTGACTAGATTCATTGCTGTTCATTATTTGCACTAGGGAAAAAAAGCAATGATGAGTCATACCCTTAATCTCACAGCTAAATAAAAACTCCTATAAAATCAGGCAATTCTTTCCCTCTTTTGTATATGATGCAAATATGTTTAGCGGAAATACCTCTAAAACATGGTCAGACTAAATCTATTGCTGTATCTTTAATCCAGTAATTTGAAATAATTCTCCAATTAAGAAGTGATTAAGCACAAGTTAAAAGGTAGTGAAGTACAATTCTTAGCAATGGTAATTAGATGGAGATGGTAGAATGGCGCAAAAAGTACCCGTATTTATTTCTGCTTTCTTTTCAGAAAGCAGAAACAAAATATTTGTTCAGAGAAAATGAGGAGGAGGTATTTTCTAGGCCACTAGTAAAGGTAATTTTCTAAGTTTAAAATTTACCAGATGAAATTATTTCCAAAGAATAATCCTAAAAAAAGTTGGCAGTCTCCCTTTGGTCAGCTCGCAATAATAAATCTTGGAAAGAAAAGTAAGCTCTAAATCACTGGAAAAATGTACATCCTAGGAGAGCAAATTAGATGTCTTTGATTCCAATAGCACAGATAGCTTACCAAAATCACATACAAAAAATAAATAAATCATATTAACACAGGGAAATAAATTATTTTAATATAAAGTCATAAAAATAATCCAATGAATCTGCCTTCATAGAAAATAGATCTTCTCAAACAAATCTTTGTGGTGTTGGTTATACATGGAATATAATTTTTTAAGGCACTGATGTAAAACTGGAGACAAAAATAATGCTATAGGAATATGACAGTCTGAGAGGCAGATACCTTGTGAACATAGCACAGGACATTCAGGTTCTCAGCCCCAGTTGCATGGGGTTTTAGATTACTTAATTTAGCAAAATGATCTGAGCTCTAGTTCAGGTGGGGACTCCTTAGTCCTAAGCTTTATTCTCAGACAGGTCTTTCCCACAGGTAATAAAATCCAGGACTCTAGCCTCAGGCCCATGTATTTTCAGTGTCGTCAGCTCTCAGCTGAGACACTGATTGATTAGACAGGCTTTCCTGCACTTCTTCAATCGTAATTTTTCCTACTAGCTTTTTTTTTTTAGTCTTAGAGGACTATCTGCCTGACAGTGCAAGTATTTTGAAAGGATTAACAGGATGTCCACAGTTACACACATGCTTAGCAAAGAAAGAAAGAAAAAAGATACAAAAGCTAGAACTGAGGAAAACAAAAAATGCACATGCACAAAAAAGCAAGTTCCTCAGTGACACCATATACAGTTTCAATTTTCAGATCAGTTTATGTAGATTATGCCAACAGTACCGAATCCTCTGTTACTCATATAATGAAGAAAAGCAGGTAGATTTTGTCAGCTTTATTAAAGCAGAACTACACTAACTTCAGCTTCAAGATGTACTGTCAATTGTGTAGGAGGATCTCATTCAGAAATAATCTGAAAGCCTGTGGTATTCCAAAACTAAACTACGAACATGTGTATAAAGCAGCTGCTGATGTACTTATCCAAATGTTCCCAAATGGCTATACAAGATACAGCCTCTTAATGGCAGTTGAAAAAATCAAGGGATAATGGCTCAGCAACAATGGTCCTGTTTGGTATTTTTCTTCAAAAAAAAAAACAAAAAAAAACCAGAATTTCCTGGAGTTCCCATGCTAACGTATTGGGGTAGACTGCCCTCAGCAACATAAGAAGGAAGCTGACATGAAAACATGAAAAATAGACTTCTCAAAATAGGAAAATACTTCCTCAGTTACTTTCAATAAGGAAAAAAGTTAAGTGGCATCACGGATGTCAGATCTTTCAGAATGAATGAAAGCTTTAAAGTTTTTATTTAAAGCTTTAAAATTAAAACTTTAGTTAGGATTAGTTGCATCTTTCTGAGAAAATCAGGGTTATAAAAGTGGAACCTGACAAAAACGTAAGATGAGCACTTTACTTTCGGTTGTTAAATAGTTGCCTGGGCACTTCAGCAAGTACTTTGACTACCCCAAGTGCTGGACAGTTTTGCTTAAGTCGATCTAGTTCAGCATCTGAAAGCCATGATTATCATTAATAACGACATTTCAAAAAATATTCCTGATAATGGAGCTTGACTGTATGGCATGTTTTTGCCATAGCAAAGTACTGGATAGAAGTTCTTCCTTGTCATTTGCTTGTTAAAAGTGAAAAGCTTTCTTTTCTGGACTCCACTGAACTGGCAGATCTCTGAGTGCAAATCTTTTTTTCCACAAGTCTTTAGCTCCCCCTCAGTTGAATACTGAGAAGGTATTAGACATTAACCATTGAACAAGATTAAAATTAAAGATAATCTGATAAACCTCTAGTAAACTTCAGACTCCATGACCCAAGACAGTCTTCCTTAACTTCATAGATATATAATTGTAAAAATGTATTTACATTGTGCTTACATATTGCTCTCCCTACATTTAAAAACACCTTTAGTACATTTTCAAGAGTTTGGTGAGATTTTACTGTCATGAAGATCTCATCTGATTGAATCTTCCTTCCCACTTTGCATAAGATAAGGTATTTACCTTTCTTATACAACCTATAAAGAAGTTTTACACAATTTCTAAGATCAAGCTTTTCAGAATGTAGTCTTCCAACCATTCAAGTATTATTTGCTATCACATGTAAAAAGTATGCCAAGTTTATTTCTTTCCAGTCATTGATAAGATTTCATTTCATTAATTCTATGTATCATTGTTTTTGAACAAAAAAGATAAAAGAAGGAATATTTCTCAAAAAAAAATCAAATAATTGGTAGTAGATCTGTTAATCAATAACATCTTTTACAGGAACCAATACATAAAACAGAACCTAGTAGGAGGATATATGAAGATCAAGAATAATAAAGACAAAATAGACAAACAAGCATTACTAAGATAACCATACAGGTTTCTCCATGGATATGTTACATATACCTCATATTTTATATCAGATGCTCCTGTATAGAAAGAAGAATTGAATCTTTAATGGTAGAATTTACAGTGCACACATGTGGGTACTTTCACATGACCCACAAATAAAATTATAGACTTTTATATCTTCTGCAGAAATATGTTTAGCAATGGAAAAGAACGAGTATGTTCAACCAATTCATGGCTTAACTATGCATGCTTCAACATTTCACAGACTCTCATGAAACAAGTAATTCACATCAAACTGGTGATATGAAAGGGAAAATATTTTACTAATTTACCTTTTTGGTGCTAATCAAGATACCCAAAGTGAACACACCCGCATAAACTTATCAGCCCTTATTGTCATTACTTTATCACTTCACTGCTACAGCACTTGACATAAGTCTTTTTTTTTTTTTTTTCTCTTCGGAAATAAAGATATAAACTCAGAAAAGGCAGATTAGGTGGCAGTCATGAAAGAAAGCAGTTTCATTGTAACATTATTACTATAATTCAACAAATGACTGCTCAGCAAACAGAACAAGTGATTGCAGTATGCTACTGGCTTCTCATAAAAGTAGAATAAAATATTTTAGCCTAAACTTCAGTAAAATAAGTTTTGTAATTTGTTTGCCATTGACTATGGATGTGTATTTTGATGGTTGTTTTCACCTTTATTACTTAACTTATTTGTACGCAGTTATTTTTTACTAAAATTGTGAGACAGTTTTTCTGGTCATTCACACATTTGAGAAAATCTCTAGCCTCAAACTCACTACAACTAAAAATTTTTGAAAATATCTCCATTGCTAAGAGATATATACCAAGACACTAGAATATTTCATTTTCTGGAACAAAAGCTCTCTGTTTAAAGAAAGAATTAATAAATAGTATAAGTTTCCCTTTCAGCAAGAAAGAATGAATGAAACTAGTTCCACAGTCATCTATTACAACTGACAGAAAATGACCTTCTCAGGCTAAGGAAACATCTCATAGTTGATGGAAATAGGCTAAGGAAATATCTCATAGCTACAGATTCCCTTCCAAAAGTGAGTTTTACTGGAATCTGTGTTGCAATCTACCTATGCAAAACCCCTCTAAGTTAACTCCTCTAAGGTAGCTTCTCCACTTCCTTTTCTATGCAGATGACATGTAACACTACCTGTCAAAAGTCTGTAGAAGGCAGTATCACACTTCCCACAAAGGATCTTTTCCAGTGTTGTGAAACTACAGGTTGTTCACAGAATGGTTTCTGGATTAACATGATTCTTTATCCTCTCTCCATGAGTGGATCTGAATAACCGAATAAGTTTCCTAACTTGTATGAAAAACAAATCTCAGAGGAATAGGAGCCAGACAGGATAAAATCTCATACAAAGTTTTAGAGAAGACTAACTCTGAAAAATGGTATAATAGACTGAATTACAACTTTGAACAGAGGCCTCCAGTTGCACTAATAGGAAGGAACATTAGAGTCTGATGTAGGCATAATCTAGCTCAGTTACTCCCCCCTACTAATTAATTATTAAAGTAGCCATTGTGCTAGGATGATGAAAACATCCTAAGATCCCTGAATAAAGAACAAGACATGACATAAGCCACAGGAAAAAATAAAAATAATAAAATAAAATAAAATAAAATAAAATAAAATAAAATAAAATAAAATAAAATAAAATAAAATAAAATAAATGAAAATAAATGAAAAATTTAAAAGCCCTTTTCTATAAACTTGCAAATTAAACTTACTTTTATAAAATTTTAAATTTGTGTACATTTTAGCAGACTATAAAAAACAGGAAATGTCAAAGTTTAGATAGGTAGATGATATCCATAGTCACATAGAGAAAAATACATTCAGAGACAGTCAAATTAATAGATGAAAACAAAACAACCTTCTATAATATCATATATTAACATGATATTAAATTATAAGTAAAAAAAACTGAAAATAATTCTGTATTGATCAAATCTTTAAATTTCAAGAGCTCTTTTCAAATATATAATTTTATTTTAGAAGGTTTACAATCAGGGCTCAGGTCTGCCTTGAAGCAATCTTTCTGTTATCTAAACAGGAGAACATTTCAAGTTGTTTCTAAATCAAGACAATACTAAATCTGAATATGTGCAATTTTGGAGGCAAGAATGTAGCTTCAAAGTATAATTTATATGTGCTTCATTCTATCAAGAAAGGTGTTTCTCCATTTTACACTACAAATAAGTATGCCAAGGCATCTTTTGAAATCTTCATTGAAACTTCATGCCAAGATTCTTTTAATTCAAGAAAAATTAGACTGATGTGTGAGCACTGATTAGAGATCTTCATAGTTTACTAGAGATTATTTCATTTTTATCAGGATGTTCTATTTATCTGCCATAGTAAACAATCCACACCAAAAATCACTATCCAGAATAAAAGCCCAGTTTAAATGCTACAGTAAATCAGATATATTTGATATGTAGATCAGATATAGTTTGCCTTCTTGTTCCCAGGGAAGGATGACCATACAAGTTAATATTAATATTAGACCTAGTGCGCCATCCTCTGTGATGACAGTTTAAAGGAGATGCTTAGGGAAAGTGCACTAGAAACAGGGTAAGACTAAGAGCTGCAAACCTTGATACCTACTACTTTCTTTCAGCCAACAGCTCTAGGATTTCCTTAGTTATGAGTTGCGTTTTGACTGCTGTATTTAATGGTCACCAATAGAAAGTCGTGGTTAATCCCATGGTTAATCCCACCTTTTTTTCTGAATCTGTCTACATCAATATCTTTCACATATTGTATTTTTTAATTCTACAATTTAATTATATTCTGCGTCAAAAACACCTTTTTGTTTTAAATCAAATTCTGGCTAATTCACTCTCCATTCTTTTCCTGATAATTGCTAGTATTCCATTTGATTAGTCTGACAACTGCTAAGTACTGATTTTTTTTTTTCCAGAGAAATATCCACAGTAATGCCAGGATCTCTTTCTTGAGTTGAAATAGATCATTGTTTTGAAATGGATATGTCCTTATTATGAATGTATATTTAGGGCTATTTTTCCTGTGCATATTTGTCAGCATTTATCAATATTGCTAGGCAAAACAGAGAATCTTTGAAATACCCTAATACCATTTTAGTGGAACTATTATCTGAAAGGAGTTTAAAACAACTACTTCAGCAAATGATGAAGTAGCCTTTGTTTCTCAATGAATTCTTTCGTACCTATGGTACAAGAGGTACCTACTAAGCATTCAGGAACAGAATATTATAGAAAAGTCCCTGACAAAAAATCTTGGTTTGTACCTAGAGGTTTGGAAAAAAAATAATAAAGAGAAATAGAAAAGCAAGGCAGTTCTATTTCTTATTCTCAGGTCAGTAGAGAAATAAAATGTTCACAATTGAATTTGGAAAGATTTTGTGCACTGCTAGTAGTGCAGTGTAGAATGACAGACCGGGAAATCATCTGCAATTGATTTCCTACAGAATTATCAGCAATCTGACAGGAAACAGCAGGTTGAATTTTTATTTTGTTTTGTTTCTGAAATATTACCTAATAAGAGAATTCAGATCAATTAGATGTTATATTCTATTAAGTGATAAAGAGGAAGAAACATTACAATGCATAACTAAAAATATAGATTGTTTATATGTAAGAAAAATAAGCAACATATACAACACAATGAAATCAGAAATTCAGGAGGGCTCTTTGTTAGTGTTAATAATTCAAAATTTATTTTAAAAAATGGAAAACTTGCAGCAATTAACCAGATGTTAATTGCCAACCAAAAAGGTCTATGGAACCTACTGTTTCAATATAAGTACACAAGGAATTCTGCTAAAGACATCTGTAACAATTATAAAGGCACTTTCATACCTGTATAGTCAAAATAGAGAAGACAGAAAGAAAAAAAATGAAAAAAAGTAGTAGTAAAAGTTTAAATCCATTTTGACTATGGAGTAAAATGGCCATTATTCATTCTTATTCAAGTCTATTAATAAACCCAGGAACATGAATTTATTTCTATAATCTTCTTCTCTACAAATTCTTGTCTTCATTGCAATCAATATACATTTTAAATACAGTTTAATTCTGGCACGTCCATCTGCACACAAAAATCTCTGATCTGAGCTGAAGAACAATTTAAGCTCAATTCAGCTGAACTGCCAGATGTAAGGATAGAGATTCAAGAGTTAATAACATTTAAACTCTTAATCTTATTAGGGAGAACCATAGGGCTGCCACTTCTCTGTGTTCACACATGGAAGTGTGTATTATTGCTTGAGTTAATTCAATTATAACTCAGGCTAAATTTGCAGTAAAAACAGTTCCATAACCAGGACCTCATATTGACATTTTATGTAAGATTGCATTAGTGCACTTTCTTCCAAGAAAAACATTAGAGCTGAATAGGAAATTGTTTTTCCACCCTGACAAAGTGTTCAACTTTAAAAATGTTCCTTTTCTATGTCAGTTGGAAACATTTTCATAAAAAGCAAAAAGTTGGAGACATATATATACCCCACGACCACAATCAGCAGTCCAGGACGCTTCTTGAAACCTGAGTCCCAGCTCTCTTAGGTTCACATTAGGCCTTCACTCACCTAACGGTCCTCTCAGATGAGCATCATTAAGCTAGTGCTTAATGTTCAAAAGGGTCATGTCCAAGAGGTCTGAAAGACATACTGCTTGGTAGTTTTGACATACTGGGTTTGAGATTAAAAAGTAAAAATGTGTGTTCATATTAGAAGGCACCGAATGAGCACTAGATTTCAGTGCAGTAGGCAAACCCAGCCATGGACTTCTACCATAGCAGCAGAACATTGTGTAGCCACAGTCAAAAGATACCCATTCCTCCAGTCAGTCAGTTCAGGATGGAGGGAACTGGATCTAGGATGCATAGTTGCAAGTGCCAGTAAGACCAGCCCCTACTTCAGGTTAGAGACTACCCTACTTTTGATTAGAGACCAAAATATGGAAAAAAAGAAAAAGCAGCAAACATAATAAACCAGTTCTTGACTTTTGTGCAGTATAGGAATGTCAATCCTTTACCGGGACAGTCTGAAGAGCAAAGGGGAAAAATCCTCCTTTCAACTTCAGTGTCCCTGATGCCTGCCTAATTCCTCAGCCTTGCCAAGGGCGTGGGATAGAACAAGAAGAGAAATGGATTTCTCCCTATATAATGTAGAGATATCCTGTAATGACACAGTTGTGCTATAAGCAAGTAGCTAGGAAAGCAGAGTGCCATGACTCCTCTATGGCTAAATGGGCTCCATTTTATGCATTATGCTAAGTGATGCAGCTTGCATCACTTGCTGCTCTAACATATCAAGGTAATAACATTTGTCATCATTTCAGGTCCTATTTTAATATTTTACATTATATTGAAAAATACTTGTATATATACTAGCATCTCTTGGAAAAATGTCTCATATTTTTTAGAGATGACTGATAGCTATTTTCTGAATAATCTCATTCGGTTCCTTGTGATTTGCATAAAAATTTTAATAACCCTTCTTAGGCAGCCATGCATATGTTACACTTCTCTGCTTCTAATTTATATCTTTCTTCTGAGGTTCCTTCAAACTAAAATGAAACAGCCTACCCCTGTTGGAAATCCGTACATTTTTTCTCTACTGCAGATCTTTTTCCTCACATTATTCTCTGTGCTGATATTCCGAAATCCAAAGCAACGTAACCGATGACTCATCTTCAACTATCAGACACTCATCTATTCACTTTTTGAATTTTGAGGTCCTTTATTTGAAATTTACACTTGGTCTCCAGTTTCATCCTAATTCTTATTTTACATTATCTCTAGTTCATTTATTTTCTTCCTTTTCCATGATTAAATTACCAGTACTTTATTAGAGATTTTAGCTAGACTATGGCACTAGATTTATTACTTAAAATCATGAACATGAAGAGTTGTTATTATTTGTGACAGCCAAATCATTCATCTGCATTCGTATTTTTGTCTTTAGAGTGTGGGAGTACTCCAAAGATACCCTTATCACTAGACAACGCTGCTGTTTCTTCTGTATGTTCATCTTTTGACTTTTTCATGGGAGAACAGGCTGTTCTGTTCTGAATCGGCTGCGGTATACAAGCACCTCTCACTCTTATTTTGTCCACACACTGAGCACTGCTCAGCCTCCGTATATAAAAATGGCAAATAAACCTGTACTTCCTGACTCTTATTTAAGATATCAGAAAATACACATATATATTCCATTTTTCATGCCCTCTGTCTTGTCCCCTGAAAAATCAGTGACACTCCTTCTTCACTTACATAGTTTTATAGACACAGGAGGTTTTTTTTTTTTCCAGCTCCCATAGTAAATATTCTGTGGGAGTAAGTCTTATACATCCAAAATTATTTTGTCACATATCAGTGAATCCTTAGGATTAGCAAAATTATAGCTTACTGCCTATGTCTGAAATCTGTGACGTTCCAGACAATATTGTCTTTTCACTTTTCTCTATTGTGAAAATTTCTCTCCTAACGATTTCACTCTCTGCCAGGGTTAAACCTTTAATGGCTTTACTCAGATCTGTCATGTTTGCTCTTTGCTTCACTTCAAACTGAACAGTGCAATGCTATTTCTCATAGGAGGGTGAGGAATAATACTTCTCTTTTTTTGCTACACAGTAGTATTGATTAACTACAATCTAAAAATTTCCTCCATGTTCTTTACATATAGAAGATATTTTTAAAATTACAATTTCATTCCTTTAGGGTATTTTTGTTGTTATTTCTGCTTTACCATTCTATGGATTTTTTCTGGTAATAATTTTCTTACAACGTTTTTATTCTCCATCTGCTTCCATCTAAATTACAGGGACATTGCACATTTTCTTTTTAATTGCTAGCTACAGTCTTTGATAAGCTTAGCTTGTCAGACAAAGAGATTTTCAGCCTTCACCATTGCAATAGTTTTGTTCTTTTTCTCCTGCTAGCTGTGGTATCTCATTTTGGAAAAAACTTCCCTATATCACTAAAAAATTCAAGCGGATAGGAAGAATTTGAAAGTGCTCTGACATTACTGACTACCTTATGGTAGCCAGGATCTGACACTTGCATTGGTGGAAATGATGAAAATACCATTTCAGGAAAAGGATGTACACAGGACCCAGGAAAACAGGCCTCCCACCTTCCTAGAACTCTATGCACAGATGAACTCCATGCATTTGACACTTAGAGCTGCTTAACACAAACTATACATACAGAGAAGGAAAGTCTTACTCGTCTCAGATCTCGCCCCTTTGCCCGTATTTCTGGTCTGAATGTCAAATCCTTTCAGTCCAGGGATTGTTTTAATAAGTGGGAAAACTATACTAAACTCCAGTATGTACGAGGCCTCTTGTGAGAGCAGCAGAAACCACCCTCTAGTCCTGTTACATGAGGGCTTTTCCCTCATGAACATAGTTTCTCTGAAGGCAGAAATGAAAGAACACAAGGAAGAAAAAAATCCTGTTAAACTTCAACAAAAATAACTCGGTGCCCAACCTATTTCCCCCACCTAGTATAACAATAAACACAGCAAGTACTGTCATACATTAGTAAAACCAGAAAGTGGGCCAATTCTTGCATTCGTAGTACATCAGACTGCCATCATGTGGTAGCCTTTCTTGTCCTTTTTAAAAATACCCTACAAACTAAATCCAAATTCATGAAAATAAATGTCAGTACAATTCTGCCTTTATTTTATGGTGTATTTAATCATCAATACATCAAATCCATCTACGATCAAGCATACTGTTTTATTGATATTAGGCTTACTGTCCTAATACTGTAGCTGTACTACTATATTAGCCTTGCTATACCTGTTCTAGGCATAGACTTCCATGTAATTTTTATTAAATGAGATGATCAAGATCGCAGCAGACTGAACACTAACTACATAGAAGAAACTCATTTGGATCCAGCCAAACTGAATGCAAATCAGAAACGGGTTTGCAAGTCTCTGCTTTATTTTGAAGTACTAGTAATAAGCACTGCTGATGGTATTAAATAAATATACATGGTTGTTCATCTTTAACTGAGATACTCAGGAAGTTTAAAGACAGAGTGACTACAAAGTATATCAATTATATACCAAATTCAGGTAAGACAACCAGGAGTATTTAGTTATAAAACATTAGAAAAGTATAATATGTTTCAATGTAAAACCCTTTTTAATAGAATAAACATTCATTTAATCAGAATTTTACTAATTTCTCTATAAAGTTAATATCTAAATGCCACTATACTGCCAAATACTGTGTATCTTTCCAAGAAAAGCACAAATTTAGAAGAAAGAAATAATTATAGTAGTTGTTCTCAAAGCTGTTCTCATAATTTAGGAAGTTAACAAAGGACTTATGAGAATAAGCTTGTGTCTGATCACTTTACAACAAAGTACAAAATCTTCCCCTGAAGTTTTAAACAAATATTATTTTGTGGTTACAAAGCACGGTATATATCACTGAAAAGTCATCATCTTTCTCTGGGAAGCGCACAGCACACGTGGAAGAAATCTTGCCTCATCTTCAGAAAAAATATACAAAATAAGCCACACTCTAAATAACTGGTAGTTAATAAATCATACTTAATCTCATGATATATACTATTCAAGTAATAATTATTCATTTTATTGAGTATTCAACACAAGGTTTTCTGCCTTTTTTTTTCATTCAAGGCATGTCCAAGCCAAATGAGTTCTATATAGTTTTAGGTAATAATCGCACAAAAACAGCTAGACCTGTTGAGATTTACGTGGCACATTGATCTATATACTGTCTACAGAATTCTTTGAAAGCCAGAATGATGAATGTAAACATATGGTGTAGGAAAAAAAGGTAAAATAAAGTACGTTAAAAAGTATTATCCTTGTAAACATCAAGTTTGTTTCTTAGACAATAGCAAGTAAAATCTTCTGTACCTACAGCAATGTCAATATTGCAAAATTCCATAAATAAATATGAGTTATATTATCAAAGAATGCAAGGACAATTCCTCTTTCTCAAAAACAAAAACTCCTCAAATCCCTTTTTTCTTCTCTATTTAACATGAAGACCTTTGTAGAATTTCACAGTCAAGATTTTTTACTCCTGCACCCTTTTACAAAGACTAGAAATTATCTTTCCTAATACAGAGCAGTATGTGCAGTCATATTATCCTCAGGATGCAAAGTTTTGATAAAAACGTTACCAGGATATTCATGATATAACTGCAATACTAATTACTTGATGACATGTAGTATGACAAGAAATTTCAGTAACTCATTCAAGCAGTCTTCATAAGTTACAATAGATGATAACTCTTGATGGGTCCTGGTTTCACTCACATTGTCATACAGAACTGCAAAGTACAAAATGTAGCATAAGCTGTCAATCTAGACTGGTCTATCCTAGGCGTTCCTTTCCAGCGAATTCACTATTTTTTAGATAAAGTTTGTCCTGAAAGCATCATCCTGAGGCAGAATGCAGCTTTCTAACAAAATGAATGAGCAAGATCTCTATATGCAACGAGACAGTACCCTACTGACACATCACCTGGCTTGAAGGGACAAAAGCAATCATTCACAAACCACTCCATTTTCCTAAAGTGAGCAGTTCCCATTTTGGTTACAACAGCAAGGTGTTAATGAATACATGAGGGCAACAGTCTACACTCTGCTTCCAGAAGCGTGAAGAGAACAGTAATTCAATAAAAACATAACACTTTTTTTCCCAGGAGCATGCTTCCAAGTTCACACATGCAAACCTCCTAGCAGATCTTGTTAGGGGATAGAAAGCAGCTATCATGCTAGATAGCACAAAAGTTTACATCATAGCAATCTCTGAGCACATATTCATTTAAAAATGTTCTAGCAAGCAGAATTAGCAGAATTTCTGTTTATTTTGCTTTCTTAGTTTGCTTTATTTTACCTATTTTTTACATTTTTCCTTTTTTTTTTTTTTAAGATGCTTACCCTAACAAAAGTAGTATTCACGGCAAGAATCTTATCATCAAGAATTTAAGAAATAAAGTTTGCACTTCAAGGATCAAATCAGCCCTCTTATAGGTGGGGAGACACACTGTAAGTTCCAATCCTGTAAAATATATTATATGAGCCATATATTCTGATCGCTATGTAGTGTGGCTCAATTTGAAAAAAAAAAAAAACAGAATTCTTCTTTATTTTAAGCTTTATCTACACAATTCATTATCCAAAAGAGGTATTCCCAATCTTATTCTTGTAGTAGTAGCTGTCTGAGACATTGTTTTTTAAAAATACCTCCAAAATATTATTCTATGATGCTGCTTCTAATAATGGTGAATGTCATTAAACCGTAACTGCACAAACAGTTATACTCTTGGTAGGTTGCAGCTCTCCATTTGCTGACCTTACAGTTTCTTCTAGATCTAGCTAGAAAACAGAAGAGGTCACTCATCACCTGAAAACTCCACAGTTCTACAATGCAGCATTTCTAACAGGGTGTAATGTCCACAAGGTATCAGCAAAACACATTTCATCCAGACCTTGGGCCATGGCTGCCCGTCACTTTACCCACTCTTCTTAGGAACAGGCAAAGCATGAGCTGTTCTGTTGGCCGCAGGGGCTTGCTCCTGACCACCAGCTCTTCTGGGGTCTCACAGCTTTCCTTTCCTTAAAAATAGGCACAAAGCTACAAGAAGTTCTCACTCAAGGACTCTTTGTTGAACTGTTTACCATTTTAAAGACACCCTCTTCATCTTTAAACTTATCTTGACCACATCTTAAGCCTATTAGCAGGCTAATTAGCATCTACTGTAAAATAAATTAGTCTATTTTTACCTCTGCCTGATCAATCGATAATATTCCCTCATAGTGAACACTGATAGTTTTAAATACTTCACCATATTTATGTTACTTGAGATATTTTCATTAAAAGTTGTTAAAATATAATCAATTCTTTTAGATTTTCTTTAAAACAAGCAAACAAAAGTAGTGGTTCCTGACGTTTAAGCTAAAAGAATTGTTTTCTACAAATGTACTATGCAAATAAAAACTAATTGTCCCATGCCACGTAAGAGCCTGGCATAAGCTTCTCTTCACAGAGATAGGCTTAAAGAAACTTTGTTCTTTATATAAAACAACTCTCCATTTATTCTTGCAAGCATAAATTTGGTACATCACAGTCCAAACCCATTTTAAAAAGAATCTCATTTTCCTTTTAATCTCTTTCAAATTCATCTGTTTCTTAGCAGTATTGTAATCACAGGTAGTTTTATCACTTATGATGTGATCTATAACCTCTGCAGTACTAACTTGTTACAGGAAAAAATCTTTGAAATCAAATTATACCTGTGACACTTTTTATTGTCTTTCCTGCAATTCCTGCAACTAAAAAGGGGAAAAGCTTTAAAGACAGTTTTAATGATATTAGGGGAAAAAAAAGGCTTCTTTAAACAAAGTATAAAGCATAACTCCAGTTACAAAAGTGTTAAAGGAACAGCAAATGTGTTGAAATAATAGTAAGTTATTTTTGTCAGGCTTACAGGTGAGATGACAACTTAAATTAAAGATTAATTGAAAAACATAGACACCATCTTATGATTTTACTGTTTCACAGCTTAAAAATCATAGAATCATTATGACTGGAAAAGACTTTCAAGATCATCAAGCCCAAACTGTAAACCAAACCCCACCATACCTGTTAAAGCACAACGCTAAGTACCTCACCTACAAATTTCTTGAACTCTGGCAGGGATGGTGACTCCTAGATTTACAAGAGGGTTTAGATACTGTGAGTTTGACTGAGGCTGTTCAAGTAACTGGAACCTCGCACTACAATGATGATTCAGAATTGTGACTTAAATTCAAACTTTTATATATGTATACACACATACTAATGCAAAATAGAAAACAAAAGCAAAGGAACACACATGGGACAAACATCAGGCTTTTTTAAATATATACACTATGTAAGATAAATGACTCAACGGATTTTCTGCAGTGGGTCAGCTCTACAGTTACCTCCTGCAGTCTTCTGGCTGTGGGCAGCAGAGAATGCCGTCACCAAAGGGTAGAGAAAATTTTGCAATAGGATTAGTTGGGTGGGAAAAAGATTTCTCTTATTATTGCAAGGTTTTCTCTTCTATCGAAGGCCCAACTAATCCTTACAAAAAATAACTTGAATTCAAAATCACATAGTTTTGTATCCTTTCCTATTCTTCTATTTCCTATTTTTCTTTGAGGATGGATTACTGTAATTCCAGATATTATTCCAGATTTATACAAGTAATCTATTCATAAATGTCAGTTAAGTTCTTCTTTGGATGCATCAATTTTTTTCTAGGTTCCCCCTGAGTTCTTAATATTGTTCTGGCTGGCTGTTGTGATCCTGTCTCAGTTCTTTAGTTAATCTTTCAGGAAATGAAACAAACAGTATATTGTATATATTTTATTGTATATGACATCTCACAGAAAAAAATCCCAGGAAACCTATTTTAAAACATCTGTGCAAAAGTATTTTAATATTTTTAAAGAGGGCTGTGCAGGCATCAGAATTTCCTGTTCCTACTAAAATGCGTATTTCTAACTACTTTTAAATTCAGACAAAAAAAAATTAAAAAGAGTTTACACAGAGTATATTTTTTTCAATATTCTATTTTCAGAGGAATCATAAACAGTGTTGAAAAAGTTACAGGCTGGTTGTTACAACAATCCGTTATGCTGGATTATCTCCAAGCTTCCACCAAACCAACAAACAAAGAGTTCTGAAGAGTCTGTTGGCCTGCCAAAATTTTTCAGAAGTTTTGACAGATGAGTTATCATATCCTCAGGGTTCACAGATTCTACCAACTCTCTTACTGCCTTTTAACAAACTATTTCAATATAAAATTTTTAGACAGTTCCATTCTGCAAATTCATTTGCCATTTTTACCACAATAATATAGAAAAAAATGGGTTATTCAAAGCAATGCCCTAACTCCTTTTCTTAAATGATCTTGTTTTTATTTATAACTCTCTAAGTACTTCACTAACCTTAAACTAATTGAACACTGAAGGAAAATATATTCTAATAGTAGGCATAACCTCAGATGAGTTAAAGTGCCTTAGGAAAATATCAGATACTTCTCTCTAAGGAGACTCCTGTAGCAAGCTCAGGTTGACAGGCATTTATAGCTGTATATGAAACCCATTAACACTAATTACATCATTTAATAAGTACTTTAATGAATTAGAACAAAAAGGCATTTTATAGAATAACTGTTTCAGTATACTGATTTATCACAGGTTTCCTATAAATTCCCACGAAGCTGGAAAAAGAATAAGAATTCACCCTGAAATTAACAGTCTTACTAAAATAATACTAAGGAATGGAATTCAAAGTCTTAGTACCCTTAACATTTGTATTTTATCTCAGCATTGAAGTTTACTTGGCATGTTAGATCATTCTCTGCTTTTGAGAATGATCCTGAGAGAACCTGAGAGAAGAGCGTATCAATCACCAATACGCCAAAGCCAGCATTGGGTTGTTTCAGAGTGAGGGTCTTGGGGCGTAGTAAAACTGGTAACCTAATATCTTGTATTCATATGTTGATATTTAATGTCTGTGATCCAAAAAAGAATGTAGCAAAATGATGCTTAGGCAAAGCAGGCAAGGGCATGTAGAAATGTCTGTAGTACTGATGAACAGTTGGCATTGCAAGGGTCTCTCAGGTCAGGAAACAGACTCAAGAGTTCTGCCCTTTCTCTGCCATTGAATGCATTCTGTGTATCATGGGGACTTAGACCAAAAATAATCCTTTATATCCAGAATAAGAGAAAGTTTATTCTCATTTTTGCCTGGGAATCCTTTGGAGTTTTCTTTGAAAGAGGTGAACAACAAAGCCATTTACTAATTATCAAAATATGTAGATTAAACATAATTACTTACTTAGAAAACAAAAGTTCCTGGGAAATGCCTAAGATCCAGGGGACACAAATCCACAGCTGGCAATATGTTTCTATAGCTTCATCCTATAGCAAATTGTTTACTTTTTTTGATTTGGACACACACAAAAAACACTGAATAACATTCCATATAGAAATATTTCAAAATGATCAAAATACATCAAAATGATTTGTTAAACAAGCAATAATTTCTGGTGGATTCTATATATCTACTTTCTGAAATCCATTTCTAATTCAAAGCAAATAAATTATGAAAAAACAAAGAATTTAGAATGGGCATGTGAGAACAGTATGTTTTAGACAGTCGATTTTTAAGGGCTCATCGATTAGTATAATATACAAAAATACACTCAATCCACATGTTTCACAGGACACTGTTTGTACATTCATTAAAAAGACTGACTTAAACTATATGCTTACAGGGAGGGAGAACCATAATTTGGTACAGCCAAATGGGTACAGTTTATGCCTAGGTGCAGTAATAAGCACCCCTGATAAAGACCAAACTTTCTGTCCTGCCTCCATTTGTGCTCCAAAAAAACTACACAACCTATGTATTCATATGCTTTTACAAGTTATGAACCTGAGTTTAATGTAGTTTTGTGAAATCATTTACCCTGATGCATTACTAACTCTACTAAATTTACATTTCTGTCTTTCTTGCATTTGTACTTCTATCATCTTCCTACGTTCCACCAAAGTCTAATCCAAAATCACAGCAGTGTTGTATCTCTCATTCTCTGACTCATTTTAATTGTTTTGTAATTTGTTTGTTTTTAAGTACTTTCTAATCTAGGGTAGCTTTTTCCAACTTTTTAAAATATAGTTCCTCTATTATATTGGCATTATAATGGCACTTTGATTTCTCTCAGGTTTGAGGCCCACATGCAAGCCCACAGCCCAGCTCACTTTGGCGCTCAAGAGATGAGAGTGATGCTGGAAACTAGCTATGCCAAAGAACTAGCTATGGCATTGGAAACTGTCCTGTAGGAAAGACATTATAGAAATTTGCTCCACGCTGTTTCGAGTAACCAAGCAGAGCAGTAGCATGGGTCTTGCTTTATTTGCTTAGGCATTTACCAGCCAGCAAGATTTTTTCCAACTATTACACTGACTGTGAGAAAAGCCACGAAGGAGAACGAAACGACTCTACAACACATAGTAGAACCAAAGGAGTGTGCTGCCATGTTGCTCTTGGAGACACACAGAAACCACAGCCAAGTGCCAAATCAGAAAGTAATTTTATATCTGGCTACCATCTCTTCAGCACAAACAGCCTTCTAGCCCAGACAATAGT
>JAUBNY010000700.1:9918993-9938118 GCA_032275445.1 Crypturellus soui
TCAAGTTAGTTTAGCAAAACATTTCTCTACAGATGCATTTCATTCTCATATTTTACATAATAGCATTAGCTTAGGAGTTATCACTTGCTGGTAAATAAAGGATTTTATTCTTACCAGCTGGAGCCTTCCCTGTGATTGGAATCTGATTTAAATGATGTTCTTCACAGTCAAAGTCTAGAGTTATGTTCAGAATAAGCAAATACAAAGTAGAAATTGAAGAGAAAGGACAATTAATCTCTTATCACACCAGGTTATGTTGTTCTTATTGGTTTCATAAAACTAATATTTTTTGCAGGATTGTAACCAAATTTATGTCTCAGAATGCTATTACTGCTGAAAAGTTCCTAATCATTTACAATCAACTATAAAAGTAATATAAGCAAAGTATCTCTAAATCAACAGGTAGGAGTTCTTCCAGCAGACCAGCAGTCAGAAGAAGTTATAACTGTTAGCATAGTGAAATTGTGCACAGGGACTTTCAAGACACATGCATTAAAATACCTTTTTTCCATAACAGAATACACAGTCAGAACTATCTGCTGATACTACCAGGGCAAAAGCCTGATTTTTTAAAAATCTGAATTTGAGTTTTCATTTCAAAAATAATGAGGAATGACATGAAATGGATGCTCTTCCAACACACTCTTATCATGCTACCACTCATACAGATTTTTCTTCCTAACATACTACTAATACCAAACAAAAAACTTATTGCATTTGACTTCTTGCTGCACAGCTCTGCAGTTTCATTCAGCTGTCTGCTCTGAGCACAAAGATTCCTTCTGCACCATTGAATTCTGAGTACTTCATTTTGAAATATTCTACATGGGGTTTTTCTGTGAGACTGCAAGAAGTGCAAGTAGATGTAAAGCAATTAAAAACATACCAGCAGCTGTGAGCTCACCCTTGCCACTTAAAAGATCATGAAGGTATGGCATGTGGAAACATCACTACAGTCTTCAGTAATGATTCGAAGAAAAAAAAAAAAAAAGATATTTGACATTATTAAGAGCGTAATAGGAAACCAAACATAGATAAGATTGATCATAGAAACATTCAAGACTGAAAGGAACTTAAAGAATTATCCCAGCCTCTTTCTCCAAGAATGGTCAACGTTGATTTCAGACCAGGTTGATCACTTTTGTCCTGACAGGTATTACTGAGTTATCCTTCAAGGACAGAGATTGCCCAGCCTCTCTGGACAATCTGCTTCAATGCTAGATTATCCTCATAGTAAAAAATGCTATAATAAAAAAATACTAAACTTCTACTCCTTTAGTAATGACCATTGTTTCTCATTCTCCTGCCATTGATCTCCTCAAAACCCTTGGCTTGGTCTTCACAGGAGGTTCCTCACAGGCACTGATAGGACTACTATGCTGGTCCCCGAAGCCTTCTCCTCCTGAGCAAGCCACGGCCCCTCACCCTCTCCTCACAAGGCAAGTATTTCAACCCCACATGTGTTTGTATGGCCCTGGAATTAACTCACTCATGTTTATTGGCATCTTTATTATCCATAACATATCCATAAGGGGGAGTGGCCAAATAGAAATGTCAGGAATCAGATTCAGAAAAGACAAATGAGCAAGAGTCTCCATAGCAGCTAGCTGAGCTGGGGAACTCTTTCCAAGTCTTTTGTAGATGCTAAAGTTTTATGGATGTTAAAGGGAGACTCCGGATGTTTGTTGCAGAAGAACCTACTACTGAAGCTACCAAAAAATCCCACAAACACAGAAACCACATCTAGTTCAGGCTAAATTAACCCTTTGGCTAAATGAACATGGTACAGCTGTTATTTATGCACTAATGGTCTTTTAACTGACTTTCAGTTTCTGGTAACACAAACCCCACCATTTGCTGGAACTATACATTCAGTTTTTCAGCTCAGATTTTCTCTCTATTAGTTCTGCATATTGATAGTCCATCTCTCTACCTACAGCTTGTTTAGTGCATGTCAAAGTTTTTCACAGTTTTAAACACCCTGTCTCCCTCTGATACAACTTGATAAAACCTACTCTTGAGTAGAGACCCAAAGAACCATCTTTCCTCTTCTATCCAACATTGAAATAGATATACAGTAGGCAAGTTAGAATTTGTCAAAAAAAAATCAAGGATCATAAAGCATTAAAAGCAACAGTTCTGTCGGTCAAGAAACCTTTCATGAATGCTAGTCCTCATGTTGTTAGGAAAGCTGAATTTAGTACCCTTTAAAACTACAGATTAATATACTTGCTACATTCAAAGTGCTCTTAAAATCTCTCACAAGTGCCTCCACTAGTGCACTTCATGACTACCTGCAACCATATATCATTCATTACTAAACCTCCCATGATGGTATTTTACAGTCATTAAATACTACCTAAATGTCCTGTTTCATACTACATATCAGCTGACTAAGACACTTCACTTTCAAGGGGGATCTCAGGGCAAGGGGGAGAGCAAAAAAGAATCCCCCAGAACAATCCCCCAAAATTCAATCCCCCAAAATTCAAGATCACAATTCTCTTACAACTCAGAAAAAGCTGGCTGTTCATATGGCTTACCAACCACAGACTTTGAGATTAAAACCCCCTTCTTCTGTCCTTCCTACAGTATATTTTATTTTTGTCAACAGCAATTCTAAAAGTTGCTGTTCCAAGATTTACTTCAAAGATAGGAACATAGTGAACTTTTGTGAAAAGGGAAGTTCAAAGGTGAAGAGGAAAGAAAGGAACAAAACAACTCTGACCAGAGCCAAAAGCTATTAAGTGTCTACATAACCTGTTTTTTATACAGAGTTGTTAAAGATGAATGATTCAAATTGTAAGCAGTTAGTCTTCAGTAGACAGTAACATGTGAAATCTGCCAGAGACAGAAACACACCATAGAAAATAAACTCTCCCAAACCCAAAGAGAAAGGTTTAATTACCTTAAATTCTCTTGATTGAAAAACTTTCCAACAGAGACACAAGATGCCACAAGAAAGAGCCATATCTTTGAATTTTACCAAAGATGTTGTCCAAAATACCTTTGAATACCTCATACATCACATTTTAAAAGCATTAGAAAGAACCCTGTGTTGCATCAGTCATTGCAAAGCCCAACACTACTGAAAATAGTTGCTATTAAAAAGAAAAAAAAACACAGTAACATAATTTATGAAAAAGGCATCCTTTTCCTCCCATACTTGAGATTTGGAGTAGGGAACAATTTTTTTCTTTTTCCTAAGACAAGGATTCTGCAAAACTTTTAGCTTCACTGAAAAGACTTGCCAATATTCACTCCAGCCATTTAACCTCTCCAGAGGCAGCTCCAAGTCTAAACAAACAAAGCTGAATACTTTGAACAACCTTGCAGAAGAGGAAGCAGTTTAGCCAAAAACTTAGTTAATTGTGTAATCTGTTTATTACCACAGAAATCACAGCAGAAGATGAAAAACCTATACCAAGAGTAAACTCCCTAATTCTGCAGGTGAATCACCACATTTTATAGGAAGCAGAATCAGGTATCCTAAAAAGCAAAGCACATACATAAAAACATTTACTCTCCTGATAGAAGTTATATTTTTATTTTAAATGTACCAGATTAAGAAGATTATTTTTTTTCCAAAATGAAGACAGTCTAGCATTGTTTTTTCTCCTTTCGGAACACTTTAATGCTTTCATTAATGGCTTTGGAAGAGACTTGCAGGAAGGTATAAAAGCCAAAATATCTGCCCACATTTCTCCACAGCGTTAAAAGTCTATATGTGCAGGAATTGGTGGAAAACAAGGAGATATCAACTAGGAAAAAAATAATCAAATATTCTCTTAATGCCATTTATTTCCATCTCCTTCACAACTACCCAAAAATAGATGAAGGAAGAGGAAGGAATCTACATGAGGAACTAGAAAGAATAAAATCAGACCTTCTAATACTGAAGCAAAGACCAGTTAGAGTGTATTCATTGCCTGAGTACAGAAATCTAACTTTTATTAGCAATCTAGATTCCTTTGCTAGCCAGCAGCCAAAACTCCTATCTCTGAATTGTCCTGGAGATTCTCCAGTCAGTGGGAAACACAAGCTATCTGAAGCAGCTGAATAGCACAGCACAGGTATGACTGCAAACCACCCCCTCAGCATCCTTAATGTGGCTATATCGCCTGCAGTATCACCTTTGATACCTAGAAGTTCTGTTTTCACTACTTCTTTATCTGTTACCAAGAACCATAAACAAAATTCAAGCAGTTCAAGAAGTAACTTCAGTAACTAATCTCAAAACTATTCTCAAATTCTGTTGACATTATCAATAACTCATTGAGATTATCAGTAACTAATCTCAAAAATAGTAGATACTTGTCAGCTTGCCAAATTAAACTGCATTTATCAGCCTATAAAGTATATCTAGAAAGCTTGCCCATAAATCCAGTAATGGAAACCCTCAATCAGAAAAGCCTCCTCGAATGCATCCTACTTGCAAGAATTCTAATTGATTTCCATGACCAATTTGAGTCTCCTCTTGTGTTCTTTGCAGTCAATATGCCTTCAATCTATAGCAGAAATAATTATTATTAAGTCTCCTATGTACTTAACTTTGTATATCAAGCTATTAAATTTCATCCCATTTCAGTAGCCCAATGCCACCTTGGAAGACATTCTTAACCTTCTTTTTATCACTGACATTTCACAACTGAAATGATTCAGGTCAGCTGAACTGCAAAGGAAATGCTTGGCTTAACTCTCATGAGAATCTGGTGCCTCCCTTTTGGCAGATCTTTATCCAGCTACAATTGTTAAACTTGTCTTTTCCAATCAACCATCTTTTATGGGGCGTCCTATACAATGTTCCAGTAAAGTCTAAACAAATCAAATCTACTATATTTCCTTTTTGAAAAAAAAAAATGGGAAGACAGACAGCAGCTTAGTGAAAGCAATCTACTGTAAAGTTGTGATATATTTTAATCTTATTTTCTTTCTAACTTCATATTTATTTTCTCCCCTTCAGAACAATCACCACAATCCCCAGACCATAAGATAGGAAATCAGTAATAGCTTTTTTGAATTACAACAATTATTAATGAGTGATGAACTTTCAGGAATAGCAAGTGAAAATCATCACTTTGAGATCACATGAGAAGGAAGCAGACTACCATAGGAAAAAAAGGTTGTGATTCTGCCTTAATACTCTTTTACTACACTCTTTGAAACTCATTAAGAATGGATGGTCACTGAAATTTTATACTAAAAGGGTTTTCTAATTCACTTTCTAATATTTATTCTTATGTTTTCCCCTAACCCTTCATATTCTTCATAGCTTAAAGTTTTTTCACTCAACTAAAACCTCAAATTGCATTTGCAATGAAAGCATTGACACAAGCACACATTGCTGATTTAAAGATTTTATAGACAATAAAAACAGTTTAGATTCAACTTACTTAAAACAATATATTGTGTACGTCTTTCCTCTGTTTTGTATATGAGTGCTAGTCCATCACAGCATTTTATGCATGCTGCCATCATATATTTTCCTATTTCAGCATACTTGAATTCAAGCTTTAACTTGAAGTTTCCTAGGTTTATTTCAAACATGAGATTTTTATGACTACATCTTCTTAGGAATGCAGTCCACATCAAATTAGTAATATGTGTTTTCCATCTGATATTGCTTATGCTGGAGGTTTTATATTATTTGTGTATTTTGAAAATTGCATATCTCTATGACAGCAGATTTCTACTCTGATATGAAAGTAAATTTATACTGTTTGAAATATGACAGTATAAATTTGCTTTCAAGTTGCAATGTAAATTTACCATCAACAACATGTGTAGCATGCCAACTATGAGTGATATATTTGAGTAAATAGTTTTCCTTGTCTAGACCTTAAACTAAGTTAAATAATAACATACACAGCTTTATTTTAGAGAACATTTCCAGTTCAGTTCAAGGCATAAGCCACTCTAATAGATTTCATGGAGAAGCTTTCTAAACACCCACAGAGACTCATAAGACAAAACAGTACAACTCAAGAATTAACTAAAGCATATTCATATTAATAAATCTCATAACAGTATTTACATAACAGAAGTACTATATCAAAAGTATATAATCAACTTCAGTGCCTGCAATATATGCGACGTGCACTGAACTCTGCTGTTTGATGAGTGCTCAAGGCTCAGTGAATAAATTGTCAGACAAAAATTAAGCTTCTCTTTGGTAGTTTTTGACCATTTTTGACACTAGTGATAACATCCTGATCCTTTTCACTACAACTATGAAAGGTGAGAAATTTCATAGATCTGTCTTTTCAGCCTAGAAAAGGATTTATCAAATGTCTACCACTGCTAAAACATAGACAACATACATAGACAGCTGTAATTTTACCAAGTGGATGATTTTATTTTAATCATTTTTACTAAATATTGTAAGACTACTCTAAATATTAATTCATGTGACTTAAATTTAGTGTCTTTACTGAAAGATTAACACTTCCAAATTATTTTCCATTTATTTTATATATATGATTCTTACTAAAAGGATGAAGAAAACCTAAAATCTTTCATTGTATGTCATAAAAAAAGAGCTTATTCCTCCACTTTGAAAGTTCACGCTAATTAAATAGTGGAAAAAAAATAAGAAAAGAAAATACATCCAAACACCTGGTTTCACCTGCATGACATCTGAAGTGTCCTCCTGAATATAAGGCCTCTTTTATTTTCAGACTGCATTACTGTCACCTTTAATAAAAAATGGTCAGGCATAGAGACTTACAGAACATGCTTTAATTAGGCAGTGACATATCAACAGTTTATTCTAAGACCAGTAAATGCAGAGCATACAAGATCTACTCCAAAATGCATTTCCAAATAACTTTCCATTTTTTTCCGTCATTTGAATATTCAAAACCTGAAAAATAAACAACTCATTGGAAGGAGGTTAGTATTGTGTTGATAGGATTGTAGTATCATCAAAGATTTTTTTTCTGCTTTAGATAACAAAATGGGTTGAGGACTGAATATACAGGATCACAAATGCCCATTTTGTGTGCATTTAGACTCCATATACTTTTGTTCCCAAGGTGCAAAAGTTTCTTTAATAATCTCCAACAAAACTTCCATAAAGACTGTTTTTCATTTAATTTATTTTAAGAAGGAATTATCTGAATCCAAATTGTGCTGTGATGCCAGAAGTTACACTGCCCAATCTAAAAAGATGGAATCACTTCAAACACTATACATTCCCTCATTGCTCATACAGGAATCACTGAACACAAAGCTATTATATTTAATGAGTATAAACTTCTGTGGTTGTTTCTGTGAAATTTCACCATAATCATGAATAAACTTTGTGAGCGTTAAATACACATACACAAGATTCAAGCCTGCTTCTGAGCTATCCACACTCCTGATATCCACTCGCAAAAGACTCTGCAGCTCTTGAAACACGAATTTGCGCTTGAGCTCCAAATCTGCCAGAGCACTGGGTGAGCACTCGGGAGCAGACTTCTGGCAGTACATGCAGTGCTGCACAGACGCGGGATGTGGCTGTGACTCAAAGGCTGGGCAAGGACTTCTAATTCTACTGCAGTCACCTGGGCACCAGGCAATTAACATGCCATTTTTCACAGCCAGTCAATAAAAGTGCTTGCAAATAGTATTCCACGCCCACTGAACCCATCTCTTACAATGATGTTGCAGCTTTTCCCCGCTAAGGATTTATTTTAAAGGTTTTGCTTTATATCAGCTTGCTTTAGAGAGGGAGGGGAAGAAGAAATGGTCTGTTAACTGTTCAAGTAAGTTTAAGACACAAAAACATAAAAGATCCACACAAACTGCAAAGCTTAAGATGCGTTTGCTATTGTTGTTAATGCAACCATTGCATACATAAACAAATTTATCTACTGTGAAACTTGCACTTTATCAGTTTGGTCCCATAAACAAAAAAAAGTCTAGATCCTATAAAAACATTACACAGCAAGACGGATTCCACTATTTTATACCAGAGAGAGAAAGGTCAGTGTAAGTCTCAACTCCAAGTATGTTCTGGCTTGTAAAGTTTTTATTATTACTATTTACATTTTGTTGTTTTAGTACAACCAATCTTTTTTTGTAGCTTATTTCATATTTCTGTTCCAATGAGTTATCCCTACCTTAAAGGTATTTTTTTTTAGAAGAAACTAAAGGTGACCCACCCCATTCCTATCAAATCTATTAAGGCAGGTCTCTTACCTCAGTTGTTTTTACTGCAGACAGACCTTCCTAGATTCTGTTCTGGCTCTCTGAACAACTTGCACTTCTGAGTTCCTCATGCATGAGAGAAACGGTTATAAATTCAGGTCGTAGTTTAAGAGCCTTTATTTTATCCCTGCACCCATTTACTGACCCAGCTAAACTGAAGTCTTTCCTACACAGTCATCACAAGTGACATCTCTGGAAATCAACCTAAGAACACTCCTAAGAACTTCAAACACTAATTAGCTAATGCTAATGTCCTGTCTATAACTTAGAGGTCAGTCCTCACACCCCTAATGAAAGGACACTTACACTGTTGTTTCTGCGTTGCCGTGGTGATGCCATGATTTTAGTTTTGTTTCTATAGCACCCAGAAAGAATTTTTACATCAGAAGTAGATTGGAAGGGGGTGGTTTCTGGAGGGTTTGGGGTTTTTTATTTTGCTTTGTTTTGTTTTTGTTTCCGCTCCCCCACCCCGTGTTCTTTTAGTAATACTTAGATTCTGTTATAACAACTAGCTATATAAGGAAAAATAGGAAGAATACAAAAACATTGTTTTGCAGAGATTTGTGTGTTTTTATTAGCTATTCCTCTCAGTTTTAACATTCTCAGTCTTCCCTGCCATCTTCCAGTCACACCCAGGCTTTGTGCCAGGGGTCATTTCCTCCCTGCAAACACTGTTTTAATGTGAACGTTCATTTTACAGCCCCAGAAGAAAGAGGAAGGAAAAAACAGAAAAAGGTAAATATGCAAGAAAATGAAGGGAGGAAAGGAGAAAAGAATGGGGAGAAGAGAGAAAAAGAAAAGGGACAGAGAGAAAGGAGAAGTGGAGGGAGGAAATAGTAAGTAGTTGTTTGTATCCTCATCACACACCCCAAGTATGCATCAAAGTGGTTGTATTAAGGATGAGTTAAGCAAATAACAGTTTACTGTAGTAAACTTAGAGGTGCTACATTTGCATTTTTTCTTTATTTTCTTTTGCTGTTCATGCACATAAAAGCACATTTAGCAAGAGGACAGTGAAAGAGCTTCGACCGTATCTGCGGCTTTTCAGGCCAAAGAAGATGTTGAGATTATGACAGTTGTCTCCGCACAATGACAGAAGCAAGATCAACTGTGTCAGTTTTCTTTTTGATCTATCAACTGTCTTCAAAATATCAAGAGCACATTGTTAACAAGCATACAGTCCCTAGCTAAAGAGAGAGTGCACCAAGGTTACACCTACTCTGTACAAGTACGTTAGGAAACCTATTGTGCGTCTACTGTTCACTATATGCAGGCAGCACCAAGTAGGGAAAAAAATATTTTTGCCCATTTGGGATGAAAATGCTGTATTTGTGAAGCAAAAATTCAGCTATGCCACAGGATTCTGTGCTGTGAAAGTTGCATACAAGTTTCTAAGGCCACTTACACCTTATATCAGAAATCAGTTCCTTTCTTCTGCAAAATACTAACCAACAAACTGAAAAACCTTATCAGCAAAAGACACATTAGTTCTACCCATTTTAACCTCTGCTCTGCCAAAGCCGAGGGGTTTCTTTTGCCAGACCATACTGCAAAGTCTGCAGATACTTTCCTAGGGAATAGGATTTTTTGTTAAAGAGAACAACATTCAGCTCTAAATGGAGTATTTTGACATTCTTGACCATATGATCTTTATTGCACTATTAATTTTTCAATGTTTTTTTTTCCCTAGAGATGCTATGATGGATAAAACTTCATAAACTGAAATAATAAGTGAGAAACATCACATTTAGTCCTCAATGTACCTGCAGCCAAAATCATATTGTCTCAACCAAATCCACTAGTTTTACTGTAGTTTGAGTATTTAACTTACATTCATTGATTTGGACCAAGAATAATACACTGCACATACATTTTTTGAATGACTTCATATTTATACCTTAGAGGAATTCCTCATGGAAAAATACAACCAGAGGAGAGTCTAAAGTTGAAATAGAGCAACAAAATAGAGTATATAAAAGAATCAGAGGAAGGAACTGTCACGCAGTGAGAAGCAGAATAGGAACATGTAGTTAAGCAACAGCAAAAATAAAAAGGAACTACTACTAGCAAATATTATGAAAAAAGGATATATCTAGGAAAAAAGAAACAGATAAATTTATCTCAGTTCGCATCCAGTTGGTTTTGACTATCCCTCTGACTGAAAGGGCTGAGATGCTTGACTCAGCAAGCAACATTATGGTCAGCACAAACTAGTTAATTAGTATATATTTAATTGTAGAAAAATTTAATTCTAGAAAAAAAATCTACTTTTAACTAAGTTTCTCTTTTCCTCTTCCATATACTTTTTTTGCAAATATAAAACAACTTAGATTTAAGACATCCACTCTTGTTTTTAGTCTTGTAATATGAACAATCACAAAACCGGCAGTTTGCTTTTATGGGGAATTATGCAAGTCACACATTATTCACTGTGCAACACTTGAGCTTGATGAGCTTGCCATTACAGTAATCTTTACAAGTTCCAGTCTCTATCTCTGCTGCTGACAACTCATTCAAAATCATAGCATTGTGTACAGTTTAATGTAATAAAACAGGAATGGAAGAAACAGTAGAAAGGATTGCTAGTAGGAAATCAGAAAGGCAGGAATTTCACATCTTTAAAGCATCTGTTGCAAGGGTTGTAGATAGTTGTTGAAGATTCCCATGTTACTAGCTATTGAAAAGATGCAAGACACCAGTGACTAAACAGATTCAACACACAAAATACCTATATTTCAGTAATGTTTTCAGTTGTGTTTATTTCTGTTCAGCCATGAAGACATCTCAGAGTGGTAACTGAGTTCAGTAGATTACATCTGTTGGTTGTTATTTTAAGTACTTTGATTTTTTTTTTAAGCAGAATGAAAATGAAGAGTGAGAAACAATCATGAGTAGCAAATGCTTGTAAAATAGCCACATTTCTGATCAGACTTCTCATCCAGTACCTGATTAAGGAAGTATAAGTGCCTACATGAATTACATCCCTACTCAAAGTACCAAATAAAGAAACAGCTTTGATAACATGAATGCACCCATTCAGTAGAAGCAAAATATTCCTAATAGGTGTTACAAGTATGTCCAAAAGTTGTCAGTTTTCCAGTTTTTTCTTTATACTTTTATGTGCTAGCAATCTAATTATTTTAAGACATAGTTCTAGCTCCAAGCAGCACCAGGAGGAAATGCAAGATCGTTAACATAATTTTAGTACCTCAGTTTTTTTTGATCTAACTGAAGTAATCCCAAAAGGCACTGGATGCAAGAGAGAGAGGAGTTTAAAGTGATCAAGTGTGTGAGTAACGGGTATCACTGTATCTCCTTTACACCAGTTTAGCTTAAAGATACAGTACAACATGAGGATGCAAGGAATATAACACAGGATGGATTTTAAAAAAAGATTAACTCAGTTTTATGATGCTGAAACAACTTTTGTCAAACAGTAGGGTCACTCATTCCTTAAAATCTTGTTACACCTCATCTGTGTATTTTTTGGCTATAAAAACAATTTTCACTTTGCAAAATCTTTTAGGCCAAGGAGAAGGCAGTTTAAGAAAAATCAGGTAATCTGACGTGGAAGGAAAGCAGTACAGCACCAGAAAAGAAGAGTCTATAATTGTCTCTAATCTTGAGGCTTGAGTGGTTTAAACCAATTCTGTACACAAATGGAGTGAATTTCTAGATGGCATGAGAAATGTGAAGCAAAGAGTACAAAGAGATGTAGGCCAACCCACACTCAATCAGGTCTTATTAGCAAACCATACATTCTTAGCAAAATTAATCACTTTACATTATCTTGTTTCTAATTGTAAAATTTTCCCTCGTCTCCCCCACCACCAAATCTACAGCTTCCAGAAACAGAGGGGTTGCCGTTTCTGGAAATGGCAACACAAAAAGAGACACAAGACCAGAAAATACCTATTTTGTTCCACTGAGAGATCATTAAGCAATACTATTTGAACTGGGATCATTGCTTCACTTTGCAAACTGTCTAGCAGTACCCAAGACTTGAGTCTTTACAGTCTGGATTGTGCTCTTGAGCTGGTTTCTCATGAAGAGACTAACAAGAGTTGAAAATTGTTTTCAAGAGGACATTTCTAGAGGTACTATGAAATCTTTCAGTATTTTGTAGGCCAAAGCAAACAATCATAGAAAATCTCAGATGTAGATGCTTGTAGACAAATAATAAATTGATTTTTTTCTTCATTATCCATATATAAAGTGCTCCTTTCCAAGTCTAGTTCATTTGCTCTTACGCTGCCAATAGTCAAAGACTATTGTTACTAAGCAATGTCTAGATCTCAGCATGTATCGTGTAATATAGAAACAGTCCCCTGCTGGGAAATCAATGATATGCAGTGTTGTGCCCCAGAAAGCACTGGAAGTTGGCTATTAAGTGACATTATTTATAAAGCAAATGCAGTTAAAAAAAAGAAAAAATTGACAAAAAGAATGTAATAACTTTTGTTTAAGTTTCAAACTTTACATGTAGAAAATTTAATAATTTATTTACCAATTATAGAAATTGGGCAGTACTACCTCTTTATACTTTCAGCAGTTGGCATATGTTTTGAAGCCAGTTTTTTCAAGACTCAGTACTTCAAAAGTCATCAGAAAAAACATACACAGAGGAGAAAAGGCTTCCCATCTTATATAAAATTTCATGTCTTATTTCAAATCCTTAGCCAAAACTAGTGTGTATATTTGTTACTTTTCTTAAATTAGAACCAGTTATAACTTGTTTAATCAAGAGTGGAAGTACTTAAGTGTCTGATATTGCCCCACTGGCTTTCCTCAGGTAGAACATAATAGGGTGGCTCAGCACTACCCTTGCAAAAATCCTCCCTTGCATTTATAGACAGGCAACTTTTCAAACAAATCAGTGCCTCAGACCCACTGCACAGCAAACTGCACACCTCACGTCAGGGACACTGGGAATGATCATCGATATGAGGGACTGACAGCAACCCAATGACAACACAAAGGCACGGAGGCACGGAGCAGCCACCGGAGGGGCACGGCCAGTGATGCATATGGAGCTGGTGCTCCCCAGGTCTCCCTGGGCCTCTATTAGAGACGATCTTCCTCTCTTAAATGGCCCTGGCTGGAACCTGTAGGGCTTAATGGCCGTGGGACCAGCACAGGATGGGCCCAGCCCTCTGAAGAACAGGAGTCCTCTTCACAGCACACCAGGGTTTATGAATGTTGCAAACCCACCTCTGGAGCCAGTCTTGCTTCTGGAGCCCTCATCTTTCTCATTTCAAATTTAATTAGAAATAATCAGTCCTTATGAACAACAGGATACTTTGCTACCATCACCATATGGAGATATTAAGATTTGGAAGTATCAAGGGTCAAAAAATACCCTGCCACATCCTCTGAGAATTTTCTTGTACCTTGACTTTAGTAACTGTTTTAATGTAGTAGACTGCATAAAACAATGCAACAGGTGACAAAGTTGCCCCCTGAAAAGCTTCAGTGATGCTATTGGGTGCATTTGTGCAGGCAGAAGGTGTGTGTGCACACAGCAGAGCATGGACAAGGCTGTGGATCCTGTCTTCAGACCAATGCCAAGGTACTTGCTCTGCAGAAGGATATTAGTGTTCAGGAAAAATGCCAAGAGCCTTTCCCAAATATGAGCATGCAACTAGGAGATGACAAGGGATGCCTTTCAAAATGATACATGGTGCTTTTGTACTAAGGATGGTCTTGTGCAAGAGATCTCAGAGTGTTGCAGAAATCACAGATAATGGGAAAGAGGATGAAAGGAAACTTGTGCAAACATTGTCTCCAGCAGAGGAATGACAAATGCCCTGGGGAGGGATCCTTTAAACACTACAGCAAACTCTGTTATAATCAAGGTGTAGGCAAATAAAAGGCCATTGTGTTTGCAAGTGGATCAAAAGAACTTTTGAAATGCTAAGAGGATTTGAGGGGGGAAAAAAAAAGGAAAAATAAGAACCTTTCAAGGCAGGCAGGATGCTCATTGCATATGGTACTGGCTTTTGTGCTGGGAACAGAAATTACTTCATTTCTTTAATACAGCACATTCATGCAAAAATAATTCTCAAAGCTAGGATGCATCGTAAATAATGCAGTACTAACATGGTAACTTCCCTGATCAAAACCACCTAAAAAGCAAGGAGGTCCATACATAGCTCCCAATATCAGAGGAACAGGAAATATATCTGCAAGAGAGAAAAGATAGATAGACTTTCACAGTCTGGAGAAAATTGCAGCCTAAAGAAAAGATGGGAGCCTCGGATTTCTTTTTGGTCTCTAAGCCCTGGCCAGAACATCTCATTCTTGTGTGTGCTTGACTTAGTTTTGCCCTCAAAAATGGATGAAGATGAAAATACACCAGAGTATTCACTTAAAGGAATAAGAGCAAATGATTTTCTCATCCCAGAATTGTTCTTAATATATAGTTGAAACTAGATGAAATGAGGTGGATGAGACACCTAGGTTACAGCTTGCACTGAAGTAGCCACAAATGAACAAATAGCTTAAAGATTAAAGCTATGTTAAAAGTGCTTTTTGTTCCACTTCTCACAGCATACTTCTTTTGACATGCCTCGTTAACTCCATTTCCATTTCTAGGCTATCCTGACAAACAATATATATTCGAAACTGTAAAAAGCCTTATGATTGAACTGACATCTACAATTTTATGCTGCATGACTTTAACTTACACTAGTTGAAATTCAAAAACTAGCTGAATTAGCAAAAAAAAAAGAAGTAGCACAGTAGTTATTAAAGCAAAGAACAAGTATTAGTTGCATTTCTTAAAAAAAGTTTGAATTGTCACAAAACATTTGCAAAATATTTGCAAAATATTCCACTCTCAAATTGCTTTGGCAATTGCAATGGAAAATCTCTGGGGTCAGATTCTCTGCTAAACCAGGCAGAGAAGCTGAGCCAAAGCAGCAACATGCTTGAGGCTAGGATACAATTTTTTGACAATTCCTGTAAGAAACTACCCTTCATTTTGCACAAGGGAACCTCCTGCAGCAGGATTTTGCAACAGCCAGTTTTCTTCAGACGTGAATATCAGAAAGGAGTCAAACATATGCTGGAATTACTCTGTGACTGCAGCCTGAGACTAAACAACAGGTAATGTTTCTCAATTAGACATGCTAATCCTCCTTACAAAAGCCAGACAAGTATGCTGTGCATTCATAGATTTAGCCTAAGGGCTTGCTAGGGCAACCTTCTTATGGTGCAGAGCTGAAACAACCCAGCTGTGTCCTTGCCTGAAGGGATTCTAGGTAATAAATGAAAAGTAATCCTTTTATATTCATACAGTGAGATTATAGGTATGTAACCCCTGCAAGCACTTGGTTTCCAATAGAAATGTGAGGACCATGCTAGCAGGGTATAAGAGGAGAGGAAAATGGAGCTGCTTTGCTTTTGCCAGTAGAAACAAGTGCTGGCCATTAGGCATTAGGCAGGGCTTAGGTGGGGTGTAACAAATCTGCCTGCGTCTCTAGAGTTGATTCCCCATAACTGTCATTAATTTAACAAGCCAAGGCTCAGATTTTATTTGGCATCCTATGGAAGCCACCATGAGCTGTCACACCAGCCAGGGAGCCCGAGCACTTGGCTCCTCTGTGGCTCTGCCATCCTTCACTCATCCCCGTGTCTGGCCAGAGTGCTGCAGCCTCCTCCTCTCCAAAAAGATTTGCATTACGGTCTTCCAATTAGACCTTCCATGCAGCCTCTAGCAGGCCAGGAGGATGGCAGCTTTTAGACTTTCATTCAGGTTAATTGCACCATTTTGCACTCACATTTAAAGCTTCATAGCAGCTAATAGGTCATCCAAATAAAATTCCTCTTCTTTCACCTGCCTGAGATTCATAGAAACAGTAATCAGCATTAAAAAACAGTTTCTTTCTTAAACTCAAATTGCAGGAAAAAGATTTAAATTAAGGGGTACATTTGAAAAAATTAGGAGTTTTTCACTGAACAATGCTAATTATATGAGGCCTTTAAACCCCATTGAAGCAAAATCAAATACATGTTCACCTCAGAAATGATTTTAAAGAATTAAGCTTTCCTAAAGCCATTCAATAAACCCCCTCAGAACCCATTATGAACCCTTTCAATAACATTTTGCAACCATTCAGATTGTTTTTTTTCCCTCCTTCTTTTCCTGTTGGCTTCCTACATTTTCTTGAGAGCAAAATGTCCTAATGCCATTGTGTTATTTTGGGGAGAAAGCCTAGCGCAAGAAGCAAATGCAATCGCTCTTTTGTTTCCCTCTCATTACCCAACAAGTGCTTTAAAAATGTGGGTAATTGAACAAGTGACCTCACATTTAGACATACTCAAAAAAAGAATGAAATGTATGGTTCTGTAAACCCTTCAGAGTCCACATAAGCAAACCTCTCCAGATCCTGCATGATATGTCAGATCCTGCTTCATACGAAGTCAGCAGGGGCTTCACCACCATCTCTGTATCAGCAGGATGGAGCCTCTAGCATTCAACTTCAGATGTGCTGAATTTCCAGTTTGAATTTTCTCTATTTAAGAGCCTCAACATTTTCAAATTACATTTGGAGTTTAAAAGCCTTCCAGTCTGCCTAGAGAAACTCATTATGAGGGAAAGTCTTGGCAGATTTACCTCAGACTCTGCTCACTGGGGTCTTGTCAGTAGTACCCAGAGATATCTGCAGTGGCTCTCAGAACTCAAGAGTTTTTTAAGACTTAGTTTTGTTTAACTAAAGCCATTCTATTTACCATTACCTGTGATGGAGGAGAAACCAACTCTCTTAACATTTCAGTGCATCATTACATTACCTGAATGTGGTTACCAAAAAAAAAAAAAAAAGAAATTTTGCTGCTAGCAAACCTTTCAATTCAGGTCAGATAAAAAGTAGTTAGGATTCAATGCTTAAGGAGACTTTGTTTTGGACTCAGCCCATTATGAAGAAAAGTTAAAGCCCACACAGATGTGATGAGCTCTGCATTCATATCCTTATGAGTATCCTTCATATCCTCTTACGCTATGTGCACAGCACCTTCTACTTAGAGGATACCCACAATAATCTGGTGATATATATTAAATAAAAATAATACTCTCAGTGGGATAACTGAGACACAGGTATTAGGTGGCTTCCCTGAGGTCCTGGAAGAAGCACACAGTGCAAACAGCCAGCCTGACTCTCCAGCCCGCCACACCAAACCTTATTGTTATGTGTCTGATTTCTCCCCTCTGAGGGGACTGAGGGAGTCCCCTCAGTTCTCCCAGGGAGTACTGAGCACTGTGAAACCACAAAGAGCTGAGATGGGGTGGTGAGACCAAAGCGTGCATCAGCTTCCTCTCAGATTGCCGTCCTCACAGACTGGAATCTGCTTGTGTCACCCTTCTGCCTTTTTGTTTTTACTCATTCAAATTGTGGAAAACCTGTAATAAATATTAAAGGTATTATTGTTCATCGTGTGGGTGTTTCCTGTTCATGTAACAACCCATTGTCAGGCTAATAAACTCCTTGGTTTTTGCCCTCATAGTACTACTTTTTTGGGTTTTTGTTTTTTTTTTTGGCACTGACTATGTCAACCCCTGGATTAAATCAGTCTGGGAAATATATTTTATCTACCTTAAGTGTTCGTGCACCCTTCCCACCTCCCACCCTCCACCCGTGACTACGCTGCAGCCGCCGCTTCAGCAGCCGTAGCTGTAGCCCCGTGCAGGCACCTGCCTGCTCCCTGGAAAGGCTGGTCCAAGCATGGGCTCCGGTGCTGGCACCAGTGCGGCCCGGGAGCTTCCTGGAAGGAACACACACATTCTTCCAAGAAATCTAAAGCCCGGTGACTTCTGTGCGCCACAGTATTTTACAAGCTACCCCTGCTACACATAAGCCTCTTGCTTCCACAACACTCACAGATTTTCCTGGAAAAAGGGACAGATTTCTACCGCTCAGAGTAACCAGTGGGAGACAGAGAGATTCCTTCCCTGATATATCCCCTAATGAATAGCCCTTCAAGACAAAGTAGATATTAGACAATCTTGAACCCTGGGAGAGCATGAGAAATATTTCTACAGTTTTAGTGGCTTTGCAGTCTGATATTTAAAGGATTAACCTAAAAAAATGTACAACATTTTGCAACATCATCATGGTAATCATTTATAAATAACTAGTTTCAGCTCTGCAACACAAAATGGTGGCAGCATTATGAAACCTGTGCAAAGCACTGTCTGTGCTGTATTTGATTTCTACAGCTTGTGGTGCAATGTTCTTCAGTGCGATCTTTTGTTTTTTGCTGTCCCAAACTCTGAAGGGTTTTCTTAAATCATCTATGAACAAAATCACTGTTTAGCCTCGGTTTCAATAAGTTAATAGCTCTTAAACAGCTTAAATATTTGAATTCAGAGCTGCAAACTTTGCATGTGTATATCCCCAATGATCAATTAATTCTGGACAGATTCTACCCTTTTCATTAAATGAAATTGTTCCATATAAATCAGTTTGATTGTTTCATGCTTGCAATATTAAATGCAAAATGGAGCCAGTTTTATCCGCAGTATTTGAGGTAAATTAAAAAGAAGGAAAAAGAAACACTGTAAATAGGACATATTCTTCCTATCAATCTAAGCGCCTTTTAAAGGTCTGCACCTCTCTGCTACTAGAAGACTTAGTATTTACTGATATCTTTGCATCCTTTTTCTGTGCTTTGAAGATGTCACTTCTGCAAAGCAAAGGCATTCGGTCGCATCAGAAGCACAAACAACTGCCAAAAATATGCTTGTAATTAAGACACAGACTCAGGAAGGCATTCTTGTGCAGAAGGGTCCTTTAAGCATGTGCTTAAATATAAGCACATGTTTAAGTCATATGGAAGGAAGTAATGCATCAGCATTTCTCATATCACTGCTTGTCATATCCACACATTTCTGGAGAAACCAATATTTCATCTAACAAACTGTGCAGTGCGTGT